>OY728127.1:1605487933-1605818071 GCA_963277665.1 Viscum album
CTCAGCCATGGATCACATGGGAACGGATTCTTGTTGATGTGCAGCTCGGCATGTACAATCATTGGATGGTATGTAAATAAATAATATTTATTTTGAAATTTATTTTATTAATAACTTGATATTATAAATTATTTGTAGGGTTTATAGTATCTCATCAATGATAGCATGCGTGACGCTATCCATGCAGCATGGGAGGTGGATATGTGTGAGCGTTTGTGTCAGTTTTTGCACAATTTGAGAAAGACTGCCATTAAGAAAGCAGGAGCGACAGTATTTGATGAGTCATGTAGAGCCCACCGACCAGAGTACATTTCATCTCAGGTTTGGGATGGATTATGTGCACACTAGTTGGGTAGTGGATTTCAGAGGAGGTCTTCATTAGGTCGGCAGAACCGGGGGAGACAAGAGGTGACACGTCGAGCTGGTAGTCGTACATTTAGTACGCATAGAGAGAATCTGGTAAGTATTTTTTAAAATATTTTATATAAATTCAAATATAAACAGATTATTTTATATTCATATAGGCAGTCGAGCATCCCGATATTACAGAGTATGATGTTTATCCGAGGATGCACATTGATCCAACCACCGGAGAGATTAGAGGTGATCGCCAGCATCAGATTGTGGTTAGTCTTATTTTTTTCAGTTTGAAAATTAACTGCATATAATATTTTCACAATTTTAATTTCAAATTGGAATTGAAGGAGTCATATGAGGCTGCGACCTCTCAAACATAGGCTGAGGGTCAGGATGAGGCGACTGATCAGACCAGTGCCCACCATTTTGACGAGGCGGCATGGATACAGGCAACTCAGTATGGATTTGAAAAGGGCCGAGTAGTTGGTATCGGCTCTCATGTGACTCCTAGTACATATTATGGTACTGTTGTGATGTCGGCATCCAGCTTGAGAGGAGCTCGTGGAGAGGCATCATCTTCTGCCTCACAGTATCAGGAGTAGTTCTGAGCTCATAATGACCTTATAGAGAGTTTGTAGAAGCAACAAGAAGAGATGCTTCAGCGGCAGTAGGAGCAGAAGAAGTAGCACGAGGAGAAGATGCGTCAATGGCAGCAGTAGCATCACGAGCAGATGGAGTACATGCATTGTTTGACTCATAATTTAGGGATGGAGTTTCCTCCACCATCTTCTTCAGCTCCTCCACCTCCTCCAGAAGACGACCCCCCCCAGTGATTTTTTTATGTTAAAAAAATTTTAATTTAACATTTTTTGTAATATGAACTATTTAGAGTTTCTATCTTTTATATCGGTGCGAATATTACATAATTTAATTTTTAATATTTTATGATTTTTTTTTGAGAATATTGAGAATTTTAATATTTTTTATTTTTTTATTATTTTAATAATATTAATATTATTGTTTCATTAATCATAATTTTATTAAATATATTTTTTCAGTATTATATTTTTTAATGTTTGTTTATTTTACTAATAATAATAATAATAATAATTTATGATTTTTTTTATTTTATTTTTTGAATATTGAGAATTTTTTTTTTATTTTTTTTATTATTTTAATAATATTAAAATTAATTTTTCAATAATCATAATTTTATTAATTTTTTTTTTAAATTTATTTATTATTTGCGACAGGATCTGTTGCGACGGGTTCCTATCGCAAATAGCCTAAATAATTTTTTTTAAAAGTATATTTGTGACAGGATTATGGGCACGTCGTAAAAAGTATTTGCGATGGGCCCATTACAAATAGTATAAATAAATATTTTCAAAAAAGTATTTGTGACGGGATTACGAGCCCATCACAAAAAAAATGTATATACATAAAGTATATAATCGGAGACTTATTTGTGACGATGAAGCTGCCCATTGCAAAAAAGTATTATTTGCAATGGGCCCGTCGCAAATAATAATTTTTGCGACGATGTTTTCTCCAATGGGCTATTTGCGACGGGACCCCGTCGCTAAAGGTTATTTGCGACGGGATCCCATCGCAAATACCTAAAATTCTAGTAGTTTCTGTAGGAGTACAAGAGTGGTTAGAGAATTGGAACAGTATGGTTTTCTAGTTACTGAGGATGGTAACTCGTTATTAGTTGATAATAATGATCCTCTAACCTACAAGGAAGCAGTAAGTGGCACAGACGTTGCCAAGTGGTAAGAAGCCATGAATTCTGAAATGGATTCCATGTACCAAAACCAAGTCTGGATTTTGGTAGATCCTCCAGTTGATGTAAAACCTGTTGGTTGCAAATGGGTATTCAAGAAGAAACTGGACATGGAAGGACAAGTCAGTACCTATAATGCATGACTGATTGTAAAAGGTTTTAAACAGCGGCAAGGAATTGAATATGATGAAACCTTCTCACAAGTTGCAATGCTGAAATCCATCAGAATTCTACTTTCCATTGTGGATTACCATGGCTATGAGATTTGGAAAATGGATGTCAAAATAGAATTCCTTAATGGGAACCTTCAGGAAGATGTCTACATGACACAACCTAAAGGGTTTGTGAGTCCAAAGGATGCCAATAAGGCATGCAAGTTGCAGAAATCCATTTATGGATTAAAGCAAGCATCCAGGTCATGGAACATTCGTTTTGATGACGCCATAAAAGAATTTGGTTTTATCAAGAATTAATGTGAGCCTTGTGTTTACAAACAGTTTAGTGGGAGTGCAGTCATTTTTTTAATAGTATATGTTGATGACATATTACTTATTGGAAATGAGATACTAGTCTTACATTTTGTTAAGGTGTGGTTGAATCAATGCTTCTCTATGAAAGACTTGGGTGAGGCGGCATATATTTTTGGGATCAAGATACATCGTGATAGATCCAAGAGATTGTTGGGCCTAAGTCAAAGTACATGCATTGATAAGATACTAAAGAGATTTAGTATGGAACAATCCAAGAGGGGATTGTTTCCAGTGTCACATGGAATTCATCTTTCCAAGAAAATGTGTCCTTAGACACATGAGGAAAGAAATATAATGGCAAGGAATCCATACGCATCAGTGATTGGGTCAGTCATGTATGTCATGCTATATACTAGGCTAGATGTCGCCTACGCATTGAGTGTGGTTGGAAGATATCAAGCTGACCCAGGTGACCGCCATTGGATGGCAGTCAAGACTATCCTAAAGTATCTAAGGCATGCTAAGGATGTGTTCCTGA
This sequence comes from Viscum album, assembly GCA_963277665.1. Taxonomy (NCBI): domain Eukaryota; kingdom Viridiplantae; phylum Streptophyta; class Magnoliopsida; order Santalales; family Viscaceae; genus Viscum; species Viscum album. The sequence continues at coordinate 1,605,491,085 of OY728127.1, forward strand.
TTTATGGAGGATATGAGGAACTATTCATCAGAGGATATGCATATGCTAGTTTCTAGACTGATCAAGATGGCATGAAGTTGCAAACGGGATACATCTTCACTTTTAATAGAGGTGTAGTGAGATGGAAGAGCTCAAAGAAGAGTGTGGTCGCAGATTCTACAATAGAGTCTGAGTATATCATAGCTTCTGAGGAAGATAAAGAAGTAGTTTGGATGCAAAGCTTCATCTAGGATCTAGATGTGATACCAAGCAGTAAAGATCCCATCACACTGTACTGTGATAATACTGCAGCGGTGGCTCTTGCAAAAGAGCCAAGGTTATATCAGTGGCTAAAGCACATACTTCGGAAGTATCATCTCTTGAGGGATTTTTCTCAGAGAGGTGAAGTTGTAGTGAGTAGTATTTCCATGGAAGACAACGTGGTGGACCCCTTGAATAAAGCCTTGACTCAGTAGAAACGTGACAATCATGCGAGGTCTAGCAGACTGAAAGTCATAGGCAGTTGTCTCTAGTCCAAGTGGGAGTTTGTAAGAGTTTGTATTCTAGAACCAACTGGTTTTACTTTGATTACATGTGTATTTAATGTATTATTACATATTGTTCATTATTCTGCATGATTATGATGTAATAATATCCTAGATTATTTGTTACGTTGATAAGGTCATGATAGTTCCCCGCTATAAAGAGAACCTTGAAATGTTATAACAATATTCTTAAATATAGTTCTGCAGTTGGATGACATACTATAATGGGACACATAGCATGCATACCATCAGGTGTGAGTACTCGTAAGCAGATGAGACTTCCTCTCATGAAGTTCACACTTGGTAATCTCCAAGATAGAAGATTATGATAACAGACATGCTAGTAGGAATTCTGCATGTTTTGGTGTTATCAGATATTTCTATCTACAAGCGTGTGTAATGATCCTTATACTTTAATAATATCATTAATATGTGTCATGACTTACACATTTTGATTTACTGATGAAAACCATCACGCAAATAGTTGGTGGGAAGTAGGGTACATTGGGTGAATCATGAGTGGCATGTTATTAATGGATAATTCAAGGAAGGATTTTCCCCTTCCATTTATGGAGGTTGATATTTTGGCCCTTTGATTGAAATATAACCATCGCGTGAAATTCCATAGCCATGGTGTAACGACGAGTTTATTTAAGGTAGCCAAAGAACGACATATCAAGATAAAAATTTGATGACACGGTCATGAAATCTACTTGATGCGATATTGCGACAAAGGTATTATATTATAAATTGATCATTCATATTTGGATGTCGTTGTTGCTACTTCATGTTCTTTCTCTTCGGTGCCTTAACCCGTTGCTAGACAGTACTCTTAGACTTTAGGCAAGCCCGCCTAATGCCAATGAGAAAGAATCCTAGAGGGTCACATACTAAGTGTTTTTGGTGGTCTCGGTTAAATTCTATTTGAATTTAATTAATGAAATAAATATTATTCTCAAGACCGTGGAATAATTTTATTCAAGTTAAAATGATCGCATAAATTAAATAAAATTTATTTATTTATTTTATTGAACATTTAATAAATATTTATTTACTAGTTTGTAAATAAAATATTTATTTAATAGAATAAATTATTTATTTATTTATTCGGGTGTTCAATAAATGGAAGTGGAGTTTGAGCGGACCAAGGTCAGTCCAGTAGTAAAATAATTATTTGCAAGACGGTAAATAATTATTTAACTAGTTGGAAAAAATTAAAATAACGCTGCTATTATTTTGTGACACGGAATTTTATTTATAATTCTATTTTGCATAAGTTGGCACACCATAAATAATTACATGGTATTATTATTAAATGCATGGGTTTTCTATAAGTTCATGAATGTATTTAATTGTTTCTATGAAATTAAATATTGTAACTGAAATTCCATGTATATAAATAGGCAAGTACGCCTATTGTGCCATACACCACACCACACGCCTGGTGAATTGAGAATTGTTGAGCCAAACAATTTCTCTCTTGAATCCTCTTCTGTCCCCTCTCAAGAACGAGAGATGTTCTTCAAGGCTGAAGAACAGGCGATCAAGAATGACCGACACAAGACACTCAATTCACTGTGCTAGCACCCAGAGAATGAGCGGTGTCGATCGGAGATCATCGGAGCACGTGTGGATCACCACTAGAGGGATTCTAGTTTGGATCCTTACAAGAACAATGAGATAATCTGGAAGGGTCATTCCAGATGATCAATATCATCAATGAAGAAAAATACCAAAGATCCAGGTATTATTTTTTCTTTATGAAATTAATTAAATTAATTGTAAACATGATGTGCAAGATCCTCTCAAAAGGTTTCAGGACTCTTTCTTCTTTATCTAAATCTTTGATTATATTTCACGGAGACTAGAATTCATCGTCGTATTGATCCCAGAATAATCATTGATCATGGTAAAAAACAAAATTGGGTGTCGTCCCAACCACGCTTCCGTTGCGCCCGGAACCTTCACACCTTGTATCTTCTCTTTTTGTACCACCTCTAGATCATCCATTCCTTTTTCGAGGTTCTTATATCAATCATGGATTGTTAGCAAAATCTCTTGAAATCAACAACTCACCATGTAAACCCTCTTTGTCAACAATTTGAACATCGTGGTCTTCTTTGTCAACAAACACAACATGGAGGCCCACTTTGTAAACAAACATAATCACCTCAAAAATGATTCAATGATACCTTGAGGGATTTTTTCCCAACAAAGATCTTTTCAGGTTTAGAGTTTTAGAGAATTAGGATATAAATATTACATTACATATCAAATATTAAAAAGTAGAAACTTCTACTCAGTATCCATTTTTTATAAAATAAAAACTCTTAAAAGAAAACAAGAATTATTTTCTTGATATAAATCTTCTTGAATTATTCATTTCTCTTACCCTTCCTTATACCATGTGAAAAAAATTTCAAAAACTTGGGATGAGTATAAAAATCTAAGTAAGGGTTATAAACTAAAGAAAGAAAACATTATCCCATAAATACATACAAATCGATGAGATCATACTTTTCAATCATAAAACATATGCTCTTTAACATACCTCATGAAATCATAAGATTTATGAATAACACATAGAAATCATAAATCATAATGGTAACTTGTGGAATCCATAACATACTTACGTTGTAGCTTTCACAAGTATGTAGGGAGTTACATTTGGAATACCCATTATAATATATTCCTTAAATTTCTTAATAGAAACATTAAAGTTTACCTCTGTCATGTTACCTAATGCATTGGAGAGCTATATCGGGCTCAACCGCCCTAGGTTTATCACGGAACCACCCGTATACGTAAACAATGACCAAGAACCATAATATAATCATAACACATAAAACAAGCATAAAGGAAAGATAACATTTCCACATTGTAATCAAAATATATTATTTCAAGATATTGACATAATCAATGCTTTTTCAAAACCATTTTCAATACCAAAATACGTAAAAAGAGTATATGGTATTTATTTTTATTTTTAAAAACACTGCGGCTTGTTAAGGAATCTAAATATCAAATAATGCTCACGACAGAAGAAAGTTTTTTGTCACCATATATGTTAAAAAGAAACATTACTTTTGTCGTTTAGTAAAACACTTCGTAGAAAAATATTCCTTTTGAAAACCATTTAAAACATTTAATAAAGATATTTTTGAATCAAAGTGTCCCATACCACTTTGAAACTTTTATAAGAATTAACATTTTAAAAAATTAATGTACATATAAATAAATCCTTAAAAAAAATTTAAAACATGGACATTAATGAGAAATATTTAAAAAATTATATCTTTAAAACATTTAAAACAATGTTTTAGTTAAAGAGTTTGTTACCACTTGAGAAAATACTTGAATAAAAATAATTAAAGAATAACATTAAACAAAACTTATAATATCATGAAAATAATGATATTCATGATATAATATGTCAAAGGTCCGTACATACACCCTATATGATAATAAAGGTGCACAATATCAAGATATGCCTCAATGAAAAGAGATTGAGACATATTCCCTTACAAAAACTTGGCAGCCTAACGGCGTCACATTAAAATTCATAAAATGAGTTAATGGGAGAGAAAAGTATCTATCATCACTTGGACATAAAATTTATATAAATAAGGATATATAAGAACATATCCCAACATAAGAAAATTTAAATTAAAATACCTAACAAATAAGACTTCTTTGACAAAAAGAGGAGGGTGAAAGGTTCAATACAAAGATCATATCATTACATTAAGGATAAACCAATGAAATAATTATGTGTGAAAAATATAATTAAACCCAATATAAGTATATATTAAGTGTAAAACAATCATATTTCATTCACACATATTCATATAACTTCCTAATCAAGAAGTAGAATATTAACTTAAAGAATGGAAATTGGGTTAAGAAGTTCCATTACCTTGTGTTCGAATTGTCTTATTCGTTCTTTATCTCCTTGAATAATAAACTTAAGTTAATTATAATTGATTTAGAACCTTTTAAAATTTTATTATTCCTTTTATATAACTTATTACATTTCTATAACAATAATTTAACTATTCAAGTCCATATCGGTCTTTTTGTCAATGTTTGGTACTTGAGTCAAAATGAACTTGTTATAATTACAAATTGTTCATGTGGTCAAAAGTCCATTATTTCCAAAATGATATTCATGATTTAGATATCATATATATCATATATATCCAGTATATATGTATTTATAATAGTCCATATCATTTGTTAATATGAAAATGAAATGCACCGTTCATGGAGACGGTAAGCCGTACGTACGCATGAACGATACTTTCATTTCTTTTTTTTTCTTTTTTAAATGAATGAAAACCAAATGATACATAGGTATATTATAATTACAGTATAATATCATATTTTATATACATTATATAAGTTCATTAATATCATCCTTTATATGTTCCATGTATGGTATGAACAAGTCATATCACTTTGAGGGGGCGGTAGTCTGCACTTCCTCAAATGAAATTATCATATTTACCCATTATGGGAGCATAAAGGTATGTTGTAAATGAAAAATACATAAGAATAGAGACAATATAAATATTATATATATCATATATAAATATATTTCCATCATAATGGCCACTATGAGAGGCGGTAGGAGATAATTGAACAATCATCGTTTCGTGAGGTAGTAGTTCGCCGTCTACAAAAATAATATGTTCTAAATCCATTAGATGGAGGTGTGTGTGAGTGCAGTTTGAATCCTTCTCATAATATCATCCTAGTATATTTATTATATTGGTTTTTTTATTTAATCAAATAAAAATAATAGAATAGTGAGTGAAGAATTAGAATAATGGAAAGGAATTTTAGAGAAGACACTACCTCTTAAAACGTGCAACTCTCTTTGATTTGAGCCAAAAGGATTTCTTGAATTGTCTTCTGCATAGAGGTAAACTTCTAGGAGGAATAGTGGGATGTTATTAGATTCTTGGAGTAGAGTTTGGATGAGACAAGAGTATTGAGAGGTATAAGGCCCCAGCCATAAACCTTACTTAATCTTGAGTTATTACAAGATTACACATTGAGGATCTTTTCAGGTTTAGAGTTTTAGATAATTAGATCATAAAACTTGCATTACATTCCACATTTAAACAAAGTGGTTACATAAAATATAGTATTCATTTTTCCCATCAACAGAAACATATTTAAAATAAAACATGGATTCTTTATTGACACTTCCTTGACACTATCATCATATCATGTACCATTCCCTTGACCTGTGAAAAACATTTCAAAAACTTGGGATGAGCATAAAAAGCTCAGTAAGGGTTATAAAAAGTATGGAAAGGAAACATGAGTACATATATACATAATAATGAAATCATACTTTACCCATAAAACATAAGAACTTTAACATACCTCATAAAATCATGAATAAACCATAGAAATCATAAGACATAAAGGTAAATTTAGGCATTAATAACATTCTTACATAGGGAGTAACCCTATTGGTTATGTTTGGAATACCCATCACAGTATATTCCCTAAATATCTTCAGAGAAACCTTAACATTTAACTCCTTCGTGTTACCCAATGCATTGGAGAGCTATATCGGGCTCACCCGCCCTTAGTTTATCACGGAACCACCCGTCTTCATAACAATGCCCAAGAACCATAACATAATCATAGCACATAACTTAAGAATAAAGGAAAGATAACATTCCCAAATTTCAATAACAATATAACATTTTAAGATATTGAAATAATGAATCCATTCTAAAAACCATTTTCAAAACCATTTAAGACATTTAATAAAGATATTTTTTAATCAAAGTGTCACATACCACTTTGAAGCTTTTAACATTTTAAAACATTAATATCCATATAAATAAATCCTTAAAACCATTTTGAAAACATGGATATTAATGAGAAATATTTATAAGATTAAATCATTAAAACATTTAAAATGATATTTTAGTTAAAGGGTTTTTAACAAAATGAGAGACACTTGAATACAATAATTGAGGAATAACATTTAATAAAAACTTTATAATATAATTAGAATAAAGGGATTCATGATATAATATTCCAAATGATATTATATACACCATATAATAGTTAATTGGTGCATAACAACAATGAAGTCTCAATGGAAATGTAAATTGAGATGAAATCCATTATAAAGATGGTATCCTTAAATTAAGGATAAATCAATCTCATAATTATGTGTGACAAATATAAATACACCCAATATAAGTGGATATTAAGTGTAAAATAATCAAAGGTCATTCACACATATTCAAAGGATGACATATTCAATAACTACATGTTGAACCCAAAGAAATCGAAATTGGGTTAAGAAGTTCCCTTGACAGCCTAACGGCGTCACATCAAAATGAGTTGATGAGAGATGAAAATGGTATCTCATAACTTGGACATAAAATTTACATCAATAAGGATATATAAGAACATATCCCAACATAATAATATGTAAATTAAAAGACCCAACAAAAGAAGTCTTTTAAAAAGAGGAGGGTGAAAGGTTCCCTTACCGACTTGGGTATCTTTCGAAACATACACCCCATGAAAGAAGGACAATACATCATTGATGTAAGTACTCATAAATTAAATTATATTACACAAAGAGTAGAATAATGGGAAGTATATATACCACTCAACAGAAATGGTGGAAAGTGTAGCATAAATCTCACGGGAATAAAAGTGAGATGAAAAATCCCTTACGAAAACTCGGCAGCCTAACGGCGCCACTTAAAACTTCCAAAATGGATTGATGAGAGAAAATAGGGTCTATCATCATATGAACATAAAAATTAAAGTAATATTAATATAAAATAACATCCCAATCATAAGAAATATGATCTTAAAAGTAATGACATAAAAGAGTGTACTTAAAAAGAAAGAGAGGGGTAGGATCCCTTACCTCAGGTCCGACTTGACTCGATCGTTCTTTAACCTCCTAAATAATAAACTTGAGTTAATTTATAATTTCTTAAGAACCTTTTTAAAGTTCATTATTTCTTTTATATCACTTACTACCATTCTATGAACACTATGTAATTATTTAAGTTAATAATGGTCGTTTTGTAGATCATTGCTACTTGAGTAAAAAATAAACTCTTTATAATTACAAGTTATTCATGTGGTAAAATATATATTATATCCAGAATTATATTCATTATTTAGATATCATATATATCATATATATCCATTATATACATGCATTTATAATATTACATAACATTTAGAGGTAAGAAATGAAATGCACCGTTCATGGAGACGGTAAGTCGTACGTACGCATGAACACTACTTCCATTTATATTTCTTATTTAATGAAATTAAAACATAGTGATACATAATAGTATTATAATTCCAGTATGTTATAATATATAATATAATTAAATCTATCATTTATACGTACCACATATGGTATTAACGAATCAAATCACTTTGAGGGGGCGGTAGTCCGCACTTCCTAAAATGAAGATATCGCGTTTAACCATAATGGAAATCATAAAGGTATGCCATAAATGAAAAATACATAAGCTTAAGTAAAACATAAACATATTATATATCATATATAAATATAGTGACATCTTAATTTCCACCTTTGAGGGTGTTAAAAGAATATTGAACAATCATCGTTTCGTGAGGCAGAAATTCACCATCCACAAAAACAGTATGTTCTTTAACGATTAGATGTAGGTGTGTGTAAGTGTATCTAGAATAATTCTTATAAAAACATCTTAGTATATTGAAGATACTATATTTGTTACAAAATAAATTAATAAAAAGAGTTTAGGGGGTTGGATAATCAAAATAAAACAAAAGAACACAAGTGAAGACATTACCTTAAAATCGGGTATCTCTCTTTGATTTGAGCTCAAAGGCTTCCTTGGGAAGACTTCTGCCCAAAGTGAGACTTCTAGGAGTAATAGAGGGATGTGGAGAGACAAAATGATCAGGTTTTGGCCGAGCCAAAGGCTTTAGAAGTGTGGTTAAGGAGGTAGAGGTGGGGGCCTTTTATAAGAGGAGAGGAGGGGCACTCTTGGAAAGTTACAAAATGTTACTTTATTTTCAAATGATTTTCGGATTTTAAAGGTCCCACATTGATGTATTTCAAGTATAAGGTGGTAATGGTTCTAAATATACTCATCCAATAGGTCTTTGACAAGTGTATGTTATATTTTTAACATTATCTTTTCATTTTATTTAAATCCTTTATTAATGAGGTAATCGCTGCATCATCATGATGTCATAAATAATTTAATTTATTTAATGTCTAAAAATTATAAAAAAAATATCATGATTTAGGAAATATTTTTATATTTATAATGAATATTTATAGTCAAAAATATGACTTGTATAACCCCATTTAAAAAAAATTAGTAAAACAACTCATGTTTGTGACATTTTTATTTTAACTTTAAATAAAAAGTTATTTATGTCATTTTCCAACCAAAGTGTCTCCATGGGGTCCCCAAGTTAACCCATGGATTGTATTGGTCAGACATGACACATACAATGAGGGTAGGACATGTGTCTAGGTCATTTCATATTATTAAAACATTATTTTTACCTTAAATTACACTAATTACCTCTAATCGTGATTAAAAACTTAAAAGTTACTATTCACTAAAAAAAATTAATCCCATTGAACCAAATTTTACAACCTAATGACAACCATGTATGTCATATTTTTGAAATTCAAATCACAGAAGTGGTAAAGTTTCATTTAAACGAAAAATCGGTTTTTAAACTACCACTTAGTGGTTTCACTATTCATCAAAAATTGAAGTTTTCCAGAAAAATACCAAAAATTCACCCTAAGATATATTTGACATTATGAATTAAAAAATGATGTATATTTTAAAAAATTCAAAACATATATGTTCCATTAATTAATTTAATAATTAATTCCCGCTGTCAAAACAAATAGCGTGTTTTTAAGAAACAATATCTATTAAAAGATTGACACTAGTTTAAGTCCAATTTCAAAGTGAAATTAATTCCAATGACCACAATTAGATTAAATGGTAAAAATATATTCTAAATACACTTTAATATAAATTAAAAATATAATCTATTCATATAAATAAATCAGATTAAAATGAGGTTTTGAATTAAAATGCAACATTTTCAATAAAAATGATCTTTATTAGAAAAATAATAAAATTTTACACAAAGTAAATTTTGATGTCCAGATTCTAAAGAAGGATTTTATTTTGTCAAATACAACATATAAAATTGTCAAAAGTATATTTAAAAAGGTTTCTCCATCAAAAGGCAGTTAATCGACCTTTTAAAGAATATTATAAGATTTATGCTTAAAATTGGATTCATTTGCATTTTAAGCCTCCAAAATTTATTGGATGAAAGTAAAAATATTTGAAAAACATATATAATCATTTTATAGTTAGTTCCATTCATTCCCGCCATTACACCAGCTAGGCGTTAACTACCTTTTAAAATAATATTATTTTATTATTAGAGTGCAACGTAAGATTTCAAAGAAACTCGTTGTTGCGTATTGGGTACGCCCTCGAGCATAGCATTCCATTTAAAGTAATATTAATATTTTATTCAAAAATATGGATAAATATGAAAATTTCATATTCTTTATTTACCTGGGGTGTTGCATCCTTCCCCCTTTTGGGAATTGCGTCCTCGCAATTTTAAAATTGGGCTTGGAAGCTTCATTGAAAATCCCACATCGGAACAAGAGTCAGTAAAACTATCACATTAAAAGAATGGGAGAGAAGTACAAATGTCACCCTAGTTAACCCATACTAGAATTCCAAGTATGAAAATATGGATATGGAGGAAAAAACAAAGGGTCATGTTCTAATGGAGAGTGATAGTAAACATGTCTAGGAGAAAGTTAACAACAAAAAATCACAAAGTTTTGATGGGTTAAACGGTATTTGATTCCCAAGTAGGAAAAATTAACAGAAAACATTTTTGTTTTAAGTTACTTTTCATTGAGGAATTTATTTATGAGCTTAAATAAAACATAAGGAAGCATACTTAATTTTCATGTTGACTTTCAACTTTTACTGGATTTCTTACACGAACTCATATTTTCTCCAAAAGACGAGTATTTAGGATGACTTGTTCACATTAAGAGAGCTATAATCAACTTCTAGAGAATCACCTAATCCACAAAAGAGAACTATATACTTACCATGTCTTTAGACCTTAAACAAAACTAAAACCCAAAGTTCAACAAAGACCATTCAATAAAAATCTATCCATAAAATTCTGCAAAGTAATCCAAACTAAGATTGAAACCCAATTCTCTGAAGGATTTAATCACGTAGTCTCCTAAGATAAATTTTAACATTTTTCTCCAAAATAACATCAGTTACTCTTACAGTCTCATACTGAAAAGTAATTAACCTAATCACATATCCTCCATGATAGGCTAATAATTTCCATTGATAACCAAAAATCAACTTACTCTTAATTTATAAAATCATCTAACTAAAAAGAATCATTCAAACTAACTAGGGACTTCACGTAGTCCAGTGGTAGGCGATAAATACCAGTTGCACTTTGGTTGTGGGTTCGATTCCTGCAGCTTCGTTCGACGCGACGGGTTGTCACACGGTCTGCGTGTTGTCCCTTTTCAAAAACTATATAATTTTATAACATTCCTCAAAAAGAGATAAATTCATCAAAAATAACCATAACATATTTTAACCACAAAGGTTATCTGATAACTTCCATTTTGCAACCCAAAATGTATTAACCAGTAATTGCCTCAAATTCAAGGATCATATAAACCCAAATGGTTCTTTATAACTATATCCACAAAAGAAAGGATAATTATTCCTTGAATAAAATTTTCGTATATCAAACATCAGGGTTACTATAAAAATTCTTCTAATGTAACCCCATCATCCAAAGAGACTTAATACATCTAAGAATTTCACCATCCTAAAATCTACCATAACCCTTGAATCCCTTATATGATGACTTCTTACTCATTCAACATTCTTCATGATCCATTATCCATTCCTTTTCAACTTATTCTGAAATACTTCTTTCCTACAAACAAAATCATGAATCATATCCTAAGATTCCAATAATAGGAAAACATATGTTAAGAAATAATCCATACCTTTCATTCTTCATTGTCAGTTTCTTCATCCTAAATCTTAATGGCATTAGGTATTGGTAAATGAATATTTGTACGATCTTGGTGACCCCATTCCCGAAACTTCTTCTTAAGACATGTGTTTGCATAATGACCATGCACACCACATTTAAAACATCCAATTGATCCTTCAGAAAGAACTTCTTTCCCTTTCCTAGAGTCAACTAGATGCTTCCTTTTTCCATGGCAGGTTCTTGCTTTATGACCTTCATTTCCACATCTGTAGCATCTTTATGTCCCATTGAAACATTTTCCTATGTGTTTCTTTCCACATATTTGACACATAGGTTTTTGAACATACTTACCTTTATGATTATTACCTGAACTTCCATAGGGATTTGTTTCTCGCATATACGATGCCTTATAAAAATCACTAAGGTTCAGGTGGTCAATAATGACTCTAGATAGTTGGCTGAGGATAACCACAGGAGTTCTCATTGCAGCTCCCATATCATTTAGTTGTTCTTTCATAAAACCGTCACAGTTTTCTTCAAATCCACTATTACTTTGGTGCCTGCTAGATCCAGCCATTTACTAAAACCAAAAAGGTCAGTGTGAGTATATCAGTAAAATCATCAAATAAAAAAGAGGAAGATAAACACCAATATATACTTATCCAAGTTATCTCAAACTCATTCTATCTTTCAAAAAAATTATGACTCCATCTAATATACTAACCATTGTGGTTATACACAACTTGTCACTTTTTCTTAAACAATAATCTAACCTCTAAAGTTATCTAAACCGACCTCTAATTCCAACTATAAGGCCCCATCCTTAAAACTTACTTAATCTTGAGTTATTACAAGATTACACATTGAGGATATTTTTAGGTTTAGAGTTTTAGAGAATTAGATCATAAAACTTGTATTACATTCCACATTTAAACAAAGTGGTTACATAAAAGATAATATTCATTTTTCCCATCAATGGAAACATATTTAAAATAAAACATGGATTCTTTCTTGATACTTCCTTGACACTATCATCATATCATGTACCATTCCCTTGACCTGTGAAAAACATTTCAAAAACTTGGGATGAGCATAAAAAGATCAGTAAGGGTTATAAAAAGTATGGAAAGGAAACATGAGTACATATATACATAAGAATGAAATCATACTTTACCCATAAAACATAAGAACTTTAACATACCTCATAAAATCATGAATAAACCATAGAAATCACAAGACATAAAGGTAAATTTAGGCATTCATAACATTCTTACATAGGGAGTAACCCTCTTGGTTACATTTGGAATACCCATCACAGTATATTCCCTAAATATCTTCGTAGAAACCTTAACATTTAACTCCTTCGTGTTACCCAATGCATTGGAGATCTATATCGGGCTCACCCGCCCTTAGTTTATCACGGAACCACCCGTCTTCATAACAATGCCCAAGAACCATAACATAATCATAGCACATAACTTAAGAATAAAGTAAAGATAACATTCCCAAATTGCAATAACAATATAACATTTTAAGATATTGAAATAATGAATCCATTCTAAAAACCATTTTCAAAACCATTTAAGACATTTAATAAAGATATTTTTTAATCAAAGTGTCACATACCACTTTGAAGCTTTTAACATTTTAAAACATTAATATCCATATAAATAAATCCTTAAAACCATTTTTAAAACATGGATATTAATGAGAAATATTTATAAGATTAAATCATTAAAACATTTAAAATGATATTTTAGTTAAAGGGTTTTTAACAAAATGAGAGACACTTGAATACAATAATTGAGGAATAACATTTAATAAAAACTTTATAATATCATTAGAATAAAGGGATTCATGATATAATATTCCAAATTATATTATATACACCATATAATAGTTAATTGGTGCATAACAACAATGAAGTCTCAATGGAAATGTAAATTGAGATGAAATCCATTATAAAGATGGTATCCTTAAATTAAGGATAAATCAATCTCATAATTATGTGCGACAAATATAAATACACCCAATATAAGTGGATATTAAGTGTAAAATAATCAAAGTTCATTCACAAATATTCAAAGGATGACATATTCAATAACTACATGTTGAACCCAAAGAAATCGAAATTGGGTTAAGAAGTTCCCTTGACAGCCTAACGGCGTCACATCAAAATGAGTTGATGAGAGATGAAAAGGGTATCTCATCACTTGGACATAAAATTTACCCAAATAAGGATATAGAAGAACATATCCCAACATAACAATATGTAAATTAAAAGACCCAACAAAAGAAGTCTTTTAAAAAGAGGAGGGTGAAAGGTTCCCTTACCGACTTGGGTATCTTTCGAAACATACACCCCATGAAAGAAAGACAATACATAATTGATGTAAATACTCATAAATGAAAATATATTACACAAAGAGTAGAATAATTGGAATTATATATAACACTCAACAGAAATTGTGGCAAATGTAGCATAAATCTCACGGGAATAAAAGTGAGATGAAAAATCCCTTACGAAAACTCGGTAGCCTAACGGCGCCACTTAAAACTTCCAAAATGGATTGATGAGAGAAAATAGGGTATCTCATCATATGAACATAAAAAGTAAAGTAATATTAATATAAAATAACACCCCAATCATAAGAAAGATGAGCTTAAAAGGAATGACATAAAAGAGTGTACTTAAAAAGAAAGAGAGGGGTGGGATCCCTTACCTCGGGTCTGACTTGACTCGATCGTTCTTTAACCTCCTGAATAATAAACTTGAGTTAATTTATACTTTATTAAGAACCTTTTTCAAGTTAATTATTCCTTTTATATCACTTACTACCATTATATGAACACTATGTAATTATTTAAGTTAATAATGGTCGTTTTGTATATCATTGCTACTTGAGTAAAAAATAAACTCTTTATAATTACAAGTTGTTCATGTGGTAAAATATATATTATATCCAGAATTATATTCATTATTTAGATATCATATATATCATATATATCCATTATATACATGCATTTATAATATTACATAACATTTAGAGGTAAGAAATGAAATGCACCGTTCATGGAGACGGTAAGCCGTACGTACGCATGAACGCTACTTCCATTTCTATTTCTTATTTAATGGAATTAAAACATAGTGATACATAATATTATTATAATTAAAGTATGGTATCATATATAATATCATTAAATATATGCTTTATATGTACCACATATGGTATTAATGAATCAAATCACTTTGAGGAGGCGTAGTCCGCACTTCCTAAAATAAAGATATCGCGTTTAACCATAATGGAAATCATAAAGGTATGCCATAAATGAAAAATACAGAATCTTAAGTAAAAAATAAACATATTATATATCATATATAAATATAGTTACATCTTAATGGACACCTTTGAGGGTGTTAAAAGAATATTGAACAATCATCGTTTCGTGAGGAAGAAATTCACCATCCACAGAAACAGTATGTTCTTTAACGATTAGATTTAGGTGTGTGTAAGTTTAGCTCGAATACTTATTATAAAAACATCCTAGTTTATTGAAGATACTTGATTTGTTACAAAATAAATTAATAAAAAGAGTTTAGGGGGTTGGAGAAGCAAAATAAAACAAAAGAACACAAGTGAAGACATTACCTTAAAATCGGGTATCTCTCTTTGATTTGAGCTCAAAGACTTCCTTGGGAAGACTTCTGCCCAAAGTGAGGCTTATAGGAGTAATAGAGGGATTTGGAGAGACAAAATGAGCAGGTTTTGGCCGAGCCAAAGGCTTGAGAGGTGTGGGTAAGGCGGTAGAGGTGGGGGCCTTTTATAAGAGGAGAGGAGGGGCACTCTTGGAAAGTTACAAAATGTTACTTTATTTTCAAATGAGTTTCAGATTTTAAAGGTCCCACATTGATGTATTTCTAGGATAAGGTGGTAATGGTTCGAAATATACTCATCCAATAGGTCTTTGACAAGTGTATGTTATAGTTTTAACATTATCTTTTCATTTTATTTAAATCCTTTATTAATGAGGTAATCGCTGCATCATCATGATGTCATAAATAATTTAATTTATTTAATGTCTAAAAATTATAAAAAAATATAATGATGTAGGAAATATTTTTATCTTTCTAATTAATATTTATAGTCAAAAATATGACTTGTATAACCCTATTTAAAAATCATTTTAGTAAAACAACTCATGCTTGTGACATTTTTATTTTAACTTTAAATAAAAAGTTATTTATGTCATTTTCCAACCAAAGTGGCTCCATGGGGTCCCCAAGTTGACCCATGGATTGTATTGGTCGGCCATGACACATAAAATGAAGGTAGGACATGTGTCTAGGTCATTTCATATTATTAAAACATTATTTTTACCTTAAATTACACTAATTACCTCTAATCGTGATTAAAAACTTAAAAGTTACTATTCACCAAAAAAATTATTTTAATCCCATTGAACCACATTTTACAACCTAATTACAACCATTTATGTCGGATTTTTGAAATTCAAATCACAGAAGTGGTAAAGTTTCATTTAAACGAAAAATCAGTTTTTAAACTACCACTTAGTGGTTTCACTATTCATCAAAAATTGAAGTTTTTCAGAAAAATACCAAAAATTCACCCTAAGATATATTTGACATTCCGAATTAAAAAATGATGTCTATTTTGAAAAATTCAAAACATATATGTTTCATTAATTAATTTAATAATTAATTCCCGCTGTCAAAACAAATAGCGTGTTTTTAAGAAACAATATCTATTAAAAGATTGACACTAGTTTAAGTCTAATTTCAAAGTGAAATTAATTCCAATGACCACCATTATATTAAATGGTAAAAATATATTCTAAATACACTTTAATCTAAATTAAAAATATAATCTATTCATATAAATAAATCAGATTAAAAGGAGGTTTTGAATTAAAATGCAACATTTTCAATAAAAATGATCTTTATCGGAAAAATAACGAAATTTTACACAAAGTAAATTTTGATGTCCAGATTCTAAAGAAGGATTTTATTTTGTCAAATACAAAATATAAAATTGTCAAAAGTATATTTAAAAAGGGTTCTCCATCAAAAGGTGGTTAATCGACCTTTTAAAGAATATCAGAAGATTTATGCTTAAAATTGGATTCATTTGCATTTTAAGCCTCCAACATTTATTGGATAAAAGTAAAAATATTTGACAAACATATATAATAATTTTGTAGTTATTTCTATTCATTCCCACCATTACAATGGCTAGGCTTTAACTACCTTTTAAAATAATATTATTTTATTATTAGAGTGCAACGTAAGATTTCAAAGAAATTCGTTATTGCGTATTGGGTACGCTCTCGAGCATAGCATTACCTTTAAAGTAATATTAATATTTTATTCAAAAATATGGATAAATATGAAAATGTCATATTCTTTATTTACCTGGGGTGTTACAAGAGGTGTGTGTAATGGGTTAGAGGTGGTGTCCTTTTATAAGAGGGAGGAGGGGCTCTTTAGGAATGTTTGAAAGTGTTATTTTATTATAAAGTGATTTTCATTTTCAAAAGGTCCAAAACTCATTAAATTCAAAGATAAGATAAATATAAGTCTAAATAAAATCATCCAATAAAAATTGGATAGGTTTTGGATATTTTTTAATCCTTATCTTTTTTAATTAACCCTTTTTACTCTTACCGTTTTATCAAGCATTTAACACTTTTAGAATCAAAATAGTTACCAAAATATGAAAAATATCCAATTAAAGAGTCAAAAATAAAATTTTAGACTTATTATAACTATATGGATGAATCTTTGATTTTTTGGAATTTTATAATATTTAATAAAGTATTTTTTTTTTAATATGAATTATGTCAATTTTGACATTATTCATATCATGACTTTTTTAAAAATCTAAAACAACTTGATTGATTCAAAAAAACATCATTAATACAAATATAACATGTAAATATCATCTAAAAAAATTGTGGATGACACCAAAATAAACAAATTAAATTTATTTTAACATTTATAGTATCATTTATTTAAATCCTTTATTAATGAAGTAGTCACTACATCATCATTGTGTCATAATTAAATTTATTTATTTAAGGTATAAAATTTATAAATAAAATACCATGATGTAGGAAATATTTTTATCTTTATAATTACTATTTATAGTTGAAAATATCACTTATATAACCCCATATAAAAATTGTTTTACTAAAAGATATATGTTTAGGTTATATTTTCCTTAACTTAAATTTAAATGTAATTAAATGTCATTTTCACACACAAGTGGTTCCATGGGGTCCTAAAATATACCCAAGGATGACCATGGTCAGACATTTATCATCCAATAGGGATAGGACACGTTTTAGGGTAATTTAATATTATTATAATATTATTTTTTACCCTTATTTACCAGATTTACCCTTTAATCATGGTAAATAAAATATATACTGAGATTACTATTCATAATGTATAAAAATAAAAGTTACCTATTTACACAATTTGTACCTCCTAATTCCAAATATCAAGTTAATTTTTTCAAATTCAAAACACAGATGTTGCGGAAATTAATTTAAAATTAATTCCCGTTGTCAAAACCAAAGAGCGTGTTTTTAAGAAATAATATCTATCAAAAGATTGACATATGTTTATGTCCAACTTCAAAGTGAAATTACTTCAAATGACCAAAATTGGATTAAATGATAAAAATATAATTCAATTACACTTTAAAACCAATTAAAAGTATAATCTAACTATATAAATAAATTATATTAAATGACAGTTTTGAATTAAAATTCAGTATTTTTTACTATTCATTAAAAAATGAACTTTATCAGAAAAATACCAAAATTTCATCCAACGTAAATTTTTATGTCTCTCTTCTAAATAAAAATATTATTTTGTCAAATAGAACATATAAAAGTGACAAAAACTAGATTTAAA
The DNA here is from genome assembly GCA_963277665.1 of Viscum album. Taxonomy (NCBI): domain Eukaryota; kingdom Viridiplantae; phylum Streptophyta; class Magnoliopsida; order Santalales; family Viscaceae; genus Viscum; species Viscum album. The sequence goes on from OY728127.1 coordinate 1,605,509,655, forward strand.
AAGGGTTCATCATCAAAACACGGTAAAACGACCTTTTAAAGAATATTAGAGTATTTTATGCTTAAAATCGGATTCATTCTTATTTTAAGGCTCTAAAATTTATTGGATAAAAGTAAAAACATTTAACAAACACGTTTAATCATAATATGGTTAGTTCTGTTCATTCCCGCCAATATAATGGTTAGGCGTTAACTACCATTTAAAATAATAATATGATTATATTATTTTTCGGTATAACTCAAAATTGTGTGCAACATGAGATTTCAAAGAAACTCATTGTTGCGTGTTGAGTACGCTATCAGACATAGCATCCCCTTGAAAGTAAAATTAATATTTAAGTCACAAATATTAATAAATATGAAAATGTCATATTCTTTATTTACCTGGGATGTTACATATAATGGGGCTCACCCATCATATATTGAGCTATAATGGGATCAACCCAACATATCTTGAGCTATAATTGGCTCAACCCAACATAACTATTGTCACGAACCAACCCGAGTCGACCCTGAACCAGTCACCCATGCCAGCCCGCAACAAGTCCCGAGAGGCGTTCCTGATCTTCCTGGGATAGCGACAAGCACCGAGGGAATCAATAGAGTACACAAGGGAATGATTTCGCCCAAATATATATAATCAAACAAACAGTGGAAAGAAACGGACATCCCAAAATACATTTATATAAAAATTGAACTGAACATTATTTTTACAAGAAACTGAAAGTACAACTAAACCAAAAACTCAATCAACCAAACCTGACAACCAAATAACTCCATATGACCCCACTGGTCACTCTCCCACACAACGATCACACGTTGCCCAAGTCAATCAAACTCAAGCTAAAACTTACACAAGGGATAAAAACAGAAGAAGACTATAGGCGTGAGTAATAAAACTTAGTAGGTTAGCCCGATATTCTATTCTCAATGCACTTCCTTTAAAATAAAAGAAACATCAATTTCAAGTTTTAAATAAAATATGTAAAGGTATGTTTTCCAAATGAGGCCTCATGCTATAAAAAAAATTACTAAACAAAAACTTGCATGTTTTATAAACAAGAATGCTAGTAACAATTTTCAAAGATGTGCAACTTCAAAATGAAAATAGTTTTAAAGAGGGCTGCTTTAAAGAATGTACACTTTTAAATAAATCACACTCACTGCTGAATTTACCAACCAAACACACCTTATGTCGACGGTGAGTACAAAATAGCCAATGAGCACAAGTCACTGGAACACCCCTAGGCACTAGTTAGTTGTGAGCCCCAGGTACCTCGTATCTCGGTGAAGGTAACCATAATAACTATCTATTCTCATGCACACGAGCCACTAGTAGGGATCATACCCATAACCTAGTGGTCCTCCAACAACATCATCATTATAGTTTAGTTAGTGTTGTCATCATCAAACTTTCTATGTGAAACAGGGGTCAAACCCCACAGGATCACTAGCATACTAGTACACGTCTGCCCACCTAGATACCTGGGATTCCCTTTAGTGCTCAATCAAGTTACACATATTATCAAATGAACTTTCCACATGAAAATTCAATTCCCAAACCATAAACACACAAACAGCCCACAAACATGCTTCACATTTCTTTCATGGATCAATAAACAACTTAAAATTTTAATAAAACAATTTCAAAGAGTGTAATGAGGCTTTGCACATAAAACTCAATCAAAAACACTATTTTAAGGATAAACGCACAACAAAACCATACCCAACCATATTTGGAAGCCCTAAAAACATTTAATAAAATCATTTCATGGACCATAAAACAATCCCAATTGACGCAACATGGTATATACATGTAAAACACTCATTCTTTATTTTTTTTAGGAAAGGCCAAATGGGCCTTTAAACATTTTTACCAAACTGAAATTTTTCAAATCCACAAATAACAAATTTAATAAGGATGTAAGAACCCACCATTTTAAGATTCAAAACATTGGTAACCACCTTTAAAATATTCATATTGATTTCCCATTACACAACCATTTTTATAAAAGTGCCAAGCGGGCCTTCCATTAGAAACACATGTCAAAATACCTTAAAACCAATACACCTTCTTTCTAAAAACCATAACCTGCTTGGAATCCACATAAGGAACCCAATAAAATTTATTTTCCCACTTATAATATGATTATAAATCCAAACCAATCATTTTAAACCACACTCAACACATAAAATCCAACTGGGAAACTTACCGAACACATGGCATGCATTTTTTTTAACAAACAATTCATTTTAAGCACTCAAAAAGGAATAAAACATTAATGGAATGACATAAACTTATTCAATCTACTTAAACATGTTCAAAATACCACAAACCAAGTGTGGAATCTAATAAATCATTTGAACAAACACACGGAGTTCACCATTTTAACAAAACTACACCACTTTACCAAAAATAAGGTTTTAACAGCTACTTGGCACACCAAACAAATTATCCAAAGAACAAATTATAATTTTCAGAGTATGAGTGTAATGGCCCGGACCTCTCTGGCCCATTCCTTTGTCAAAAAGAAGGTCAAGAAGTGTTCTGGAGGGTAAAATGGACTTTTCCACACTTTCCAGAATTTTGAAACTACACGCCGTGTACCCCCTTCCCGGGTATACCCCGTGTTGCAGACCATGTCCTTGCTGTGTGGAATAATGGGTGCACGCCGTGTGTCCAGTTCTATACACCGTGCAGTCCTTCCCCGCGTACGCATTACCAGTCAACGGCCGCGTACCGTGTTGGAGTCGTGTCCTTGCCGTGTGCAATAAATGAGTACACGTCGTGTGTCTAAACTACACGACGTGTAGTCCTTCCCCGCGTATGCGTTACCCTCAAACCGTGTGTTGACCAGTCAACGGCCGCGAAGCCGTGTTGGAAGCCGCGTGGAGACCGTGTGAAAGAACCGAGTACATGCCATGTACCATAAAGTACATGCCGTGTACTTTTGATTTTCACGCCTATAAAAGGAGGGGTCCCCTCCTCCTTTCAACTCACACCTCTCCTCCCCTCTCCTCTGAGCAGAGCTCTCCCAAGAGACTCGAAGGCTCTTCCTACCATAACTTCTTCGTCCGAGCTCTGATTTACGATCCGTCAGCGTCCACGGGATCGTAACGACGAGGCGGAACTTCCGAGCCTGGGTATGTTGTCTTTCCTTTGTCCTTTCCTTTCCGAATTCCACCCGAGGAGGTTTTGCCGGGACCCGACAGAAGTGACGTACGTCGACGGACGTCTTCTAAGGTTGATCCGGAGGAGCATTTCGATCAAGAACATGTTGAGGTAGGGATTTTACCTTTGTCTCTCTAATTTTTGCATCATGAGGGGTGGGTGTTCTCTTGTTTACGTGAAACACTTTTGAACCAGTTTAATGAAGATAATGACTGGCTTATATAAGGGGGATGGGAAGTTGTGTTTGTTGTTACTTTATATCCTATGATATTATGTTGTGAATTGAATGAGCTTCTACCTACTAAAAATCATGATTGTTGGGGGTCTTTGCTTACGCAATTAAATGTTTCCCTCTCCTTCTGGATTTTCTTATGGATGGAAACCTTGTGGATGTGGAAATTGGTTAATCACGTAAAGTTGGCTGTTTAAAATCTGGAACCCTTGTGTGATCACCCCGGTTAAACAAAATGGAATAATGAACATGTGGGTGTTGGCTTGGTTATGAGGCATGTGATGGGGGTGTTTTGTGGGTTGTTGTGGATCGGGTGAGCAGCGGGGCTACGGTTGACTTGGTTGTGGGTTGGTGTGAATGTTGTGTTGGTAATGGGAAGCGGGGCTGCAATAAATGGTATTAAAGAGGTGATGATGTACTGTACGGTTGTGGTTATGGTGGATGGCAGTGGGGCTGCAGGGCTGGGTTTAAATGTGAACGGGTTGTGGGTTGTGAATAATAAATAAAATGTGGAAGAGTTAATGAATGGTGGGGAATGTTTGTGGAATGGGAATAATAGTAAATGAGGTTGGTTGTTTGATAATAAGGGCTTGGTTGTGTTGCTTGTGTTTTCCTAACTTGATTTGTGGATGGCAGGGATATGTTTTACGAACGTTTGGTGTGGTTGGTTGTGGATAGTTGACCAGTAGTTAAGGAACTAAATAAACTAATTTCTACTGAAATGTGAAAACCTAAAGGGGGTTGGGTTTGTTTGTTGTATGCATGCTTCGTAGTAGCAGTGTCGAGGCACGTGCTCAGTTTCTCTTTTTAGAATCCATAGGTTGGGCTATGTGGTTGGTATATATATATATATATATATCTGTATCTTTTGTGTTTTATCACACCCCACCCATGTTGAGAACTTAGTGCCGAACACTCCCATTTTATGGGAGAGGGTGTTTTTTCCTTAGTTACTAGCTCCTTCCCGCTCCTCCCCTAGGATGTGATGGCTTGAGGCAACCTTACACCTAAGACTCTTCGGGTAGGTTTCGATTGGGGTGGTTTTAGCCCAAGACTCTTCGGGCATGTTCTATTGTTTCCCAAGAATCTTCGGGATGAGGCACAGGTGTGTGCGGGTGGGATGCGTGGTTGTGAGGATCAGGTGTGTGCGGGCAGGATACGTAGTTGTGAGGCCCAGGTGTGTGCGGGTAGGATGCGTGGTTGTGAGGCCCAGGTGTGTGCGGGCGGGGAGAGTGTGGCAGCGTCATGACGTTCGTCGTTAGGAAGAGCAGCTAACTAAAGGGAAATGGTGTGGGGTACCCAATACTCTTGTTTCTGATATACTACTACCTGTTGTGCTTGTGTTTTTAGTGAGTGTGGCTAGTGAGGTTGTGTGGATAGAATTCCTTGCTAGATTTCTTTTGTTGTTCTCACGGGACATTAGGATGTCTCCCCACTTGTGCACGAGAGCTTTAGGTTTCCCTACTGAGTATACTTGTATGATCACCCTACGTTTACTTTCAGGTTTCCAGGAGGACTACCAGGGTCGTGCGGGACCCTACTAGTTGGACAGTTGGAGTTTTTACTGTTGTTGTACCTTTGTTTTCTTTTGGTATTGTACTTTGAGTTTTCTTGTACTTGTACCTTGTTATAAAATTGTTTAAACATGCATGTGGGAATGGTTTGAGTTTATTTCTATACACTTGCCCTTTTTTCCTTTTTGGTGGTTGACTTGTCCTATTTCTCGATCTTTAAAAAAATAAAAAGGGTAATGTCTCCCATATTTGTGAAAAACTCATACCCTTGGTGCTAGTCGCCACCCCGGGGCCTACTGGAGGCGGGACTCGGGGGTCATTATCTTCATTTCGCCATTGCCAGCTCAGGAGGGGCATCTTTGGTGGGAGGGGGTCGTGACAGAATGGTATCAAAGATGATGGTTGAGAGATAGGATGGAGTCTGGAGTTAGGCATAGTGAGTATTTCATGGGATGGTAGGGCAACTGTGTTAGTTAATCTTGGTGCGTGACATAGGTCAGGGAAGACCGGCTAGGACACGGGATTTTAGGGCCCCCCGTGATCCGATGCAAGGACTCTAAGCCTACCGAACGACCAAGTGAGACTACATTGATTGCAGGGTAGATTCCCTAGGGAAGGTACATGCATCATCATGATTGTGTTTTACTTGATTTGGGTGTTATGGGAAAGAAATTGAAATAAAATGATGAAATAAAACCTTGAGTTTTTTCTTACTACTTGGGCTTAGGTGATCCTTGTTTACCGTACAGTTATGGCACCTGGATGTCGTCCCCGGGTGGCTCAGACGGCCGAGGCCCAGCAGATTCAGGTGGTCGACCAGTTGAGGATTGACCGAGAGGAGGAAGATATCCAGTGGCAGAAGACTCTCTGTTCTTTCCAGCGGCAGACCCTCAAGAAGTACGAGGGTAGTACTTCAGATATGGAGACGGAGGGGTGGCTTGAGGAGCTAGGGATCGCTTTTACCTTGATCCGTGATCCGAGGGAGTACTGGGTCTCCCTAGCAGTCAGTCAGCTGAGAGGTGTGGTGCGACAGTGGTGGACGCTCTACCTCGGAGAGAGGATAGAGGTAGAGGTTCCATGGGCTAACTTTGAGAAGGAATTCTGAGAGGAATTCCTTTCTTCCATGATCAAGGTGGAGAAGCAGCAGGAGTTACTCTCCCTTCAGCAGGGGAGTATGTCGGTACGAGAGCTGGGGATCAAGTTCAAGGATCTCCTGCGCTTTGCTTCAGATCTCTTTCCAGATGAGGAGTCTCAGGTGAGATGTTTGGAGGAGGCGCTTCGTCCTTCGCTCCAATATGCTGTCACCCCCTTCACCCTTTCTACGTACTTGGTGGTACAGAAGAAGGTAGAGGTTGTAGAGAGGATGCACTCGCTGGGAGGTGCACCCTGAGAGGGGATCCAACCAGGCTCGTCGAAGGGGAAGGCAGTCAGCAGTAGGCCTCCTACGACGGGACCTTCCAGGTTCAGGCCAGTGGGGAGCAGGCCCCAACAGTTCCAGTTCAGATCTTCGGGTCCTCATCCCTTTTTCACGATCCCAGGACCGAGGTGTTTTTCTTGTGGAGGTTTCGGGCATGTTCAGAGTCGGTGCCCGACCCGAGCTCAGTACGGTGGAGGTGGGAAGGTTCAGCGCCTACCTCAGCAGCACAAGTTTCCAGTGAGGCCCTTCCAGCAGCAGCAGGACCATGCTCCTCCAAGGACAGACTTTGCAGGAGGAGGTCGACCTCAGGGTGCTCCTCAGGGACCTCGACCAGGGCATGGTCGGGGAGGTGGACGACATCAGAGAGGCAGAGGAGCTGGGCGTGGACAGTTGCACGCGGCAGAGTTGGAAGCTCCAGCGGGACAAGAGGTGGTACGAGGTACGATTTTTTTGTTCAGCACTCTTTTTTATGATTTGTTCAATTCAGGAGCCTCGCACTCTTTTGTTGCACCTAGTCTAGCCCATGCTTTGGGACTAGACGTAGAGAGACTTTCCGTACCACTGGTACTGAGTACACCAGTTGGAGGCCAGACCAGTGTATCTTGTGTTTTTCGGGGATGTGGGCTGACGTTGGGACCACATCGATCTAGTGGGGACCTTCTTCTGTTACAGATGCATCCATACGATGTCATCCTAGGCATCGACTGGTTGTTTTCTGTTAGTGTTGTTATCGAATGCTTCCATAGAAGAGTCGTGTTCTTCGACGTGGATAGGCAGCACGTATCTTTTGTTGGCGAGAGGAGCTATCAGGTGGGAAGTCGGCGTGTGGAGCCTCTCCTTTCCTTGTTAGGTGGGTTATCAGTGGTTCCAACTGAAATAGAGATGATGGATGTCCCAGGGGTTGTTGGGGAGTTCCTAGATGTTTTTCCTGAGGAGGTTGTGACTCTACCCCCCCCCCCCCGACGTGACGTTGAGTTCGGGATAGACTTACAGCCTGGTGCCCGTCCGATTTCGATGGCCCCTTATCGGATGGAACCTTCGGAGTTGCGGGAGTTGCGGATTCAGATTGACGATCTGATGGTGAAGGGTTTTGTTCGACCCAGCGTGTTGCCATGGGGTTCTCCAGTTTTGTTCGTGAAGAAGGCAGATGGTGGTCTCAGGCTATGCATAGACTACCGAAGGTTGAACCAGATAACAGTCAAGAACCGTTACCCCCTCCCAAGGATAGATGATCTCTTCGACCAGCTGAGGGGAGCAGGTTAGTTTTCCAAGATTGATCTACGGTCTGGATATCATCAGCTGAGGGTGAAGGACAGTTACATCTCGAAGACGGCTTTTAGGTGCAGGTATGGGCACTTCGAGTTTGTAGTGATGCTGTTTGGAGTTACGAATGCACCGGCTGTGTTCCTGGGACTCATGAACCTTGTCTTCCGAGAGTTTCTGGACCGGTTCGTCATTGTGTTTATCGACGACATCCTGATCTACTCAAGATCAGAGGAGGAGCACGTTGAGAATATCAGGGCAGTCTTGGAAGTCCTTCAACACCACCAGCTTTATAGGAAATTTTCGAAGTGTAAGTTCTTGACACAAGAAGTACACTTCCTTGGGCACGTGGTGTCTCAGCATGGAGTGTCAGTGGACCCGTCGAAGGTGGGGGCAGTTGTTTCTTGGGCAGCACCCAAGAGCGTGGCAGAAGTTCGTATTTTCCTGGGGTTAGCAGGTTACTATCGGAGGTTCGTTTCGGACTTCTCTCGAGTTGCTGCTCCTTTGACAGCTTTGACGAGGAAGAACTAGGTCTTCCTATGGAGCGAGCAGTGCCAGAAAGCTTTTGACTACCTGAAGGAGAATTTGTTTAGTGCTCCTGTACTCAGGTTTCCAGAAGAGGGGTTGTTGTATGAAGTGTTTTGTGATGCTTCTGGCCTTGGTCTGGGGTGTGTGCTGATGTAGAAGAAGGGAGTGATCTGTTATGGGTCTAGGTAGTTACGCCCTCACGAGCGTAACTATGCCACCCATGACCTGGAGCTTGCAGAAGTAGTGTTCGCACTGAAGTTGTGGCGACATTACCTCTTTGGGGAGCGCTTTGTGGTCTTCTCAGATCACAAGAGCCTGCGTTATATCTTCTCCCAGCGTGACCTGAACATGCGACAGCGGAGATGGGTCATGATTCTCCAAGACTATGACTTTGAGATCTCTTACACTGAAGGTAAGGGCAACGTTGTGGCTGATTCCCTGAGCAGGAAGTCGCATCAGGAAGTGGTTCGGGAATCTGCTAATGCTTGGAAGGTGATGGGAGAGTTGGCTACCTTGCACTTGGATGCCAGGGTAGAAGGTGTTAGAGGCTGTTTGTTTTAGATGGCGGTGCAGTCCTCCTTGTCGCAGCAGGTGGAAGAGTCTCAGTGGGGGGGACTCCGAGGCGGAAGTGATGCGGGATCGTGTCGATCAGGGGAACTCTCCAGAGGGATGGTCAGAGGACAGCCGACATCAGATGTTTTTCCAGGGAAGGTTGTTTGTTCCGGAGGCAATGCGTGGGGGAGTTCTCTGTGAGTTCCATATCTCAGCCTTGGTGGTAAATCTAGGAGTTTCAAAAATGAACCGAGGCCTGAGGGATCAGTTTTGGTTGCCCGGGGTGAAATGGGCAGTGGCGGAGTTTGTGGCTAAATGCCTAGTGTGTCAGCAAGTGAAGGATGAACACCGTGTTCCCAGTGGTTTGTTGCATCCTTTAGATGTCCCCGAGTGGAAGTGGGATGACATCTCGATGGACTTTGTCACAGGAATACCCAGAGCTCAGGGTGGTTATGATGCTATCTGGGTGGTGGTGGATCGACTGACGAAATCGGCTCACTTCTTAGCAATCAAGGAGTCGGGCCCGATGAGTACCTTAACACAGAGGTACATAGACGAAGTGGTGCGTTTTCATGGAGTTCCAAGGAATATCGTCTCAGATCGGGATACTCGGTTTACCTCACGAGTCTGGAGGGGGTTACAGCATGCTTTTGGCACCCAGCTACGCCTTAGCACTGCTTTCCACCCCCAGACCGATGGGCAGATGGAGCGGACTATCCAGACGTTGGAGGACATGCTGCGAGCATGCATTCTGGATTTCGAAGGATCATCGGTACGACACTTGCCTTTAGTAGAGTTCTCCTACAACAACAGATTCCATCCTACTATTGGCATGGCACCGTTTGAGGCTTTGTATGGAAGGCCATGTCGTTCACCCATTTGTTGGGCAGAGGTTGGTGAGACTGGTGCTCTTGGGCCAGAGGTAGTGCAGAGCACTACAGAGAAAGTCCAGCTTGTACGTGAGAGGATGAAAGTGGCTCAGGACCGACAGAAGTCTTATGATGATCGTCGGAGGAGGCCCTTGGAGTTCGAGGTGGGGGATCATGTGTTCTTGAAGGTTTCCCCTCGACGGGGGAAGCGGAGGTTTGGGAAGGGGAGCAAGCTCTCACCCAGGTTCATCGAACCTTTTGAGGTGTTGAGGTGAGTCGGTGAGGTGGCATATCAGCTGGATTTTCCACCTCAGTTGGAGAAGGTTCATGATGTCTTCCATGTCTCCCAGCTTCGTCGGTACTTACACGACGACTCCCACGTTATTGACTGGGGAGAGTTAGGTATGGGAGACGATGCAACCTTCGAGGAACGACCAGTCAGAATCGAAGATCGTAAAGAGAAGGTGCTCCGTGGACGAACCATTCCCTTGGTTCATGTGTTGTGGAGGCATGGCGGCCTCGAGGAGAGCACTTGGGAGTGGGAGACCCAGATGCATGCTCAGTACCCGGAGTTGTTTTGACTTGTGTTTTTCCCTTGTTCTTCTGAGATTTGTGTTGATGTTGTACTCTGTACCTTTGATATATGGAATGCTTGGCTTGTCAGTTGTGAGACCTTTTGTTTCTTTGTTCCCTGGTAATGTGTAGCATGTCTGGATGTGTGGGAAAGGGAAAAACATGAACCTTAATCGAGACGCATTAATGCAGATGCGATTGAACCCGTGAGGGCGAGTCAGTGCCGCCTAAAGCGGATAATATCTCGACATAGGTAAAGGAATTTCCCGAACCCATGTGTTCGAGCAGTGTGTTGGTTGTGTGGTTTTGGGGTTAGTGCGAGTTGAAAAATCCTAATGTATGAAAGTGGGAAGACCCAATTCTTAATTGAGATGCATTAATGAGGATGCGATTAAACTCGTGCAAGCGAGTCAGTGCCGCCTAAAGCGGATAATATCTCGACATAGGAGAAGGAATTCCTAACACATATGATTAGGGTTGTTGGTTGGGTTCATGTTATAACGAGAACCCTAAGAGGTATCTTGTTGGGTTTCATATGGGTTGGTTTTTGAATTCTCGGGGACAAGAATGTTTTAAGAGGTATCTAATGTAATGTCCCGGACCTCTCCGGCCCATTCCTTTGTCAAAAAGAAGGTCAAGAAGTGTTCTGGAGGGTAAAATGGACTTTTCCACACTTTCTAGAATTTTGAAACTACACGCCGTGTAGTTTGAGTACACGCCGTGTACCCCCTTCCCGGGTATACCCCGTGTTGCAGACCGTGTCCTTGCTGTGTGGAATAATGGGTGCACACCGTGTATCCAGTTCTATACGCCGTGCAGTCCTTCCCCACGTACGCGTTACCAGTCAACGGTCGTGTACCGTGTTGGAGCCGTGTCCTTGCTGTGTGCAATAAATGAGTACACGTCGTGTGTCTAAACTACATGTCATGTAGTCCTTCCCCGCGTATGTGTTACCCTCAAACCGTGTGTTGACCAGTCAACGGTAGCGGAGCCGTGTTGGAAGCCGCGTGGAGACCGTGTGAAAGAACCAAGTACAGGCCGTGTACCATAAAGTACACGTCGTGTACTTTTTCTTTTCAAGCCTATAAAAGGAGGGGTCCCCTCCTCCTTTCAACTCACCCCTCTCCTCCCCTCTCCTCTGAGCAGAGCACTCCCAAGATACTCGAAGGCTCTTCCTACCATAACTTCTTCTTTCGAGTTCCGATTTACGGTCCGTCAACGGCCACAGGATCGTAACGACGAGGCGGAACTTCCGAGCCTGGGTCTGTTGTCTTTCCTTCGGCCTTTCCTTTCCGAATTCCACCCGAGGAGGTTTTGCTGGGACCCGACAGAAGTGACAGACGCCGACGAACGTCTTCTAAGGTTGATCCGGGGGAGCGTTGTGATCAAGAACCTATTGAGGTAGGGATTTTACCTTCGTCTCTCTAATTTGTGCATCATGCGGGGTGGGTGTTCCCTTGTTTACGTGAAACACTTTTGAACCAGTTTAATGAAGATAATAACTGGCTTATATAACGGGGATGGGAAGTTGTGTTTGTTGTTACTTTATATCCTGTGATATTATGTTGTGAATTGAATGGGCTTCTACCTACTGAAAATCACGATCGTTGGGGGCCTTTGCTTACGCAATTAAATGTTTCCCTCTCCTTCTGGATTTTCTTATGGATGGAAACCTTGTGGATGTGGAAATTGGTTAATCATGTAAAGTTGGCTGTTTAAAATCTGGAACCCTTGTGTGATCACTGTAACATCCCCAAATGATAAAGGGTTAAATGACTAAATGATATGACTCATGTCAACAAGGTGCATCTTCCTTTTCGGGAGCCCGTCTAATTAGAACTCCACAGTTAAGCGTGCTTGGACTGGAGTAGTGATCAGGATGGGTGACCTTCTGGGAAGTCTCCCAGGATGTGTGTGAGTGAGGACAAAGCACACTGGAAAGGACAAGTGTTGGTCTGTGGGGCTATCATTGGTCAGATGACCCGTTCGGGCACGTGGGTGGACCCTGGGGTGGGCCCCACGTGTCTGCGGGGCAACTGGGGGTACCTGGTGGGCCAGGACCCGACGGCCATGTTAAGGCGGGGTGGTTGTGCTGTCACCGGGACTTAGTTGTCACATTTGGTATCAGAGGAGGAACCCAGCCTTAAGTGCTCGGTGCACTGCCTGGGTTGAGATGTAGGGCCCACAACGAGGGCGTTGTGCTCTAAAGGGGGGTGATTGTAACATCCCCAAATGATAAAGGGTTAAATGACTAAATGATATGACTCATGTCAACAAGGTGTACCTTCCTTTTCAGGAGCCCGTCTGATTAAAACTCCACAGTTAAGCGTGCTTGGCCTAGAGTAGTGATCAGGATGGGTGACCTTCTGGGAAGTCTCCCAGGATGTGTGTGAGTGAGGACAAAGCACACTGGAAAGGACAAGTGTTGGCCTGTGGGGGCAGTCATTAGTCAGATAACCCTTTCAGGCACGTGGGTGGACCCTGGGGTGGGACCCACGTGTCTGCGGGGCAACTGGTGGTACCTGGTGGGCCAGGACCCGATGGCCATGTTAAGGCGGGGTGGTTGTGCTGTCACCGGGACCCGGTTGTCACAATCACTCCGGTTAAACAAAATGGAATAATGAACATGTGGGTGTTGGCTTGGTTACGAGGCATGTGATGGGGGTGTTTTGTGGGTTGTTGTGGATCGGGTGAGCAGCGGGGTTGTGGTTGACTTGGTTGTGGGTTGGTGTGAATGTTGTGTTGGTAATAGGCAGCAGGGCTGCAATAAATGGTATTAAAGAGGTGATGATGTACGGTACGGTTGTGGTTATGGTGGATGTCAGCGGCGCTGCAGGGCTGGGTTTAAATGTGAACGGGTTGTGGGTTGTGAATAATAAATAAAATGTGGAAGAGTTAATGAATGGTGGGGAATGTTTGTGGAATGGGAATAATAGTAAATGAGGTTGGTTGTTTGATAAGAAGGGCTTGGTTGTGTTGCTTGTGTTTTCCTAACTTGATTTGTGGATGGCAGGGATATGTTTTACAAACGTTTGGTGTGGTTGGTTGTGGATAGTTTCTCAGTAGTTAAGGAACTAAATAAACTAATTTCTACTGAAATGTGAAAACCTAAAGGGGGTTGGGTTTGTTTGTTGTATGCATGTTTCGTAGTAGAAGTGTCGAGGCACGTGCTCAGTTTATCTTTTTAGAAGCCATAGGTTGGGTTGTGTGGTTGGTATATATATATACATATCTGTATCTTTTGTGTTTTATCGCACCCCACCCATGTTGAGCACTTAGTGCTGAACACTCCCATTTTATGGGAGAGGGTGTTTTTCCCTTAGTTACTAGCTCCTTCCTGCTCCTTCTCCCCTAGGCTGTGATGGTTTGAGGCGACCTTACACCTAAGACTCTTCGGGTAGGTTTCGATTGTGGTGGTTTTAGCCCAAGACTCTTCAGGTAGGTTCTACTGTTTCCCAAGAATCTTCGGGATGAGGCCCAGGTGTGTGCGGGCGGGATGCGTGGTTGTGAGGCCCAGGTGTGTGCGGGCGGGATGCGTGGTTGTGAGGCCCAGGTGTGTGCGGGCGGGATACATGGTTGTGAGGCCCAAGTGTGTGCGGACGGGATGTGTGGTTGTGAGGCCCATGTGTGTGGGGGCGGGATACGTGGTTGTGAGGCCCAGGTGTGTGCGGGCGGGATGCGTGGTTGTGAGGCCCAGGTGTGTGCGGGCGGGATGCGTGGTTGTGAGGCCCAGGTGTGTGCGGGCGGGATACGTGGTTGTGAGGCCCAGGTGTGTGCGGGCGGGGAGAGTGTGGCAGCGTCAGGACGTTCGTCGTTAGGAAGAGTAGCTAACTAAAGGGAAATGGTGTGGGGTACCCAATACTCTTGTTTCTGATATACTACTACCTATTGTGCTTGTGTTTTTGGTGAGTGTGGTTGGTGAGGTTGGGTGGATAGAATTCCTTGCTAGATTTCTTCTGTTGTTCTCACGGGACATTAGGATGTCTCCCCACTTGTGCACGAGAGCTTTAGGTTTCCCTACTGAGTATACTTGTATGCTCACCCTACGTTTACTTTCAGGTTTCCAGGAGGACTACCAGGGCCATGTGGGACCCTACTAGTCAAACAGTTGGAGTTGTTGTTGTTGTTGTACCTTTTTTTTCTTTTGGTATTGTACTTTGAGTTTTCTTGTACTTGTACCTTGTTATAAAATTGTTTAAACATGCATGTGGGAATGGTTTGAGTTTATTTCTATACACTTGCCCTTTTTTCCTTTTTGGTGGTTGACTTGTCCTATTTCCCGATCTTTAAAAAAATAAAAAGGGTAATGCCTCCCATATTTGTGAAAAACTCATACCCTTGGTGCTAGTCGCCACCTCGGGGCCTACTGGAGGTGGGACTCGGGGGTCATTATCTTCATTTCGCCATTGCCAGCTCAGGAGGGGCATCTTTGGTTGGAGGGGGTTGTGACAATGAGGAAGATGAAAACAACATGAAATAGATGGATCTTAAATAAAAAGGTCAAGTGCAATGGGAAACCTACCTCAAATCCTTGGCGGAATGGAAACGCACAACCGAAATCACCTGTCGCGGGTTTATAAACCCTAAAACTATGAAGCACATCCCTAAATGAATATAATCCCCATCAAAAATCATGCCAAAACATAACCCTAGGTCTTTCATTACCAAAGGAGAAGAAATAACCATGAAATAATGGAAAGAGGAGGAAGAGGGAGGGCAAAGGAGAAGGAATCTCACCTTGGAAACTAGAAAACTCTTCATCTTCCCTTAGATCCACACTCTTAGAGCAGAGGGAATGGCTTGGAACTTAGTGGAGGGTCGCCTTAGGTCTGTAAGAACCAGGGGAAACAGATTTGGTGGGAAAATAGTAAGAAATGAATGATTTATGGATGAAACGATTTACCTTCTCAAATCTGGACGATTTGAGGAACCGTGAGAACTTTCACCCTAATATTCAATTCAAATGAGCTCCAAAGAGGCAAAATCAATAATGGGGGTGAGGCTAGGGATTTTATCTTCGAGTGGGAGGTGGAATCACCGAAAATTATTAAACAATGAAGTAGATATAAAAGAAACAAATTATTTTTAAAAAAACTGGAAATGGGCCCACGGGTTGGTCCAATACCTAAATAAGTAACCCAAATTCACCATGCTTGTGAATTCTTAAGGGGTTCAAAAGGATATGGTGGTTTGAATATGTCAGGGGAGGCAAATTAGGAAGTGGAATGTGTGCAAAATGTTGAATAACAAAGGAGTTATTAAAAAACAAAATTTGTTTTTAAATATGGAAATGGGCTCATGGTTTGGCCCAAATCATGATGTAACCACCCTTTCTCCAAAAACTCTCAAACAAGCAATAGGGAACTCAAAGTAGGGTGATTAGACATAGATGAAACTTCAAAACTCAACATTCATCTCACCCAAGACCCAAGAAAATGATCGAGATTTCCAATGAACCAGATCAAAACAAAGACTTGAAAAACTGGGTGTACAACTATGTCCAAGGAACATATCATGGTAATAAAGCATCATGAAATCAGGAAAAATAACTCATTCCATGTATATATAAAAACAATCTTTTTGAATTTCATTAAAGATACTTTTAAAAGAATTTTAAAAGGAAAGTCCCTTACCTAGGGTTTGTCTTACTTCAAACTTGTTTAAACCTCCTGTATAATGGTTTGAAAAGTGTTATTAAATAATTACAAAACTAAACTAATGTTTATAATACCTTACATAATCTTATTATAACATTTTCACCCATTTATTAACAATATTTTTTTATTTCAATTGTTTCGGGTGCGTTCTTTCCATGATTTCAAAAGTCTGTTTATTATAGTCTTCATTGTCAAAATGAAATAATGAACTAGAAGTGATTACATATATATATTTAGGTCATTTTGAACAATTATATGTGAATTTAACCTTGCCATGATTTTGGTAAAAGGGAAATGAAAAATCATCATCCATGAAGGCGGTGAATTAATGCACCACGGACGGTGATTTCGTTATTTAAGAAAAAAAAAGATAAGAGATTTTATGATGCATATACCATAAACACAACAACCCTCCAGTATATAAGTAGCACTAGAGTTGTCGTGAAACATTGGAAAAGAGGTAGGGATAAGGTATAAGTGAAAAAGAAATTAAAAGAGATGAAAAAGGAACCTTACCTCTTGAATATTTCTCTTTTGAAACCACTTTAAGGCTCTTGGAAGTGGTCTTTTTGTGAGACCAGAAGCACAAGAATGTAGGGATGAGGAGGATGGAATTTGGCGGAGGTTGGTCGAACAAGAAGGCTTATGGTTATGACATTTGTGAAGGAAAGGAACCTCCTTTTATAAGTGAGGTGAGCGGTAACTTAGGAATCACTAAAATTATTAAAATGTAATAAATATACTATAGAGTTTAAGACTCCCAAAAGGCCTAAAACTAAAGGGGGATTACATTTTCGAAGTAATCTTATCATTTTTGGACTTGTTCAATAATTTTGGGATTTTTAAATAATTTAATAAAATATTTTATTCATGGAAAAACAATTTTTTCAAAATAAAAACTATTCACAATTAAGTCTTTAAACAAATCAAAAAAAAAGTTTCCAATACGAATTAAATTTTTTATTATATCTTATGAATATTATATTTACCTATATAAATAGTGACATTACTTAAAAATATCAAATTATATTTATTTTACTGTTTTTAAAATCATTAATTTGATTTATTCTTTAATTAAATATTTACTACATCAATATTGCTCAAGCCATTAGTGTAATTATTTATGACCTAAAAATTTAAAAAAAAATCTATGAGAAAGATAAATGTTTTAGCTTTCAAAATAGTATTTATGTATGAAATACTATTTTGGAAAACCATTCATTAAAATATTAAACTAATTGAAAGTTATAGTGTAAACAAGTTGTCAGTCTTTTTAATAAAATGGTATAAAGGGAATAATGTGATCCTTGTGGGTCCAAAATATCCCAAATCCGAATCAAAACATAATAAGGGTTGACATTTGCTTATATAAAAAGTTTAACCACAATTTAGATAATTTAATAATTCTTATAATTTTAATAAAAATATTTTATTTATTTTTCTTATGCTTGCACAAGCACTTCATCAGCATTGCACATGCATTTGGACAAGATAATTGTTATATAACTATAAAATTCGAAATTAATATCCAAAAACATAAATAATACATAATAATAAATAAACGAGTCTTTAAAATAATTTTTAGAACTCAATTAGTATTTATAAATAACTAAAATTGACACTGTCAATGCTGCGCAGACACTGCGTCGACACTGATAGTAATTTTACCTATCTTGAAAATAATTATAACAAAAATGTTCTGAATCATTTATGTACAAAATTACTCTTATGAGATCATAATTTAGTTACTCAATAAATTTAATAGATTTTATATCATAATTATATCTTCAAGATTGCATAAAAAATACTGTATTTTATTAAAAACCTTATTTTACTATTCACCAAATATTAAAGTATTCGAGAAAAATCCCAAAAATCCACCCTAATTATTTTTAGACATGTAGAGTTCAAAAATGAACCCCACTTTATCAAAATAATTTTCTAAAAATGAGAAATGCAATTTTTAAATAAAATAATAATTTATTCGAAAAATAACAATAATAAAACTATAACTCATTTTATAACACCTTGAAAAATTAATCAAGGTCTCATAAAGTTATCTTATAACTATAAGACAATAAAATAATAATTTATGATTATGTTTTATGAAAATACATTTCCATTTTAAATTATTAAATTAATCATAAAATTGTAATTAAAATATTTATGACTTACAAAAATATCAATACTTATACAATGATCATATCGTCACTTATAAGATGTCTAAATTGTATTTATAATTTCATTGGTTAATTTACTATTCATAAGGGTGCATTACTATATATAAGTGTCATGTTACTATTCATAAGGGTATGTTACTATTCATAAGGGTATCTTACTATTCACCAAAAATTAAATTCGTTCTATCAGACTCCAAAAAACTTATTGATCGCAACCGTGTATATCCATTTTTCGAAATTCAAATCATAGAAGCGACAAAATTATGTTTAATGGTTAGTTTATAAAAGTCACGTAGTATTTAATAGTTCATTTAAGCACATAGTGTTTCCTTTTAAAATATTGGGATGTTACAAGTAATTCATGCAAGGGGTGGTCGTGGGAATGACATGGGATCGGTACCTATGAAATTTGAGATATTCAAATCTTAATCCATTTTTTTAAACTCATTAACCTAATTCTTTTTTATTATATTTTAAAATATTTATTTAACTACCCTAACCTATTTAAATGATCATTTATAATTTCAAATTTTCAAAATTTATTAATAAATTTAAAATGGATGGATCTTAAACTATATATATATATATACATGCTTATATGTATTAATTTTATCATCATTTTAAAATACAGACCTAATGAATTAATAGTAAGAAGTTTAATTTATTTTAGATTTATAATTAATTTATAAATATAATAAGAATTGAATTCATATTAAATAAATAGATTTTATAATTTTACTACTATTTTATAATGTATAACTAATAAATTAATAATAGTTAATTTAATCGGATTTGAGTTTATGATACCCTAAGACTATTACTCGAATTATACATAAATATTAATCGGGTTTTAAATTCACCACTCTAATCCTATAAAAACCACATTAATCACTTTATAACTCTATCAACATGTGTATTAAAAATTAAATTAAAATTAAATTGCTATAAAAACCTTAATTTGGAGATCCATGAGCATCAGCATGAATCACCCTTTATTTGTTTTGATATGTTTAACAGATTATTTTATTTTAGTAATGAATCCAATTTTAAATTTGCACCCATCCACTTTTTTTTTTTGCCATTCCAAAGCATAAACAAATTTCAAAAATTAAAATACTAAATAAAATAATGAGTATTTTGAGAAACAATTAAGTTAAAAAAATCATGGCACATTGTAAAGTGAAAATGAACTAATAATGGAACATGTCTGAATATCAACAAAAGATATATTTAAAAAGAATTATTCAAAATGTTTTATATCAACCAAATATAAAAAATGATAAGTAATTGTTTAATCATAACAAAATTGTGAGTAACCAAATACGAAAAGACATCTGATCGATGATTCGAAATAACTTACCTTCACAGGAATAGTTAAAAAAAAAACATCCCATACCAAGTTCCCCAATATTATGTTTTAGGGAAAACAATAAATATTTACTTATACCAACTATAACTATTTTGTTTTAGTCACAATTAAATAAATACTATCAACTCAAGAAACAAATATTTAATTTTTTCAATCAATATTTAAATAGGAGACAGAAATTTCTATTAATACTATAACATTCAACTCTCTCATAGTAATTACGAAACAATTATTTATTTATTTATATCCTATATATATATATATATATATATATATATATATATATATATATATATATATATATATCCATAATCGCAGTATCAATTATGTTTTAGAAAAAAATATTTTAGTGTAAATATAACACGGAATTATCTATAAATCAGGTCGGATTTGGTTCGGTACCGCATATAGAATACCTGATACCATATAATGTGGATAATAATTATGTTTTAATAATATTATAAAAAATGTTATATTCGGGTTGAAATATGGGTTGGTATATCGCTCATAGGGTACCTCAAACCTGGATATAACATAAATAATAAATATTTTTTAATAATATTATAAAAAAATGTTATATCTGGGTTTGAGTTCGGGCTTTAAACCATTTTTATAATATATATATATATATTATAAAAATTAGAAATAACAAATATAATGAATATTAAAATTCGGGTTGGTTCGGGTTATGGCTAAACGTGTTTGGATACCTAAAAAATCCATTTCCCCGCCCCAATTACGTGGATGGAGGGCGGGGGCGCGACGAGAACCCGCGGTCCTTTACCTTTGTCTTAAATGGATGCTTTCAATTCAATTAAATTCGCCCTTTTTATTTATTTCCTCTCTTTTTTCGGCATTAATTTCACAGTGCCTTTGTTGCGAGCCTTCTCAATTGTTTCACACCGTCTTCTTGTCTGCATATAATCGGCAGACGCCTGTATATTTCACGGAATGCCTACACCCCCACCTTTCCATCCCCTTCTCCTCCCTCTTCCCCTATATTTATCTTTTTCACCGTGCCTCTGCGGTTGGTCTCCGGGGGCTGGCTCCTTTCGCCCCTCTCGCGCGGTCTTTCTTGCCATCTTTCGGGCGCACAACGACAGCACGTACGTAGCTGCCCACTCGCCATTTCCTTCCCGTCCCTTTCTCTTTTCCTCGTATTTTGACTGTTCTTCCCGGAAAAGGGACTGAGTATCTCTTTACCACCATTTTGGAGCGGCGGGGGACGGAATACTGGCCACCACCACTACCAGCGGCCGCCACCTTTTTAAGTTGAAACGATCATCCAGCTGATTTCAAGGTGAGAGATTCGCTGCTCTTTGATGTGTTTGTTCCTTTCGTTGCTTGTTGGCTTTGTTGGTTGATTATGGTTGACGCGTCTTCGACGATGCTGAATTGGCCTGACCTTACTCTTACTGAACTTGCCGGGAGACTTCGTATGTTTTTTTTTTTTGAATTTTCGCCGTTTCACAGACCGAGGACCTGGAAACCCCAATTGAGTCTGCTCTGTTTACTGTCGTATTTTCTTCAGAAAATCGATGTTTCTTAGAGTTCCTGCCTTTCATTTTATCGCGGAATTATTAATTGGGAGGAGCCTGGCGCTGGTCGTAGTTTGAATTGAATCCTTCGTTTATAGCGAATCAATCTCTGAAACTTGATTGTGCGCTAGGTCGATTAGCTGTTCACCATTTCTGTTCTGATCCGTTCCTGGTTCATCACTATCTTGCTTTGCTAATATCGATTTTCATTCTGTCTGTATCTCTTTTGCGATTCCTAGCACTGTTTGTTTTGCTTTTGCTAGTTCATTAATATTAGAATGTCTTGCTCTGCGTGACCTATCCCATGCTTTAGACTCTTTAACTCTTGCTGTTTTTGTCCCCTCTTTTCCTGCTTTTCTACCGTTTCTCTGGCTGCAATTTTGGGTTGACCCTTTGATTCCTTTCTTAAGGTTGGATCTAGAGCAGTGTTTGCGTTTGACTGGGAATCGCTATTATTCAAATCCAATCCCACCGGAGTTTCTGGGTTCTCTGTTTAGAATTTTGACGCCCTTGCTTGTTGATGATGACGCTGGATGAAATGGGATTCTGCGGGGATCTTGATTTCTTCTCTGCCCCACCTGTGCCTGAGGGAGGAGGAGTTATGCCAGCCCCACAACAGATGGAGTTTGACCCTGGTGATGATGATGATGATTCTGATGATGAAATTGATGTGGATGAGCTCGAGAGGCGGCTGTGGCGGGACAAATTACGTCTAAAGCGGAAGCGACTGAAGGAGCATAACAAATGCAAGGAAGGGAGCATGGATGCCATGAAGCAGAGGCAAACTCAGGAGCAGGCTATGAGGAAGAAGATGTCCAGGGCCCAAGATGGGATCCTCAAGTACATGCTGAAGATGATGGAGGTCTGCAAAGCTCAGGGCTTTGTCTATGGCATTATCCCGGAGAAGGGAAAACCTGTGAGTGGTGCATCTGACAATCTTCGAGAATGGTGGAAGGAGAAGGTGAGGTTTGACCGGAACGGTCCTGCTGCCATTGCCAAGTACCAAGCTGACCACACCATCCCAGGCAAGAATGAAGCTTGCAACTCCATCGGCCCCACACCGTACACCTTACAAGAGTTGCAAGACACGACCCTCGGGTCACTCTTGTCGGCTCTCATGCAGCATTGTGACCCCCCGCAAAGGCGGTTCCCATTGGAGAAGGGGATTTCACCCCCATGGTGGCCTACAGGGAACGAGGAGTGGTGGCCCCAGCTTGGGTTGGCAAGCGATCAAGGCCCCCCACCTTACAAGAAGCCTCATGATTTGAAGAAGGCATGGAAGGTCAGTGTGTTGACAGCCGTGATCAACCACATGTCTCCTGAAATATCTAAGGTTCGCAAGCTTGTCCGGCAGTCCAAGTGTTTGCAGGACAAGATGACGGCTAAGGAGAGCGCGACGTGGCTTGCCATCATCAACCGCGAGGAGGCGCTGGTTCGATATCGATACCCCGATGCTTGTCCGGATCTATCTTCAGCCAATGGAAGAGAGTCCATTGGCCTAAGCGATAGCTGTGAGTATGATGTCGAGGGGGCCGAAGATGTGCCAGACTTTGATGTGCAAAACTGCATGCCTCCTAATCCCGCTCTGCCCAATTTTGGTTGGCTGGTCCCGAAGAATCCGTATCCCATAAAGGGTGAATTGGTGAACTCTGATTTTATTCAAAAGAGGAAGCCATCTGAGGATCTGAACCTGGGGAATGACCTGAAAACCTACACCTGTGAATCCCTGCGATGCCCTCACAGCGAAACTCGCCTTGGTTTCATGAACAGGATATTGAGGGACAATCATCAATTGAGTTGCCCATATCGAAGCAATCCATGTGCATCAAAGTTTCAAGATAATGGAGCCAAAACTGCGATGTTTCCTTTATCATTTGTCCAAGCAAAGCCAAACCCCCCGATCATGAACCAGGCACCTCCTCCGCTTGATTTATCCGGGCTTGGGGTCCCGGAGGATGGGCAAAAGACAATTGGCGAGCTTCTATCATTTTATGATTCTTTCATTAATGAAACCCACAATGCCGGCTCTAGCAATCCTCTCGCACCGGAGCAACATAATCTTCTGCAGCCTAGAGTTCATGAGGGCGAGTGCCATCCAGTGGGGAATGGTTTCAAAGAAACCAGCAAACCCATGAACAACCAGCTGTTCCCGAAGGAGGATGCCCACCATGAGAGCTGCAGGGTTCTGAATCCTTCGTTCGGGAACAACCTGAATGAGAATGCTTTCAACCTGATGTTTGGGTGTCCATTTGTGACGGGATCTGTTGATTATACTGAAGGGCTGCAAGGAATGGTGGCAATGGATTTGGCATCAAAGCCCGACATCTCGTTCTGGTACTGCTGAGCTTTGAGTGTGGATGTGCTGCTTTTCTACCCTGCCAGGTAAAGTTTCGTTGTCCAGAGACTGTTAGATGAGGTAGTTTTATGTTTTCTGTCCCATGTCAGTGTATAATTTCAGTAAGGGTGCCCATTTCCGCCCTGTTGTTGAAAACTCTGTCTTGCATACGTCTATATTCAAGTGTTAAAGAAATAAATTTGGCGACCTTGGGGTGCTATGTTTTTTTTTAATCAGTAGTGCTGTGTTTGGAATCTTGATTGTGCATTGCTTATAATCAATTGCATCCGGAGCTGATAATTGTTGAATATGCTGATACTAGGTAGATTACATCCGCCAAGGAGAAAACTTTATTAAATTGCAGACATGATGACTTAACCCCGCGGGCTGCCCCTCACCCCCCAAACCCTTACCCCCACCACTGTTGAATATGCTGATACAGAACTCATTGAATATTATTGGGTTTCATTGAATTTAATTCATCTTTTTGATGCATTTCGTACTACTGGGTGGGGTGGGTGCATTGAACCTGCATCTGATACGGTGCGTTTGGCAAAGGTTTGGTCGCATGAGGCCCAAATATGCTGTAGGGTCCATCAGACTTCGCAGCCCTCACTTTTTTGTGAGTGGGATCGAAGCTTTTGCGTGATTATTACCCTTCCACCCAATCAAGTCGCATCCTTTCCGGCCTCTTTGGCTGTTTGGTAGTGGAAATGGATGTGGAGCTTGAAAAATGGGTGTTTTCACTATATAAAATGTATGAATTAATATTATTTTTAAGAAATAATTTAATTTTTAATAAATTCGGTTGTCCGCTTTTTTAATGTTATTTATTTTTTATTATTAAACATTTTTTGCTTATATTGTGGATTTAAGATTTTTTATTATTTTTTGGATCATTGGTAGTTTTGAATCATATAAATGAGGAGGTTTAGCGGTTTAAATCCAACTTCAAAAAAGATTTTCTAAGTGGGTTTGGGGATCGTAGTGAGTTTTTTTTTTCATCGGTAAGGAGAGGAAACAAATGAAAAATCATATCTATTTGCACGTTGGGGGGCTTGAAACAGAAACCTAAATATCACCACTGGATACAACTACTAGGCTGCGCCTATGAGGAAAATCATAGTGGGTATTAAATTTTCATGTTATTGCCATCTTCTCCCTTCATCCCCTAAGCAAATTAAAATAAAACATTCAAATCATAACTTTTGAGTACTAAAACATTATTGTATTAAGGTTTCGGGTAAACGCTTATTAATCATCCATTTTACTGCACAAATAATTCATAAACTTTGACGCACAGTTAACCCATTTCCATTGTACATGACATAATTATGGTTACCTTAAATAGACACTTCAACAAGATAAATGAAAAATCCGCCATGAATTCACGTTAGAACATGAATTTTCACTATAGTGCAATCACTTGATTTTAACTCGTAATTAATCAGCAACAAAGTATAATTTGATTTACCATCTTGCTTGTTGAAGTGCCACAAAACATTCCATGAACTCTTGTTTTGATAAATTTTTATTGTTAATGTAGCGATCTAGGTTTTTCCTTAGGACAATTTATATTTGAGCTTTGGAGTCCCAAACCTTTTAAAAAGGGTAAAACAATAAATTCATCGTAGTAAATGATTTTGGAAAAAAATATCGATCGTATGGTCTTGGGACGTATGATGTTTACTATGAGGTTGAATTTTGATGAAGTTTCGTAGTTGAGTTTTAAAGAATATTTATTATTAATTATTAAATAAATATTTATCCCACAATATCAATCTCTCCAAAACAAAGCCCCATATGAAAATTCTTACACCACGAGTCTGAGTTGTTGGGTTTTACCTAGGAGAGGTGTAATTGTTGTTTGGTTTCGGGTTTAGATTGGAGCTTGTTTTGGGACCTTAAAATTAATTTATCTAGAAGTCTTAGATGGAAAGCTTTAAATTCATCCTTTTGGCCTCTCATATAGGATGAGTTGTTCCTTTTAGCATGAACCCTGGAGGATTAGAGGTGAGAGGGAGCTAATCAATAATGTTGTCTATGATGGATTAGTATTGAGGCTGGATTATGAAGCTTTAGCTCGATCGCCATGAGTTACGACATTTTATGTTGACCTTTGACTTATTCTTGGTGCGTTTTACTTTGGATTTTCATTATGGAAAATATTTAATATCTTCATGGATTATCGAAGCTTGATTGTTGATTGTTTATGTCCTTGAGATCGTTAATGGATTTCCTCTAGTATTTTTCATGAGTTATTATTGTGATTCCATTCTTGAATTAATCTCGTTGTTACTTGGAGACCTTGATTCTTGACGTGATATTTCATAAAAAATAAAGGTCTCATCTGTAACATCCTGAGATTTCAAATATGTAATTCTCCTCTGAATTATATTGTGTTTAATAGGTTTCGTTGCACACAACATCGAACTAAAACGAGTTGCGACATATTAAAATAAACCTTTAGTAAATAAAAAGATAGTAATCAATTTTGATACTTACATTGTGTTATTTTGTTTTAAATGATGAAATTCAATGATTTAAAAATAAATAAATAATATGATATGGTTAAAATCATTCAATGTTTAAAATGGGTATTTTTCAATGAATTGTTTTTCAAGTGCTGTGTATTTTAATAAATTGATTACTTTTAAAAGTCTTCAATGTATTAACAAATAAATTAACACTCAATTAATTATAAATTGATATGAAATAAGATTAAGAACACTTGAAATTTAAAATAAGTCATTTTCTATAAAATTTGCTTTTCTTTATATTTAATATTTTCATTTAAAAGCTAAATTCCCACACTTTATATTTTGTATTTGATAAAAATGAACTTTATTTTTGAATTATGTATATCAAAATTATGTTAGGATGATTTTTTGAGATTTTTTCTGAAAATGTTGATTTTTAGATGAACAGTTAAAAATACAGATTTTACAAATAATGCAACTTTTATGACATCATTATGGTATAATAACGACATAAAAGTTTGTAAAACCTTTTGATTGGCCAAATATATATTTTAGAAGTAAAATAAAGCATTTAAAAATATTATGTTGAATTTAGAAACCTATGATTGACATTTTAAAACCTATGTGAAGTTACTATTTTTTATGCTTTTAATTAAGTAATAAAAAAAATTAAATTTGGGTTTGAATCCATTTTAAAGCCACATAACTTTCCTTTATTTATAAATCAATAATGTTATGAGAATCAATTCTATACATGACTTTGATGTAAAATCATTTTTATGCTAAAAAATCATTTTTTCTAAAAATTGTTTTTCATTGCGTCTTGCATACTTATATTAAAATTAATTTTTACATTTGAGAATTGAATCTTGTAAAATGGATTCCATATTTGGAATCAACGTATTCAAATCATGCAATAAGACCAATTTCATTTTTAGTCATAATGAATAGTTATCATGATAAATTTTTTGTCACCACGGTAAAAGTTAAAAGGATTAACGAGAAGTTTAAACTAAGTGATAAAGTTTCAAATATCACTAAAACTTGTCTAAATTTGATTGGTTGAGTGGATTTTGACCTTACGTTATCCAATCTTTGAAACTTTGGCCATTTGGCGCCACTTGCCCATAAAATGACTTTATATTATATTAAAATTAAAGGTATTTAATGATGGTTTCGGGCGCAGCGAAAGTGCTTATCAGGGCCGATCCCGACTTAGCAATTGTCAGATTTGATGGATCATTCACATATTTTACAAGACATGAACGTCATGAACGTCATGACCAATGATTTTTTTTCTAAAGAATATTGACAATGAAATACGCTGAAACCAAGAGAAGATCTTTTCATGTTAAATTTATAATTAATTAAAATAGATCACAAGAAATATTACATCGTTCTTGAGATCTTTCTTCCTACTATATGTTGATAATCCAAAACTCTTTTCGGTAATCTGTTTTTGTGCTTGTAGGATCTAAGTATAAAATCCCTCTAGCGGTGATCCATGTGTGGTCTCATGATCTCTAAATGACACCAATGAATCATCAGGTGCTAGCGCGATTGATTGATCATCTTGCATTGTCCATCTTGATCGGTTCACATTTCTTCAGTCTTGAAGAAATTCTCTTGATCTTCTCGTTCTTGAGGGAATGTGAGAAGTAAGGGGAGGATTCTAGAGAGCAGTTCTTGAGGGAATGTGAGAAGTAAGAGGAGGATTCTAGAGAGCAATCTGTTGTGCACAATGATTCTCGGTTAACCTCTCAGAATTTTTTAGCGGTCTATTTATATACCCATGGTTAGAGTTTGTAATTTAATTAATTCCACAAGTTCCTTCAATAAAATCTTAAACTCATGTCTGACCTCATGCCGTGTATAATAATATTATTTTTATTGCACATCGTGCGTTAACTCACATGATGATAAATATTATTTTACCAGTTTGTAAGTTAATATTTATCACCGAACTCAATCTTACTCCGCTAGTTATCCTCGACATTTATTGAATACCTAAATAAATTAAATATTTATTCAATAAATAAATAAATATTATTTATCCACGTAATTTAACAATTACGTTGTGAATAAATATTTATTTCATTTATGCAATTATTAATTCTGAATAAAATTATTCATCAGTTTTGAGAATAATATTTATTTCAATAATTAGATTCAAATATAATTTAATTGATATCAATGAAAATACTTAGTCTGTGACCCTCTAGAATCCTTTCTCGTTGACATTAGACAAACTTACCTAAAGTTCAAGATTACTGTCTATCAATGAGTCAGGGCAATCAAGAGAAATTAGTTAATGTCGCAATATCGACAACCACACACGGGTTCTCACTGTGTAATATAATCCTTTTGTCACAATTTTTCATCAAGTAGGTTGTACAAATGGGGAGGGGGCACTCCCAATTTAGGGAGTGATTTGTGGAGGATTTTCATGGGAGTCTTCTATCAGCAAGGAGAGGTAGTCTCCTTTGGTGGGCAGCCAACACGGTGGACAACAACCGACAAAAAGGAGGTTTATTCAAGGGTAAATGATATACCTAAACAACCATTGACAAAACAATCTCCATTCATCTATAAAACATGATCAAATCCCATGAATTTGTAATCAGAAAAACCCGTCGTGACCCATTTTATGATCCTCCGACATTTTATCCGGAGAGAGTAAATAGAACCACCCCCTTCTCCAAGCAACCCTTGCCGAACCACTTTAAATCCTTGCGTGTTCTTCATTTTTCTATTCTATTTGATTTTATTTCATCGCCAAGGAGTTTCGTTGCTCCGACAAAGTGGTATTAGAGCCATCGGGGTCGAAATGATGCAGGTGCAGAAGGGTTTTCCGGTGACCAAAAAATTGCAGTTGGTCATAAATTTTTATTAAAGCCGAATTTATGAAGATCTCATTGAGACGATTCCAACGATGAAAACGATGTCAAAAACGGAGTTGAAATGAAGTTGGTAGAGACAATCAAACTTCCAGTTAACTCGGTGGTGCTATAGTACCCCCTTGCTGGAGAAGACAATACCGTTCACGCTGACAGTGCGACGAATTTTCTGGCCACTGTTTTGGCAAGCCACGTCAGTGTCACTTCATTAGTCGATGTAGACCGTTGAAACTGTTTTGGCTATATCTTGGCCAATCAGAATCCGTTTTCAGCGATTCAAGAGTCATTTCCAGCTATTTCGATCATTCCAGACACATCATATGGTTATATTTTCAAAATTACCACTTCATGAATGGAATAAAATATCAGTAACATGATTAAACTCACCACTTTAAATTATGTCATCTGGAAACTTAAAACAGAGGATCTTTTGTATATTAAAGATTTTTGGAAACTAATAGTGGAGACCACTAAACCCATTGCAGTGCAAACAGAGGAATCTTCAATAAGCAGTCAATCCGGTGAGAAGACGTCAACGAGTATTCTGCTAGTTGTGGAGTGGGTCGTTCTCAATAGGAAATGCACTGCCCAAATCAGACAGTGGATCGACAAGAGTATCTTCCAAAAATTTTCTAATTAACACGATGCTTCAGTTTTATGACAAAAATTGGAAAAGATGTATGAAAGGACAACCATGCAGAACAAAGCAAACCTGATATGCCGACTTTTCAACTCAAAGTACAAAGACGGTACCAACGTATCAAAGCACATGAGCGAGTTCTAAGTTATCATTGATTAGTTGAATTCCATGAAAATAAAGATTGATGATGAGTTGCATGCACTATTGATGTTGAGTTCTTTACCAAAGATGTGAGACACACTAGTTGTTTCAATCAACAATTCAACTCCAGATGGAACCCTCATTGTGGACATGATGAAAGATGGAATGCTGAATGAACAGTCTTGAAGGAAGGACGAGGGATGCACACCTGAATCAAAGGCTCTTGTCACTGAAAGGAAAGAGAAGAAGAAATGGTAGGGAAGAAGTAGAGGAAGAGAACCCTATGACCAAAGTATGCAAAGGAGGAAGTGATCTAAATCCCGATTGAGATATGACATGAAGTGCCACCACTTCGGTAATCCTAAACACTTCATTTGGGAGTGTAGAAGGCTTAAGGCAAAGTAGAGGAATCAGGAAGGTAAGACCCAAAATAATGATGTTGTAGTTATCAATGAAGAGATTGTTATTGTTTAAGAAGATAATCAGGTCAGTCTTGCAAGCCAAGACTCGACATGGGTGATTGATTTGGGCACCTCATACCATGTCAATGCTAGAAGAGATTTTTTCTCATCTTAAACTTTAGGGAGTTTTGGACATGTGAAGATGGGAAATGATGGTGCATCCAAAATCACTGGTATTGAAAATATTTTTTTGGAGACTAATATTGGATGCATGTTACTATTAAAGGATGTGAGGCATGTTCCTAATATTTTCCTCAATCTGATATGCATTGGAATGCTTGATGATGATGGATATGTTAGTTCCTTCAGTCTGGAAATGGAAGCTTACCAAAGGTAACTTGGTAATTGCAAAAGGAAATAAAGATATATCTCTTTATCTCATAGATGTCAAACCGTGTAGAGGATAAGTCAATACACCTAGAAAAGATGCTCTTATAGAAGTGTGGTATAGGAAACTTTGTCACATGTGCGAGAGAGGAATCAAAATTCTCCCCAGGAAGGATCTATTTCTTGGACTAAAAGGTTCACATTTGGATACTTATGTTGATTTCATAATGGGAAAACAACACAGAGTATCATTTTGTGGTTATTTACCATCTAGAAAAGAAAATGTTTTAGATTTGATTCACACTGATGTCTTCATGATGAGAACTAAGTCGACGAGATATGCTATTTTTTTACCTTCATAGATGATAATTCTAGAAAAGTTTGGGCCTTTGCTTTGAAAACTAAAGATCAAGTGTAGGATGTTTTCAAACAGTTTCATGTTAAGGTGGGAACAGAAACATGCAGATGGTTAAAGTTTGTACATGCAGACAATAGAGGAGAGTACCATGGTCCATTTGAGGAGTACTGTAGGAGTTTCAGCATCAGGCTGGAAAAATTAGTACTGAAGACTCCTCAGCATAACAGTGTTGCTAAGAGGATGAACACAATTTTTTTTCGAGGGATTCAGGTGTATGCTCTCAAATGAAAAGTTTCCAAACACCTTTTGTGGGGAGGTAATGAGGATCACATTTGATCTTATCAACCTTTCTCTATCAGTTCCATTAAACTACAACATTCTAGAAAGGGTTTGGATGGGTAAAGAAGTTTCATACAAACACTTGAGAGTATTTGGATGTAGGGAATTTTTTCACATCCTAAAAGATGAGTAGATAAAGCTGGATGGAAAATGAAAGCAATGTATCTTTTTGGGATAAGTTCATGAGGAGTTTGGATATTGAATCTAGGATCCTATCAGTAAGAGGATATTTATAATCATAGATGTGGTGTTTCTTGAGGATGATACGATTGAAGATTTTGAGAAGCTAGAAAATGCAGAGAAGTTGCATTTTGAGGAAATTCTAGTCAATCTGGAACCAATCTCACCACCATTAGTTCCAACTAGTGTGATAAAGATACGTGACACTGATGATACATCAATACCAAGTAATATGTCTCCATCTATTGATATGTCTCCATTATATGATATTCTATAATAGATCCACCCAAAGCGCAGTTGAGGAGATCCACCAGAGAATGACAACTGAGTCATAGATACTCACTACATGAGTATGTGATGCTCACTGATGGGGGAGAGCCATACATTTATGATGATGCAATTAGGAGTCAACAAAAGATGGAATAGAAGAAGGCCATGCAATAGGATATACGATCCTTGCACAAGAACTATACATTTGATTTAGTGGAGTTACCACATGGAAATAAGGCACTCAAGAATAGGTGGATGTATAGAATCAAAGGATAAGATGGAATTTCAAAACCATGCTACAAATCCAGAATAGTTATGAAAGGATTCAGTCAGAAGAAAGGTATTGACTTTGATGAGTTTTTTCTCCTATGGTTAACATGTATTCTATTATAGTTTTTCTTGGATTGGCGGCTAGTCTAAACCTAGAGGTTCAACAATTGGATGTAAAGACAACATTCTTAAATGGTGATCTTGATGATGAGATTTACATGGACCCTACTTCTCATGAACATACGACGTCACAATTTTGGTTAGTAAATCTA
The DNA here is from genome assembly GCA_963277665.1 of Viscum album. Lineage (NCBI taxonomy): Eukaryota > Viridiplantae > Streptophyta > Magnoliopsida > Santalales > Viscaceae > Viscum > Viscum album. The sequence continues at coordinate 1,605,541,488 of OY728127.1, forward strand.
AGTGCGCGAGTCATGACATGCATTAATAATAATCTTAAAGTCCAAAGACCATTACACACACTCATAGAAAGGAATATCCAATAACACATAAACATACAGAATTCTTACTGGCAGAAATCTTCTCACAATCTCCCATCTTAGAGATTACCAAGTGCGGACTTCATGAGATGAAGTCTCATCTTCTTACGAGTACTCACCTGATAATAAACATACTATATTCCCCATCATAGAATTTTATCCGACCGATGAACAAGGTTTATGAATATCATCATGATATTTCAAGGTTCTCATCATAGTGGGGAACTTCTATGCCCTTTTCAATGCAAAAAATACTCTAGGGAATTATTACAATAAAGTCATGAAGAACAATGACTAATATGTAATAAGATGATTAATTAATATTCACTTCCTTGAATATACATGTAATCTAAAGTAAAAATATTTGATTCCAGAACACCAACTCCAATAGACTCCCACTTGGACTAGAGACAATTTCCAATAACTTTCAATCTGCTAGACCTCACATAAAGATCATGTTTCTATTGAGTTAAGGCTTTAGTCAAGGGTTCCACCATATTGTCTTCTTTAGCGACTCTACTCACAACAACTTCACCTCTAAGAGAAAAATCATTCAGGAGATGACACTTCTGAAGTACATGCTTCATCTGCTGATGTGACCTTGACTCCTTTTCTAGAGCCACTGCTATAGTATTATTACAATAGAGAGTGTTAGAGTGTTTACTGATAGGTACCACATTAAGCTATTGGATGAAGTTTCACATCCAAAGTAAATCTTTTGCTTCCTCAGAAGCTAAAATATACTCAGAATCCACTGTAGAATCAAAGACCATGACTTTCTTTGATCTCTTTCAACCCAAAACACCTCCATTGAGGGTCAAGATGTATCCCAACTACAATTTCAGATCGTCTTGATCTGTTTGGAAATTATCATCTATATATCCTATGATAACTAGTTCCTCATCTCCTCCATATACTGGGAACATATCCTTAGTTCATATTAGATACTTAATGTTGTTTTTACTTCCATCCAATGGCAGTCACCTGGGTTAGCTTGATATCTTCCCAGCACACTTAATGTGTAGGTGACATCTAGCCTATTACATATCATATTATAAATGACTGATCCAATCACTGATGTGTATGGAATCCTCTCCATTATTTTTCCTTCCTCATGTGTCTGGGGACACATTTTCTTGGAAAGATGAATTCCATGTGACATTAGAAACAATTCCCTTTTGGATTTTTCCATACTAAATCTATTTAATATCTATTAATATATGTACTTTGACTTAGAAAAAGCAATCTCTTGTATCTATCATGATGGATTGTGATCACAAGAATATATGCTACTTCACCCAGGTCCTTTATGGAGAAACACATATTTAACCAAGATTTAACAGACTATAATACTAGTATTTCATTTCCAATAAGTAGCATGTCATCGATATTAACTATTAAGAAAACAACCTCACTCCCACTAAACTACTTATAGACTCAAGGATCACATTCATTATTTATGAAACCAAATTTTGTTATATCTTCATCAAACCAAATGTTACATGACCTGGACGCTCTTTAATCCATAAACGGATCTTTGTAATTTTCATACTTTGCTGGAATTCTTTTGAGTAAAAAATCCTTCGATTTGTGTCATATAAAAATCTTCCTAAGGGTTCCTGTTAAGTATGGATGTTTTGAAATCCATTTTCCAAATCTGATAGCCATGTTAAGCTACTATGGAAAGTAAAATTCTGATGGATTTTAGCATTGAAACTGGTGAAAAGATTTTATCTTAGTCTATGCCTTGATGCAGTTTGAAAACATTTTCAAATGGTTGTTCCTTATAAGTACTTGTCCATCCATGTCCAGTTTCTTCTTAAAAAACCATTTACAACCAATGAGATTTACATCCATTAGAGGGTCTAAAAAAATCCAGACTTGGTTTTGATACATGAAATCCATTTCAAAATTCTTAGCTTCTTACCACCTGGAAACATCTGTTCCACTTATTTCTTCCTTATAGGTTACATGATCATTATTATCAACAAATAATGAGTCACCATCATCAGTGAATAAAAAACCATATATTTCAGGTTCTCTAACCTCTACTGTACTCCTATGTAGTACTTGTGTATCCATAACTTCTTCTTCATTGGGGATTTGTGGAATCTGTTCCTATGAAAAATCTTATGTACCTTGAGACTAGACTTCATCAATGTCTATCTCGTTCCCATTATCTCTTTTAGATATGTTTTCCCTCTCAAAGAATATGGTGTGTGTTTCCACAATTACCTTGTTATCTGAGGGGGTTTATAGGTAATATCCCCTTATTTCCTTAGAGTATCCTATAAAGATACACTTTGTTCCTTAGCGTGCAATATTGTTTCATGAAGAGGCCTTAACAAATGCTTCACACCCCCACACATGTAAGTATGCCAACACAAATTTCTTTCCACTTCATAATTGGTATGAAATACCATCTTCCACTTTAGTTGGAACTCAGTTTAGTATGTATACTGCTATCTGTAATGCGTATCCCCAAAAGGACAATGGAAGACTCTCATGAATCATCATTGATATCACTATGTCTAACTGGGTGTGGTTCCTCATTTCATTCACACCATTCCATTATGGTGTATAAGGATGAGTGAGTTGGGATAGAATCCAAAACTCCTGTAAATAATCAATAAAGACTTGATTAAGATACTTTCTATCATGATATGAGTGGAATTTCTTAATCTTCATACCTACCTGGTTCTCAACTTCATTCTTGTATTCTTTTAATTTATCAAAATAATCCAAATTATACCTCATCAATTAGACATATCTATATCTACTAAAATCATCCATAAAAGTAATGCAGTATGAGTACCCACCAATTGCTTCAACTGAAAATGGTCCACACACATCAGTATGAACTAATTCAAGAATATATTTGGACCTTTCATCTTTTCCACTAAGTGGGACTTTAATTATTTTTCCTTATAAACATGCATGACATATACCAAGTGGTTTTGGTTCAAATGAGTCTAAATATCCATCTTGGTGTAATTTGGTTAAACACCTTTCATTTATATGACCTATCCAATGATGCCATAATTGGGTGTGGTATAATTCATGTGAACTAGTTTGGTTATCAATTTCTATTACTTGGTTTGTGTAATAAAACATGTAAAGACTAATTTAAATATGTCTTACCATAACAAATTATTTCATTATAAAAATAAGCAACCCTTATTTCCAAATTTGAAAATAAATCAATCTGTATCAAGTCTGGATATAGATACAATGTTTTTAGTAATTGATGGAACATAATAACAATATTTTAAAACCAAGATCATTCATGTTGGAAACATGAGGTGGTATTCCTTGATAACTACAACAGTAAGTCCATCTCTATTGGATTCTCGTAGATCTATCTCACCTTGTACAATCTTCCATAATCTACTTGGTTCCTATATTTGAATAAATATGTGAGAACCACATGCTGTATCTAATACCCAATTTATAGAAATAGATAAATTGTACTCGATAAAAAATTCACCTTATCATTACATTGTCTTATTTTCTTGGGTGTAGTTTTATTCCATTGTCCCTTCTTGCCACATGTGAAACAAATAACATCATGTTACCTTGTTTGACCCTTAATATTTCTCTTCTTAGAAGGGAATTATGAAGAAGCTTTGAACTTAGAGCTCTTTTCCCAACCTTTCCTTTTATTCACCATAGGGACATAAATATTTTCATGCTTCATATCATTATAAACTTGGATAAGTAGAGTGAGAAGATCTAGGAGAGACTTCTCAATGTTGTTTATATTAAAAAAAACAACAAAGCTAGAGAAGCTCCAAGAGAGTTTTGAAATAATGATATTGGTGTGAAGTTCATAAGGCAGTTTAAACCCTAGAACCTCTAGGTGCTCAATTTACCCAATGATTTTGACTACATGAGGCCTAGTTAGAGCACCTTCTCCAAGTTTGATCTAAAATAGAACCTTGAATATCTCAAATTATTCTTGTTTAACTCTCTTCTAATATAAATCATGAAGATGCTAGAGCATTCTATAATCATTCATATTTTCATGTGACTTCATGAGTTCATTAGACATGGATGATAACATTAAACACTGAATGTTTAAAACACCACTCAAATGTTTATCACAGATAGAGAACTCCTCATCACTTGCCTCCTTTGCAGGTGAACCAGACATTGAGGATTCTAGAACGTAATACTTCCGTTCATGGAGCAATACTACCTGTAGGTGTCTGAACCATTCTAGGAAATTAATACCAGTTAGGAGATGGTCTTTCTAAAAAATTGATCACAAGGATAATGTGGTTGATGGGATTGTCACTATTCTACAATATTAAATGAGAAGATTATTAGTATTTCACTTTATGGTTAATGTGAGACAAAATAATAAATTTAAATTTATTAAGTCTCAGACTATTTTATCAAGTCTTAATAGCCCCCACCATTGGACTCATAATGTCTAGTTGTTTGAATATTCTAATGGAAAGGATCCATATGCCCCTTATCATATCCTAAGCATGGGCCTAATCAACTACTTGAAGGTATTTAGGTAGGAAGGTTTTTACTAACTATGAGCTTGAAGCTCCTTGATCTGTTGAGTGGACTCCCCAATCTAGAAACCCTTACTCAAATTTCCTCAACACTTTCCTCCAAGTTATATCAAGTCTATTATGGGATACTTATCTTGATGTAAATTGGTTAATCCAACCCAAAAATTTCATAAAAAATCCATAATAAAAGTAAGTGTCACAATGTGGGTTGGCCAAACACTCAGTTCTATGGTTTTCATTCATAATCAAGTAATGAAAGGCTTAGTTTAACTTAATATTAAGTTGAGAGATTTTATTTATTATACACAATTTTTTTATTGTTTTTTTCTTTACATGTTTTGTTAATATAGAGAAGATTTTACTTTAGGGATTAACCATATTATGATAAAAAATTTACACATAATCCATTTATTTTAATCCCATATTTGCATATTAGTCCATTTATTTATATGATCATGATCATATATCCATAAAATAAATCATGTATATGATAGAAATAAAATAAAAAAAATAAATTACATGATCATGAGATTTATATAATGGTTTATTTATTGAGTGGAAAATAAATCAACCTATGACTCTAGGAATAAACTCTTTGTGTCAGTCTTGGCATGAGTTGTAACATTCCTCCTGTGCAGCTATGCATCTCCCATGTTGGTTTTGTCTTGGTTCCATCTTTAATCACCTCTGGTTAAGATCATAATTGGTTATACTCATGCAATGATTACGTATTTAAAACATTTAGCTAGCATTCATTTCAATTCATTCTTTAATAAGATAAATAACACACGAATTAATCTGTTTAATTATCTTATTAGTCAATTAATTCATTTAATCTTGTTTCATACAATAATCCTAAAATTTCCATCTTCTATTATTTTAAATAAAATAAATAATTTAATTTTATATAAAACTCAATAAAATAGCATATAACTTTGTACTTAGAAGCAACTAGATGATTATCTATCTGAACTATTCAGTATAGTTTTAATCGTAAACAATTCACTCATACAACATATTGTGCACATGACATGTGTCATAATGTCATGGAATGTAATGCCAATTTAATTATGCATGGAACACATGAAAATTACATATCCTATACAATTTAACGCATTGATTCTTTATTATACAATAACCATACTTGATTCATAGTTTCAAATATTACAAAAAATTAATCAAGAATTTAATATAATATAAAACCTCACGACCGACATATACTGTCAACTTAATGACCCACATAACTTAGGTTGATAAGGTTTAATAGAGTAAATAATTAAATTTAATATTTTTTTTGTTAACAGGAAAAGTACACGGCGTGTGTAATCTAACCACACAACATGTACTTCTCTTCACCAGATATTTACAGTACACACCTAGGGACTCGACATGTACTTCTCATAGAAATTTATGAAGTAAACAACATGAAAAAGGAATACACAATGTGTACTTCAAGTTACACGACTACCACTCTATACACATTGCATATTAAATACACACGGTGTATTAATTACATGATGCAGTTTGACCCCATGTTTTCCTCCTTGAAAACATGTGGAATATATGACATGTACTTCAACATGGCTATGTGACACCCTAGATTCTCAACACACGATACATTTATTTCATGCGGTGTGTACTAATTACACGATGACTTGGAATCCATGTGAGTGTCCTTATGCAAAGAACAAGGATACACAATGTGTAACAAATGAGTACATGTTGTGTAGTCTTGTAATATCCAACTATAATTCATGGAATATTCAGATGGATTCTTCAAATGTGATCTTTATTAATTATTAATTAATATTAGTAATATGACTGAGAAACAAAGAAAAGGAAGAAGTGATTTCAACGACGGATCAAGAATGAATTAAAAATTGAAATGAATTTTAACTTTTAAATGTGAAATGATAAAAAATAAAATAAATAATTATAAATTTTAATGTGACCAACTCTAATACATATTTATGGTTATGGGTGTAGTAAAAGTTCTTATTAGGGATGATCTTGACTAAAAAAATTTCGGATTCGATGGATCATTTTCATATTATACAAGATGTGAACGTCACAACCAACAAAATTTTTCCAAAGAATATTGATAATGAAATATGCTAAAACCAAGAGGTGATCTTTTCACATTAAATTTATAATTAATTTGAATAGATCATAAGAAAGATTAACTCATTCTTGAGATATTTCTTTGTATTATATATTGATTTTTTGAAATCATTTCAGAAATTTGTCATTGTGTTTGTATGATCCAAGTGTAGAATCTCTCTAGCAGTGATCCACATGTGCTTCTATGATCTATGAATGACACTGATGAATCACTGGGTGCTAGCATGGTCGATTGATCGTCCTGTATTGTTTATCTTGATCACTTCATGCTGCTTCAGTCTTGAAGAAATTATATTGATCTCCTCATTCTTGAGAGGATGTGAGAGGTAATATGAGGATTCTAGAGAGTAATCTTTTATTCACAATGATTCTTGATCAACCTCTCTTATAATTTATCAGTGGTCTATTTATAGGCCTAGGGTTAGAGTTTATAATTTAATTAGTTGCACAAGTTCCCTTAAAAAAAATGTAAAACCCATGTCTAACCCCATGATGTGTATAATAATATTATTTTTATTCCCTAGTGTCTGCTAACTTACGCAATGATAAATATTATTTTACCATCTCGTAAATTAATATTTATTTCCATACTCAATTTGGGTCCATTATCCCTCCTTGATATTTATTGAATACCTAAATAAATTAAATATTGTTTCATTAAATAAATAAATAAATAAATATTATATATCCATAAAATTTAACAATTACCTTGTGAATAAATATTTACTTAATTTATGTGATCATTAATCCAGAATAAAATCATTCCTTGGTCTTGAGAATAATATTTATTTTAATAATTAAATTCAAATAGAATTTAATTGAGATTAATGAAAACACAGTGTGTGACCATCCAGGATTTTTTATGGTGGAATTAGTTAGGCTTACCTAAATTCCAATATTACTATTTAGAAATGGGTCAAGATGCCCAAGAGAAATATTATAATGTCACAATGTTTACAACCACATAAAAGCACTCATTGTGTAATATAATCCCTTTGTCACAATATCTCATCAAGTAGGTTGCACACTAGTGTCATAAACCTATATTCTTGATATGTATTTTTTTAATATATGAAATAAACTCATAATCACACCATGACTATAGAATTTGATGTGATAGTTCTATTTCAATCAAAGGACTGAGACATCAAATTCTACAAATATGGAAGGAACAATTCCTTCCTCAACTTATTCATTAATAACATATCATTCATGACGTACCCAACGTACCCTACTTCCCACAAACATATGTAATTGAGATTTTGGTTAGTAAATCTAAGTGAGATATTTATGACATGCATTAATAGTAATCTTAAAGTCTAAGGATCATTACACACACTTATAGATAGGAATATCTGATGACACATAAACATGCAGAATTCCTATTGGTGGGTTTGTTCTCATAATCTTCCATCTTGGATATTACCAAGTGAGAAATTCATTAGATGAAGTCTCATATAACTATGAGTAATCACAATTAAAATTAAACGTACTATATTCCCCATTATAGAATGTTATCTGACCATAGAACAAGGTTTAATAATATCATCATGGCATTTCAAAGCTCTCATCATAGTGGGGAACTACTATTCCCTTTTCAATGTGAAAAATAATCCAGGACATTATTATATTAAATTAATGTATAAAAATGATCAATATATAATAATATGTTTAATTAACATTCACTTATTTTAATATATATGCAATCCGTAGTATAAACAATTAGTTATAGAACACCAACTCCAATGTTTATATGGGTGCCACTCCCCTCACTTATAAAAATACAAATAATATTATACCTTATAAACACACACTCAAAGCTCCCTTAAGTCAACCGATATCTATCTTAATTCCTTCCCAACACCCTTATCAATGAACTATAGTTTTTGGTCTTCCTAAAATATCCATCCAAGAACCCTTATGGTTTTTTTCAAAGGAGATTATACAAGGAAGAGGTATATATTATTACCGAGATTTGTAAAGTTTATTCTCAAAACTCCTAAAATTTTTCTATAACCATATTAACATAATGGAATCAGTATATTTACTATACTAAAATGTTTTTATTTTAATGTTACACCCATTTTATATCACCTTTCCATCTAATGGAAAATGAAAATGTCGCCTGTGTGCACGTGCAGACTATCGCCTCCACAAAGCAATGTAATTAATTTTTCTTAACCACATCTCATGGATGATTATATAGATGTATTTAATGAATATATATTACATTTATAACATTATTATTAATATATTAAGATAAATTATTATTTACCATATTTTATTTCCATCCATTGAAAAATGGAAACATCACCTGTGTGTACGTGTAGATTACCTCCTCAACAAAGTGATATAATTCATTTTTCATCATGAACTTACATGGATGGTTTTGAAAATTTATTTGAAGAATAAATATATCATTAAGGATTAATATATGACATGAATATTATTTTTTAAGGATAACACAAGAATTAACGATTATTATAAAGTAACCCATTGATATTAGTAAATTACCTTAAAATAGGCTTGTCACTAATTACATATTTAGGAATCACAACTAAAACTCTCATGGAATAAAATAAGAACATTATTAATCACCATGGGAAATATAATCTAGTACTTTAAATAATCTGGTGATGATAAACTTTGTATCAAAGAATGGGGTCCGACATCACTATTACAAAATATGCATGAAACAATAAAAATTACTAACATTCGATGATGAAAATAAACATTAACTAACTAACACATGTTTAGTAAATGATTATAGTGGAATAATATAAAATTTAACATATATTAATAAGGTTTTTAAATAATTCATTAAGATAATTATATTATTATACAAGAGGTTAAAGTTCATTCGTGGAACCCAAGAGTTAAGGTAAGAGTTTCTCCTCTCACTTTTATTTCTTTGAGACATATACTATATTAATTCTTTTTTATATTGTGTGGTGTATATATACTACCCATGAATTTATTTTATGACACTTTTCATGAAAATTATATGTATTTACTAGTCCATATAATGTTATCTCTTTCATGAGGTTTTAGTTTAATGGTTACTAAAGCTGTAATGGTTTATGTTTCAATCTCACATTCAATCAAAACTATTTATAATTTAATCTCCTTTTGGTGAATTATATTATATTTCTATCTTAAACCCCATATATTTTCTTCTCATATGGTTATTTCTAGGTTTTATAAGTATTCTTTCAATTTTACACTCTTTGGTGCTCAAAACCACCGAAATAATGTTTTTAAGAAAAATTCAACCTCATTTTTACTTTTTGGTAAATAATATTTTTCCTCCATATCCATTTTATTTATTATGATTTAATAATGTTATTTTCTATAATTAAAATATTTACGAAGGCTCACTTCTATAAACTTTGAATCCCTTTTCAAAAGTTTAAAAGGAATCTTCTTATTGCTTTTTATATAAATGATTTTTGAGTTTCTTTATGAAAATGTGAAAAGAATATCATTTCAATGTTTTCCACATGAAAGAATCTTCCCACCATCATGGAAATTCATAATTATTTAGCTTCATTCCCAAGTTTTTATGTTTTTAAAAATTAATATATATTCCCATTATTCTAGGATTTTTTCATTTATATATTAAAATAAAATGATAGCATTTTTTTAAAAGTTTTGAAGGGATTTTATTACACTTATGTATATTTTTATCTTATATTCCACATTTTATTACTTAATAACGATTTATTTTCAATATTACGTTATTATGAAATATTTTATAAATAGTGTTTTAAAAAGTCTTCTTGAAACCTTATGAAATGAAATCTAAAAGTAATTGATATTTTTTTTCAACAGAGTTACACAATTTTTTAAAAAGTTATTTCCAAATTTATGATTCTATTTCCTTTATGATTTACAAAATACATGAATTTACTACAAAAAACTTAATTTATGACGAATTTATGGTCTTATTTACTAATTTATTGTATATACCTTACCTTGTGTACATGGATTGTTCTCAGTTCATTTACTTCCTTGAAGTTATGTTCTCTATCACTATTCATTATTCTCGTAACATTATATCCATATTATTTTGTATCATGGATATATTTACCATTTCAATATTTTATTAACTGTATACCACTGATATATATGATATTACTTAAATGAAACTTATAAATAAAGTAATTCTATTGATTGAGGAAAATATTGGCATTATGTATGCTAGTTTTCCAATACAATTATTTCATATGATTAATATATTGGACTTAATAAGTGATGGTTGAGGCTTGATATTAGATAACCCATTGATGGATCGATAGGTATTATGAGATAAACTAGTTTGGGTATTTGGCATATTCCTTACCTATTTACGTGTGATATCTTGGCATGAGGCCTTACCTATAAGATTATGATGTTTGGAATTATACATTACATAATTATGAATTTAGTTATTATATTCCATGTGATTATTTACATTGTTATATTATTCATAGAGATAATTAATCATAATTTTTTAAGTTAAATGACATGTTTTTTTATTACTAATCATGATATATTGTCCATGAGTTGTTTATTCTATGATAGCTTCCACCATACACTTTTTCTCATTGAGCATATGATCTCACCCTTTTTCTGTTTTAATTTCCCTAGGTTATGAAGAAGAGTAATATGAATAATATATCTAGAAGTGTGTCATGTGTGGATAATTTTTTTGGAATATGTTGAAGTATTATCATAAAATAAGAGAACCTAGGTATAATGTGAAAAATTTCCATTGGGTGAGAAAGATATGGATTTTTTAAGTAATTTTTTTCCCAATTCTTTAAAGATCTAAACCTAAAAAGGACTTAAGTATGTAAGTGACTTAATATTTTCTTTTTATTGTGGATAATTAAAATTGGGTCACTTGAGTTCATATCAAATCCAACATGTAAGATCATGTTTTTAGCATTAGATCCAAGTGTATGGGTTTGGGGAAACACAATTGGTATTAGAGAATATTTTAAATAAATTTAGTGGCTAGGATGTTACCGATTAATGATAATTTAAGAGTTATAAGAACCATCAAGGGTTTATAAGTTTAAGATTGATCATAAGTTCAAAAGTATTGATAACCCTTACTTTCTATAAGGAGATATTGATCTTTATAAGTTTACACAATCCCATGAAATATGTATACAGGAAAGAAATCACGCATAATAGGTATATGAAATTGTATTAAAGGAACCACTTACCTTTAAAATGGAGTTATCATCTATGCCATGCTCTGCACATCCTCGACCAAGCATGTCTATGCCTTATCTAAGATCATGTTACCACCCAAGATTCTATATCATGCTAGATGACATAAATAAATAATTATAAAAATTTATAATTAATTATTTAATTTAAACCAAATAGTAATATTCATCATAAAACTCATTAGGAATCACAATCGCATCAAAACCTCACGAAATCACATGAGTTCTTCCATTCAGACCTCCTCTATCCATCACACATGAAATCCCCATCTCCCTCACTAGATTACACCATGATTTTGTGGAATCAGAATTGAAACCCTATATTGGTTCATCCAAAATTAGAGGGCTATTATAGAAACCAAAAGGTAAGGATAAGAGAGGATAATCATACCCATATTCACCACCAAATCACACCAAAAACCATCCCCCACCATGGGGGATAAAAGGAGGGATGCGAGGGGAGGAACTTACTGAAATGTCCCTACAACACCCCAATATTTTATGATATGAATCTTTTTAAATAAACTTAATTTCTTCGATAGATTACGTTGCACACAACACCAAGATTAAATGAACAATGATATACAATTAAATATCATTTTTAATATGACCATTATAACCTAGCCGTTAAATTGGTAGGGATGAATAATATTAACCAAATTATGAAATTTATATATTATAAATTTAATCAAATGTTTTTACATTCATATAATAGATTTAATAGGCATAATATAAGAACAAATCCAATTTTATATATAAAACCTAAATTTTTCTAAAGGTGGTTTTGCTATATTTTAATGGCGTACTAGTTTTAAAACTAAATTTTTACATTTTTTTAAATTATATTTGAAAAAATAAACTTAATTTTTGAAAGTGGAATATCGAAATTTACTTAAGTTTAATTTTTGCTATTTTTTTGATAAGTTTCGATTTTTTGATGAATAATGAAAAATATTGCATTTTAATTGAAAACTGACTTTTCATCTAAATATTTTTTAGTAATAAATTATATTTTAAATTAGTTTTAAAGTAAAATTAGAACAATAATACATCTATTAATTCAATTAAGTTAATTGGAATATTTTTTTTATATTGAACATGGATATAAAAACATTTCAAACTTTTGCACATTTTCACGTAAAAAATCTATTTTCTCACCGTCTACGGGATTGGTTTTAAATTAATTATAGAAAATTTCATGTTTTTAATTTTGAAAAATTTATTACATATTTGGAATCATAATTTCAAAATTTATTAAATAGGTCCCTTTTATTTTTGGACAATATAGATAGTAAACTTAGTAATTTTAATTCGCATAGTTAAGGGTAAATAAAGTAATTAAGAGTAAAAAATATTATAAATATTAAAATATTATCCCAAAACTTGTAATAATTTTATTGGATGAGTTAGTATTGACCAAAATCTTCCTTGGGATGATTTTATGGCTTCTTGGAGCCACTTGGATGACTTTAAGCCTTTTATAGTATCTTATTTAATGAAAAGTCAAATATGTTATACTCATGTTTTTAATAAGTATTACATTTTTAATATATGGTTATTCAGAACATATATTTGACTATAAATATTAATTTTAAATCTAAAATTTTTATATTCATCAAATAATTTATTTTTAATTTTTAATAAATAAATAATTACCTTAAAGGCTTACATAATGATGATGCAATAATTGTTTAATTAATGGGAATATCAAATAAATGATTATAAAAATAGTAAAATAAATATAATTTTTAATAATTAATGTCATCCATGAATTTTATAGATAAATTTTAAATGTTAGTGATGTTTTAAAAGAGTTTGTTCGATGATGTATTTTTTTTAAAAGTCAAAATAATAAATAGTGTCAAAATTGAAATTAATGTTATATCAAAATAAATAATATTTTATTAAATGATATAAAATTTATAAAAATAAAAAATTCAGAAAAATAATTTAGAGAAGGTTTAAAATGTAATCCATGATTCATTTATGGTTAGTTTTTCATTTTATAGTAACAGTATTGACACTCAAAGAGTAAAAACCTATGTTGTCATGGTAAGAGTTAAAAGGATTAAATAAGGGTTAAAACCAAAAGATAAGGGTAAGAATGTGACCTAAAATTGTATAAAAATTATTTTATGTGATAATTTTGACTCATAACCATATTATATTCTACATAACTCACTTTTTATCCATTTGAAATTGAAAATTAATTTATATTAATTTAATATTTTAAGAGTTTCCAAAAGTGCCACTCATCTCAATTATAAAAGGGCACCTCCTCCCTCACTTATTCACACTACTTTGAACCTTCTAGCTTGAAAAAAACCTACTAATTTATCTTAACAAAATCCTTATAAAAATTTATGTAGATCCCAATATTCCAAGAAGACCAACCCTAGATCCCTTAATAAGAGATCTAAAGGAAGTCCTCTAAAGAAGAGGTAATTGTTTTTACCAACTCACTCAAGTTCATTTATTCTTCTAATTCCTATTCATGAGTTGTTTCCATGATAAAGTAATAAATCTAGTATAATATATATTCTTATATGTTATTAGGATTATGGTAAAACAATATTCCATGACTTATCCATCCTATGAAAAATGAAAGCACAGTGCGTGCGTATGTACGACTTACCGTCTCCACGCCGTGGTGTAATTTATTTTTCATCACCAATTTATGTGGATGGGTATAATGATGGAAATAATGGATATATATTTTACTTATGACATTATATTTATTATTTATAATTAATATAACATCTAATTCCTTACCCTTTTACATTAAGGGAATGATACCGTCACTTGTGCGTACGTACGACTTACTATCTCCACAAAGCGTTGTGATTCATTATCCATGTTCAACATTAAAGAGTGGTTCCAAAAATGTATTTAATGATTAAATATGATATTTATGACATTAATATTATTTTTTATATTTTTTATATATATCCAATGCAAGTGAACTAAGACTTTCAAGAAAAAATAAGCATGAGAAAACATAGCAAATAACACTCGAAATAGTGAAATAAATAAAATATTATTAATAAACGAGTAGTAAAATGTTATAAGGGGATAATATATGATATCAAAAATACTATTATGATTTTAGTATAATTTATTAATATTATTAAAACAACTATATAGGAGTTTCATACATGTACGAAGGAAATCAGACCTAAGATAAGGGTCTAATTCACAATCTTATCGTTAATCGAGATTGTTTCTATTTAAGTCTCCACTAAGGAATATTTCTCTTCCATGTCATTATTTTCTATTTGTTTTTCAATTTTTTTTACTATTATCCTATTAATGTTTAAATTATTTTTCTTACCCATTTTTTACATTTTATAAATCGGTTTGAAAGGATTTCTTTTCATTTTCCAAACAAAGTACTTTATGACTTTTTTGAAAACAATTCGGAAGAAATGATTTTTTAACTTATACGACCTGAACATATTTTCCCTCTATCAAGATTCCTTAATGTTTTGAAGCATAATTTAAAATTTTATAAGTTTATTTTGAAAGAAAATGTTTTCTTTTTATAATTTCATAATTTTTTAAATAAATGATTTCAAAGTAAAAAAATGGCGTTTCTCTCAAAAAAATGTTGATGATTTTATTAGAGCATTTTTATCTATGTTAACACATTTATTGAATATTATGTTTAATTGAAGTTGATCTATTATTATATCTTCTATTATATTTTACTGAATGGTTTATGATTAGTTTGACTGTGGATGTTCTATTTTGATACCATTCATTGTTTATGGTTAAATTTTTCACATTTTGTATGCTAGTTTTTAATACAAATTTTTATGCTATTCAACCCCTTTCATATAAGGAATGAATTCGTCTTAGTAAGTGATAGACGTGACCCACTATAATCCCTTGATGCATCAGTAGGTCTCATGAGACAAACTAGTTTGGGTATTAGCCAAGGCCATACCCATTTATGTGTGGTGTCTTGGACAAAGCCTTAATAATATCTTTATGATGTCCCACATTTTTCATTCCCTCATTAAGAGAATATTTATTGATATTCCATGTGATTATTTGATTATTAGAATATCCATGTGATTATTTATATGTAATTATTTGATTATCATTCATTCTTTCCATATTATGCTCAAGACTATGTTTAAATGACTTGTGTTTTAATTATTCACCTTTCATTAATGTTTATTATTATTTATTAATGATATCTTCCATTGTATGCTTACCCTTACTGAGCATTTGATCTCACCCCTTTCTTATATTTTATTTTTACTAGGATGCCAAGATGTATATTATGACTAACATGTAGGGATAATCTAGGTGAATAAAGTTATTCTTAGAGGAATCATTATATTGTATTTTATAATTTAAATTGTAATGTTTATTTCAAGTATGTATATAGTTTTCCAAAAATACTAAACTATTCATTCCTTTAGGATGTTATTCCTTGTATAATATTCCAATGTAATATAGTAACCACCAACTTTGGCATACTAGGGTCGATGTATTTACATTTGGTATTAGATTAAGTTTAGTAGAAACCTTGAGAACTAGATCTAGGAAAAAATAAATTATAGAATGGAACCTTATTATAGAATTTGGAAATATATCTAAATAAACTAAGCATATGATTTAGATTTTGGTTATACCTAAAATTTCAATTTAGGTTATGTGATTCAATAGTTTTGAGATTATACATTATGTTTCATAATGTTATGATATAATCTAGCATATTACATTGTTTAGAAATGAAACCTAGCAGAAGGAATGAAAACCGTATCAACACATGTAATCTATGTAGGGATTTCCCTCATATGAAAGATAATGATATTGGAGATAAAGCTGCAACTGGTGTTGAACAACTTATAAATATACTGGGAAAACTGAACTAGGTTATGATAAATAACCTTAACCATATGAAGTAGAATTATCCACAATGCAGAAGAACAATGTTAGACCGCTTCACGAGACAACAACCTCCATTGTTCAATGGGAATACAAATACATTTGTATCTGAGAAATGGATAAGTTCCTTAGAAAAGATATTTGTATCTCTGAGAAGTAATGAAATGGATAAGGTTATCATGTTAGTTTATCATCTCTCAAGATATGTGGATCAATGGTGGTCATTGATTCAAAACACAAATTAGGAGGAAGAAATAGAAAACATATAATGGAAGATTTTTAAGGATATTTTCTTGGAAAAATATTTCCTTAATGAAAATAAGAAGATATAGAGAGAAAATTATTGAATCTGAGGAAAAATGAGTATGTGAATGTTTCTAAATATGAATCCAAATTTATAAGGTTATCAAGGAATGTTAAAGATTACATATTTAATCCAAAGAGAAATATTGATTGATTCTTTGATGGACTTAAGCAAGTTCTTCAAAGGGAACTAGTATCCCAAAAATTTTCATCATAGGAGGATTAGTATCTTTTGCAAATAATTATTCAAGTCAAATGATTTTGAAGGTAAAAAATAGAAGATGAGGATGGAAGATAAAAAAATAGATAAGTGGAAGAAAAGAAAGAAGGCATTTTCCACATGTGATAACTGTGGAAAGAAACACCCCAGTACTTGCTTAAAGGGAATTAGAATTTTCTATAAATGTGACAAAAAAGGAAACCAAGACCATGATTTCAAGGTAAATAAATAATCCGTTAATTTAAAGTGATTACATTTTATGGAAATGGGAAACTATGCAAATTAATGTCCCAAGCATCAAGAAAATATAGCTCAGAAGAAACAAATGGATCAAGGTCAAGCTTATGTTATTACTACAGTTGAAGCAGAATAATTAATTTTATTTTTGATTCAAGAATTATGTTGTAAAATTATTTTATCAATAATAATATTATTATAATAATTATTAGATATATAATAATTTTACTACACTACTTATTTTTTAAGTATTAGAGAGAATATGCTAAATGGTACCGATGACCAGGAAAAGTGATTTAGTGGCAAGTTGATCTTTTGGAAAAAACATGATTGAGGGAATATAATCCTTAATATATGATTGATGTTGATATAATAATGAAAAAGATATGTTTATAGAATAGTATTGGTGAATATGAAATTGGTTAGTGATTTGATGGTTTATGTTATCTTTTCTGTGTTTACTATATGTTTGGATTTAAGAAATATATCTATGATTTTAAGCATGGATGTTTTCATTAAGATTTAAAGGTGATAAAGGTATTCATATATTTGGTATGTGACAAAAAGATATACATTACATTGTTTGGGAAAACATGATGTTAAGTTTATTTTGGAAATTTAGTGACCTTCCTAATAATTTTTTGGACTGTAAATTTGGACAGATGCATTTTGGATGAATCTTAAGGTTAGAATAAACATTGGATATTATTGTTTGAGGTTAAAGTATGATTTAATGGATACTATGTACAAACATATTTGGTTTTAGTAAAAATTTAAAGGATTAAGGAAATACTTATAGACCTTATGATTCATTAAAAGTGTTTTAGTCATAAAAATGCATATTGAATATCCATTTCTAGGTGTAAGATGTCACGGCCCGTCCCCAGGGCCCGTGCCGTGACTACACCAAGACTACCTCCTATAGGCTAGGGGCTAACGACTAGTGCTGAGTAGGAATATCCCACAAGTGGGAGGCATTTTCCCTAGTACCTGTATGTACACACCTATCTCCAAGCAAAAGTTGAAACTAAAAACACTAAGTATGTAACGTCCCAGTTCTGGGTGCCGCCCAAAGGTGCCCCATACCCAGTTGGTCACATGGATGCGAGTGAATTTCCCTGAACACCAGAGGCTACCGACTAGTTGCGAGGGCCTTGGGTGTCTATACCCTCATTGGCAGAGTAACACAACAGAACAAATAGTGAACAGTAGTGGAAGCAGTAATAACATGCAACAAGAGTGGAATACTGATAGTAATAAAACAATTGGAGCACATATACAAATGATTCATGTCACATGTGTCTAGGAAAACATCCAAACAATTCACAATGATGGAAATAAAATACTAAAACCAAATTACATAAAATCAGTAAACTCCAATAGCATCACAAGCCTCAGCTTGGTCCCATACTCTCTAGATCCAACAATAGTCAAGTACTTGATGAACAAGGGTGATTGCCCTTATCTATACCTATAAGCATATAATATGTTTGGGTCCAAATCATGACCCAAATTGGGTGTGAGATGAATCCCAATAGGCAACCACCAAAAGATCTGTGTCTAACTATCAGTGAATGTATATAACATGCAATATGTAAAATGATGCAATAACTAGGAAGTACTAAAAAGTAAAAAATACTATAGTTTCCAATTACATTAATTTAAATTTATTAATTATTAATTCTGTTGAATAATGTAACCTCGGGATCTAGCCTAATCTCTTTATCTCCGTGTATAATAGTAACAACAGACATCTCAGAAGATTATCTAAAAAAACTAGTAAGACTGAGTCCAAGATTGTGCTTTGACTTGACAGACTCGTCACAATAATTCAATTATTCACAAGAAACCCTCTAGGAAATTTCTCATAGTATAACCCTCTAGTTTAACATATCATCAAATTAATAAGTAATGAACCTCTGGGAAATCTCACACAGTCTAACCCCTTTGGTCCCACATGTCACTAATTATTTACAAACGACCATTTGGGAAGCTCTCACAGTCAATACCTTCTTGGTCTGCGTAGAAATAATAAACTAAAATGACCACCTAGAAGATCTCATAGTAAATTCCCTAGGGTCCAACATTCATTTAATAACGACCATCTGGGTAGCTCTCATAGTCTAACCCCTCTGGTCTATGACCACCTGAAAACTCTCATAGTCAATACCTCTAGGCCAACATAAAAACAATTATACATAAATGAACCTACTTTAGGAAGCTTTCACAGTCAAATTCCCCTTGGTCATACTTTCACAATGCGAATCACATGAATTTAAAATAAATAATAACTCCATCCTAACAACACGAGGCATGGAAAACTTAGAAAGCCTAACAGGCATTCTGGACCAAACATCAATTTTCAAATCAAACAAGGGAAACACACCCATAATCAAGGTATAAAACCTTATGCATAAGAAATAAATCTTTCTCAATCAAAAAAACCATAGAAGGTATTAATCAGGGTTAAATTCCAAAACACTCAATATCGTAAACATGGTTATTTAGCACTTTAAGCATATATAATCCAAATAAAACCAAAGAAATGTACAAACCACATACCTTGATGTTGTATGATGAACACTCTTGAACGTCATCCCTTGAATCATCTTAGAATGATGTAGATATATGAAAAGGTTAAAAACAATTAACCCTCGATAACTCATGAGAGAGGATAAATCATGAAGAAAGGCTCTAGGGAAAGAGAGAACTCACCGGTGGGAATCCAACGCAACTGATAGCGTCTCAATCAGAGCTTTTATGGAGAACTGGGAGGAGCTCGAATATCTTTTGCCATATGTCGCTCTCCTGTATGAACTGAGGGAATAAGAAGGTGTTTATGGACATGAGACATGAACCTGCACCGTCATATCAAATAAAAATAAGAGTACATGATGTGTTCATTTAATGTACACACTGTGTACTAGCCTCAACCAGCCCCTGATTTAGGTGGTCTTCTAGGTCACCCACACGAACATATACTCAGCTATTACACGGACAGTACATGACTACATGTGGAAACCGGGTACATAGAATGTACTCAAAAGTACACAGTGTGTACATAGAAAATTTCCATTTCTTCTTTTTTTTAAAAAAACAACCCGAAATAAAGATCCATATATAAAAATGGAGATCCGGGTTCTTAAAAACTTCTCCCCTTAAAGCAATTCATCCTTGAATTTCCCTTCCAAGGGTAGTGAAGAAGAAACTTCAAATAAATCTGGCCACTATGATCATATGTTGGCCTCCCTCTCCCAAGTCTCATCCTGTGATCACCCGTACTTCCATAACACCCATACCAAAGGGACATAACGGCCATAGAGAACCTTCATGCTGTGATTCACAATCTGAATAGGGTGCTCCTTGAAGGATTCATCCATATCCAACTCAAACTCCTCGGGTTGAAAACTGTGAGACGGGTTTGAAAAGTAACAATGTAGTTGAGAAACATGAAAGATGTTGTACATAACCCAGTACCTATGAGGAAATTTCAACTAATTGGAAACCGGCCCAACTCTCTCCAAAAACTTAAATGACCCAACATATCTTGGTGAAAGCTTCCCCTGTATCCTAATCCTCTTGTGTCCCAACCTCAGTGTGACACGTAAGAACCTGATCTCCGATCTCAAACTCCAAAGGCCGTCTCCATCGATTAACATAAGACTTATGGAGATATTATGTAGTAGACATCCTTTTCCAAATCAACTCCACCTACTCAGTGGTCTCTTGGACAAGATGAGGTCCCAGCATAGCTTCCTCTCCTACCTCTAGCCAACATAGGGGTGATCGGCATGGCTTACCGTAAAAAGCCTCATAAGGTGCCATCTGAATTGTTTACTGAAAACTATTATTGTAGGAAAACTACACTAGAGATATGTGTCTATCCCAAGAGCCCCAAAAATCTAAGACCCATGCTCATAGCATTTCCTCCAAAACCTGAATCGTATGCTTGGACTAGCCATCTGTCTGGGGGTGGTAAGTTGATCTCATAAGTACTTGTGTACCCAAATCCCTCTATAGTCCCTGCCATACACGATAAGTAAAACATGCGTTCCTATCTAAAATGATAGAGTGTTTAACCCCATTAAAACTTACAATCTCTCGAATTTAAAACCTTCCAAGATCATCAACACTGAAGGTTTCCTTGATTGGAAAGAAATGTGCAACCTTCACGAGTATTTCAAAAACAATCCAAACCACATCATTCCCTCATGGAGATATCGATAAACGTGTCACAAAATCCATCACGACATCATTCCACTTCCACTCAGGAATGGGTAACTACCGTAATATCCCTATTGGTTGCTGATATACTACCTTCACTTGATGATAAGTGGAACATCTCATAATAAAACCAGAAACATCTCTCTTCATATCTGGCCACCAATACTGACGGTGTAGATCTCGATACATCTTGGTGACACCAAGATGAATTGGCCAAACTGAGGAATGGAAATCCCACAATATCTCATCACGTATGTCTGTTGACACCCATACACACCCATGGAAATGAAAAACCTCATCCTTATCTATGGTCCACCCAGGAGTAGGGTACTTTACTGACACACTCTCCCATAGAACCAGGCCTTCAGAATCTGATAGCTGCCTTATTCACACTCAATCTAGTAGAGTAGAGGTAAAAACTATAGAAGAAAGAAACGTGTTCCCCTATCTATTGTGAACCTCCAAATTCATCTCATAGAATAGATCCATAAGCTACCACTCACTACTGGCCTCCTGAACTGTCTGTATCTGAGTCCTCCTACTCAATGAATTATCCACGACGTTGTATTTACTAGGCATGTAGGCATGATCAAAGTCAAAATATTGAAGGTACTCAACCCACCTTCGATATCTCAAATTCAGATCATGCTGAGTAAAGATATACTTGAGACTTTTGTGGTCAGTGTAAACCAAAAAATGCTCTCCCAAAAGATAATGTCTCCAAAAACGTAAATCATTCACAACTACAGCTAACTCGAGACCGTGAATCAAGTAATTCCTCTCATGTGGCCTCAACTACCGAGATCCGTATACAATGAATCCTTCCCCATGCATAAGCATTGCTCCCATCCCGATACCTGACACATCATAGTAAATAGTGCAACTCTTGCCTGACTCTAGAAAAATCAGTATCGGTGCTGAAGTCAATCTTCTTTTCAGCTCCTGAAAGGCTAAATTGCAGGAATCTGTCCACAAGTATTTTCACCCTTCTTAGTCAGGCCCATCAATGGCACTTCTAAGCGTAAAAATTCCTGCATAAAGTGCCTGTTGTAACCAGCCAGCCCCAGAAAACTCTGTACCTCAAAGACATTCTTCAGATACTCCTAAGAAAATACTGCTCTCACTTTCTATAGATCTACTGATACTCCTGTCTCTGAGATAACATGACCCATGAAGTGAATATGGTCCATCCAAAAGTGGCATTTTGAGATCTTAACATATAAATGATGCTTTCATAGTGTACTCAATACAATCTCAAGATGGATGACATGGTCATGTCGAGTGTGTGAGTACACCAAGATATCTTCCATGAAGACTACCACAAATGAATCTAAGAAAGGATGGAACACTTGGTTTATTAGTTCCATGAAAACTGCCGGTTTGTTCATAAGGATGAACAACATAACAAAATACTCATATAAACCATACCTGCTCCGAAAGGCTGTAATAGGTACATCTGATGGTCCAACGCACAACTAATGATAACAGGATCTCAAGTGAATCTTCAAGAACACCCAGGATCCTCAAATATGATCAAATAGATCATCAATCCTCAGCAGAGGATATCGATTCTTGACCATCAACTGGTTCAACTTCTGATAATCCACACAAAGTCTAAGGGTAACATCTGCTTTCTTTGTAAACAGAACATGATAACCCCAAGGAGAAGTACTGGGTTGGATGAAACCCTTTGCATGTAACTCTTTTAACTACTTATTGAGATCCTGTAACTATGGTGTAGCCATCCTATACAGAGGAATGGACACTAGTGCCGCTCCTGACACAAGCTCAATAGAGAAATCTACCTCTCGCTCAGGAGGTAAACCTAAAAATTCATCTGGAAAGACATCTCTAAAATGATACACCACTGGAGGAAAGTCCCTCTGTGAATTCCACTGGTCATCCATATATAAACTAAAAATCTAGGCTATAATTCCCCCCAACCCATGATTCTTGGGTCTAGATCTGCTCGCTTAGACATCCCATTCACCCTTGTGTAGAAAAGACCCACCCTCTGGTGATGTGAAGCTCACCCTGCGGTGATAGTAGTCAAAAAAGGTCTGAAAAGAGACTAACCAGTTCATTATGAGAATGACATCGAAGCCTGTTATCTCTAAGAAATAGAGGTCCCATAAGAAGTGACACCCACCAACCTCAGGAGGGAACTCTTTGTACTGACATATACTAGAAATCCTAATCCCCAATGGAGTGTCTAGAATCATAAAATCCTTATAAGTAAATATTCAGATCCCAAGTCTCTCCAAAACGACAACATATATAAAACTATGGGAATCCCTGGTATAAAAAAGAGAAGAAGCTAAAACTGAGACAACTAGAATCATACCTCTAACCATAGAGGGTTCGGGATCCTACTTCTTCTTGGTCTGCTCTACTACAAATGTTTGACCTATACCATAACCCTATAACCCTTACTGACTACCCTGAGCTGATCCACCCTAATGTCACTGAAAGCCTGCCATCTGACTACCACGACCACGAGCACCTCCTCGACCTGAACAACCTGACGAACTCCAGTTCCCTGACTGTTGAGAAACTGGTGGTCCAACTCCTGAATGTGGAGTTATAACAGGACCCCTGTCACTCGCTTTTGGTGAGAACATCCCGAAAAATGCTGAAGATGACCCATATTTCTGCAAGACCATCACTCAACTGGGTCCTTCAGGAAATGTGGTCTCGTATGGCCACTCTTCCTGCACTGATATCATACCACCCAGATACATGAAGAAACATCACGTGAGATCTCCCTATGACGCTTCCTGCTATCTGTCGAAGGAGTACCAGATCTGGATTCTGAACTTCCCTAGATCACAGTTCCCAACTCCCTTAGATTGCACTCGGTAATCAGCGCCTGGTTCACTATAGCCGTCACTGAAGTCATCCTGAAAACATTCACTTGCAATCGAATGTCATACCTGAGACCATCGTCAAATATTCTAGCTAAAGATAACTTGTCACCTCCAAGAATAGGTGTGAAGATCTGAATTTCTATAAAATGGGAAGAGTAATCCATCACTGAAAGAGCGCCCTGCTCCAAATACATGAACTCTCGGGCTCAATCGGACCTCAACGTCTTAGGATAGAAGTAATCATAAAAGGTACTCTGAAAATCTTCCCAATCCATATCCCAATGACGTCCCGCCTATGAGATAACATCCCACAATATCTTGGAGGAATCACATAGCATGTACATACCAAGATTCACCCTCCTCTCAGGAGCCGTCTCTGGGTGCTCAAATATAGCAAGCATAGCCTCCAACCATGACTCTTTATCCTGTAGTACTCCATACCTAGAAAAAATAGGATGCTTCTACTACTAGAACACCTAAGCCAACTCTTCCATAGACGGGGCAGGATGCAG
Organism: Viscum album; assembly: GCA_963277665.1. NCBI lineage: Eukaryota > Viridiplantae > Streptophyta > Magnoliopsida > Santalales > Viscaceae > Viscum > Viscum album. The sequence continues at coordinate 1,605,566,694 of OY728127.1, forward strand.
TGATCCCTGAAAAGTCTATAACATCCTAAAAAATCCTTCATAGAACTGTGAATCAGCACCTGCGTCCGTTATAACAGCTGATGCTAAGACGAGCATGGTGGGAGGATCTGCTGGTAGTCCCTGATCTACTATTACCAATGTCTGATCATTGAACTATATCTGGCATACAATCAGAGGACGTCTTGGTGGAATGACTATTAAAGGTCAAGCGCACACCTCAGTTCAAGATTATCAATAAAAACAACTTAGAAGTACCATAAAAAAATAGGATAATAAAAACATTCAAGTTTTACAAAACAGGGTTACACAGAGTGTATAAAATCTACACGGCGTGTTCCCTTAAGCTTTTAACACGACACATTCCTCTGCTAATCCTAGCCATGTAACACCCTTACACATGACATGTTCCTCCTGAGACACGATGTGTACTTGAATCTTCCCTCCTACCCAAGTACTTATACATGGATAGAACTACACAATTCTCTCCTAGGTAATACTACACGATGTGTTCAACCTAGAAACAACATTTACTGGTTAATTTCTACCCACCCGTGTCGTTAGTCACATGGTCAGATACACGGTCAACTCTACACAGCGTGAAAAACAGGACACAATGTGTACAACCTTAGTTTCATCCACCCGTGTCATTCGTCACATGGCTAGATACACGATTATTTACAACACAACGTGTTATAACAAAAGTTTCCCAACCCTGTGTCTCTACTCACATAGTCAGTCACACGATCAAAGAACTATATGACATGTACTCCCAGTACACGGTGTGTACTTAAGAAAAGTCAGTTCTTCCCGAACAGAAGAACACATGGCACATGTTTATAACTCCACACACTATGTTGTCTGGGTTTCTAGACAGTAAGCCTCTGAAACTTCTCTGGAATCCTTACAAACTTAAAATTTTGTCCAAGGAATGAAATTTTTTAACCCGTGAGAGCCCATAATCTCGAAAATAAAAGTTTGGCATCCTAATTAATATCATAACTTGAAACAATTCAATTAAAATTCAAACATGATCCACAAAATTCTGATCCAAGAGGGCCCATAACACCTAAGGGAACAAAGTTTGGGGTTCATCCAAATGAAACTTTACATGTTCTAATACCCTATTAAAATAGTAGGTATTCTATCATGACATCTATCACAACACCATGCATATCTAGAACAACATCTATCACAACAGCAAGCAATCAGCAATGCACCCTAAATGGAATGACAAGAATACATGACATGTGATCTCCATAAAGTTCCTATATGATGAATGAGATGACATACCCTCATCTCATCAGGTTGAAACAGAAATAGAACCTCAATAATATCAATGATAACAACATAAAACAAGCGAATCACCCAACGGTGAAATCAAATCAACTGTAAAAATTGAAAAACTAGAAAAATTGTAATATTTGAGGTAACTTGGCTTTTTTCCTATACACAGTTTAGCTACTCCCGAGAACAGATCATTACCAACTACCCATTCTTTCCCATCCCTATCTATAGGCTCTAAACAGTAAGACAAGGCAGAAAAGAACCTCCTTTGATACCACTTTGTAACATTCTAGTTTCGGGTGCCACCCAAAGGTGCCCTATACCCAGTTGGTCACATGGCATCAAGAGCATTTCCCTGAATGCTAGAGGCTACTGACTAGCAGTGAGGTCCTTGGGTTTGATAGTAGGGAAACTATGCCCTCATTGGCAGAGTAACACAACAGAACAAATAGTGAACAATAGCAGAAGAAGTAATACCATGCAATAAAAGTAAACAACAGAATACTGATAGTAATAAAACAACTAGATCATATATATAAATGATTCATGTCACATGTGTCTAGAAGAAAAAAACAATTCACAGTGCTAGAAATAAAATACTAAAACCAAATTACAGAAAAGCAGTAAACTCCAATATCATTGCAAGCCTCATCTTGGTCCCATGCTCTCCAACTCCAATAGTATTCAAGTACCTGATGAAGAAGGGAGCTTTACCTTATCTACACCTGTAACTATATAATTTGTTTGGGTCTAAAAGAATGAACCAAACAGGGTGTGAGATGAATCCCAGTAGGCAACCACTAAAAGATCGGTGCCTAACTGTTAGTGAATATATATAATAGGCAATATGAAAAATGAAGCAATAACTAGGAAGTACTCAAAAGTAAACAATCCTATATTTTCCAATTAAATTCATTTACATTTATTAATTATTCATTCTGTTGAATAATATAACCTCAGGATCTATCCTAATTTTTGTACCCCCTGTATAATAGTAACAACAGATGTCTTAGAAGACCATCTAAACAAACTAGTAAGACTGAGTCCAAGATTGTGATTTTCCTTGGTAGACTCGTCACAATAATTCAATTATTCACAAGAAACCATCTGGGAAAGTTCTCACATTCTAACCATCTGGTTTAACATATCATCAAATCAATAAGTAATGAGCCTCTAGGAAAGCTCACACAATATAACCCCTTTGGTCACACATGACACTAATCATTTACAAACGACCACCTGGGTAGCTCTCACAATCAATACCCCCTTAGTCTGCATAAAAAAAATAATCTAAAATGAACACCTGGCAGCTCTCACAGTCAATTCCCTAGGGTCTAACATTCATTTAATAACGACCCTATGGGTAGCTCTCACAGTCTAACCCCTATGGTCTATGACCACCTGACACCTCTCACAGTTAATACCTCTGGGTCAACATAACAACAATTATACATAAATGACCTTACTTAGGGAATATCTCCCAGTCAAATTCCCTTTAGTTATACTTTCACAATGCGAATCACATGCATCTCAAATAAATAGTAACTCCATACTAACAACGCAAGGTGTGGAAAACATAGCAAGCCTAATAGGAATTCTTGACCAAATGATCATAATCAAACCAAACAAGAGAAAAACACCCATAATCAAGGTATAAAACCTTATGCATAAGCAATAAGCCTTTCTCAATCAAACAAACCATAACAGATATTAATCAGGGTTAAATTCCAAAGCACACAATACCCTAAACATGGGTATTCGGAAATTTAAGCATATATAATCCAAAGAAAACCAAATAAAGGCACAAAAAACCTACCTTGATGTTGTATGATGAACACCCTTGAACTTTGGCCCTTGAATCAGCCTAGAATGACGTAGATCTATGAAAAGGTTAAAAACGATCAACCCTCGATAACTCACGAGAGAAGAGGAATCATGAAGAAAGGCTCTAGGGAAAGAGAGAACTCACCGGTGGAAATCTAATGCAACTAGTGACATCTTAATCGAAGCTCTAAGATATTTGGTCATCCGTCGTTCTCCTATATGGACTAAGGGAAGAAGAAGGTGTTTATAGATGTGAGATGAGACCCTATACCGATATATCAAATAAATAGAAAAGTACACGGCATATTCATTTAATGTACATTCCATATACTATCCTCAATCAGCCCTCGGTTTAGGCGGTCTTCTAGGTCACCCACATGGCCATGTACTTGGCCATTACACAGCCAGTACATGGATACACGCGGAAACTAGGTACACAACGTGTACTCAAAAGTACATATCACATACTTAGAAAATTTCTATTTCTTCCTTTTCCATAAAAAACAACACAAAATAAAGATCCATACCTGAAAATGGAGATTCGGGTTCTTACAAAGTAAACATGGATGCAAACCACTAAGAAAACCCACTCAGAGTAAGGTACAAAACTAAAAGAAAAAGGGGCTAGAATATAATCCCAACTAAAATGGAAAACTATAAGCTCCTGGATCTCATCTATAGAAAACCCTACCTAAAGGGTAGATACAATAATCTATATGAATGTCACTAAATCGTACCATGTCCATCAGTTCACCCTGAAGCACCCCTATCTCCGGCCCACCAAGGACTCCGTCAAAGCTGTCGATCATCTGTACAAGACACAACATGTGTAGGAGAAACCCGTGTAAGGGTGAGTAAAATAATAATCAGTAGGGACCCCAAACCACAAAGGAATTACACAAAGCATACCACAAATAATATCACTAAGAAATACACCAAGTAGGCTACCAAAGAGGTACACGAAGTATATTATCTAAGATGTATAATCAAGAGAGTCACTAGAGTTAGCACACACCAAGTAAAGGACTATCATACGTAAGTAGTATTGTTGTAAGAATCAATAGTACCCTCAAGTAGTAACACGTAGAGAATTAGTAACACACAGAGTGTAGGTAACACAAAAAGTTTTGGTAAGACATAGAGTGTTGGTAACACACAGAATGTAGATAACACACAGAGTGTTGGTAACACATGAAGTGTAGGTGAAACACGGAGTGTCGTCAAAGATTAGAGGACCCACACCTTGGTGGGATAGGGGAGTACCAAATCAGTCTTGGTAAGACAAAAAGTATAGATAATACACATAATCTAGGTATGACATGTAGTCTAGGTAAGACATGTAGTCTAGGTAATAAAATATATTATAGGTCACAGCCAGCCGTAGGATTCTGTACTTAGAACGCTCATTCTAAGAGCACCTAATCCTCAATCCAAAAATACCATATGTTAACTTCCTCAGAAACTCACTTAGAGTATCTCAAAAGTACCACCTCGTCACAAGGGGACCAACACCAAAAATGAATTTTCAAACAGACACACAGTTCAAGAGTTATGATCTTTTTAGTAAAAAGGGGCCAGATGGGTCTAGGTCCGGTCCGAACTGGTTGGACCAGCCCGACCTGACCCGGGTCCTACCCAACCTAGCATGCTAGCTTGACCCAATTCACTAGGTTTGAACCGACCTTTCGGGTCGACCCGACCCACCCCGGTTGGGCCTGGACCGCTGCCTGTCCGATCTGTCAGCTCCAGCCCGGTCCACTAAAGCAGGCCAGTTCGTTCGCCCAGGACATAGAAGGTGCCGCATCCCTGCCTAGTGAACATGAACGACCATCACATTCAACGTGGTCAGGTGCTACGTAAACCACCCCGTGGAGGTTTCCACAGGGTCTTGCAGGACCGCGAACTCTTGCCACGTCCAGTCGAAGCCCACCGTCGATCATCAAGCCGGCGGCCATATCCACCACCTAGACCCACCAAGTCGCGAGGTCCTCTACCGCTAGGCGTCGAGCCGACAACCATCTGCTATTGGATGGCCGCGCCGCTGCACAGCACCACCAACGACCCTCCTTCCACGGGTTTCCGGTCACACTCTGGTGCTCCATTTTTCAAAATGGAAGCATGCCTGCAACCCTTGGGTTGCGTTATTCACTACCGTGGGCTCAAGATCATCTTTCCATCACTCCGGGGGTCTGATAATGTTCAAAACCTCCCGGTAAATCCTAATGTGACTATGGGGGTCTGTCGACGAAGAATTCAAGAATAGGGAAGAGAGACAAGCACAAGAACACCCTTAGAACAGACCATAGCATTATTCGTGTCAGTCTTGGTCCTTTCATGTCAGAAAAAATATGAAAGGGGAGAAAGATAATTTTTAATAAGATTCATCCCCTTTAATCCCGCATTTTTAACCATCTTGTAAGAACGATCGAACCACATATCAACTTATTCATGGGTTGGTCCGAGTTCATCATTGGAAATAAGAATGGGGAAAGGAATCATGAAAAAAATAAACCCCCTACCTGGAAAGAGGATCAGTAAGAGGAGATAAATCATTGTTGATGGAGATCCATCCACAAAATTCCTTGATCCGTCATTCGTTAGCGTTCTTCATTATTCATCGTCAGTGAGAGAGCTTCCTTCTCCTTCCTCCAAGAAACTTCTGGGCTCCAAGGAAATTATCCAACATTATGAATTCTAATGCTGGTCCCTACCCCTAATTAATGTAGGAAATTCGTTAACATGTTTCAATGTTTCCAGGACACTGCGTTGCAGTGTTGTTGAGTCTCTGCACCACAGTATGACTGTGTCATCACGAAACGTTAAAAGAAAAACAAAACAAAATTTTTAAGTTTATCTTTATTCTTCCTTAAAACATTTGTAAAATATTTTCTATAGTCGACCTACATCGGTCAAAGTTAGGTCCTTTATAAGAAATACCCACTACTCTGAACATAACGATTCCCTCAAATTTCAAATCCGAGCACTCATTTAAAAGTTACTAAAACCGAGCACACACAATATTTTTAAAAAACATAAAAATAGTTCAAAAATTTATTACAGGAACCCTGGGCCTCAGAATCATGTGTCATCTCAGCACCTGGTCTCAAAATAATCCCATATAATTTTCAAAAATTTTACATGGAAAATTTGGGACATTACATTCTCCCCACCTTAGGGATTTATGTCCTCGAAATCCAAAACAAGGGCTAAACAAAAAAATGGGGATATTGAGCATGAATATGAGCCTCCCAATCCCAATTTATCTTATGGATATTCCTATTATACCACTAAATGCATAAAAGAGGAATCTACCATCAACAAAGGATCCTATCCTATCGATCCTCGATCTCCATCAGGTACTCTATGAAAGTCACCCCGTCGTCAATGGCCAACATGCCCCAGTCAATAATGCATGATGGGTCATGTACATATTTCCTTAGCTGGGATACATTAAAGACATCATGAAACCACTCTAACTAAAGAGGTAGATCCAAGAAGTACGCCACCTCACCCACTCTACACAGTATCAGAAAATGTCCGATGAACCTCAGAGATAAATTGCCGCCCTAGACAAATCTCCACATCCCATATCGAGGAGAGACCAGAATAAACACATAGTATCCCTCCTCAAACTCCAAGGGTCTTAGTTACCTATCAGTATAGTAATTATGATGGATCTGTGCAGTCTTCATCTCCTCTTGGATGACCTGCACCTTCTTTGTAGTATCCTGTACTAACTCCGGGCCCATGAGTGCTAACTCTCTAGGGTCAGTCCAACAAAGTGGATACCTACAGGGTAACCTGTACAAGGCCTCTAATGGTTCCAGACTAATAGTGGGGTGGTATCTATTTTTGTACAAGAACTCTACCAGGGGTAGGTGATCCTCCTAACTATGGCCAAAATCGGGGATGAAAGCATGTAGCATGTCCTCTAGGACATGAATGGTCCACTCTATCTGGTTTTCTGTCTACGGGTGGAAAGCTGTGCTCAAGCGCAGCTGAGTCCCAAATACCTCCTAAAATCCCTTCCACATATGGGATGCAAAGCATGTATCTCAATATGAGACTATCGTTGATGGTACCCCATGGAGTTTAACTATCTCCTATATGTGGAGGAATCCCAAGCTCTCTACTGAACCTTGTTCCTTTCTCAGCTGTTGAAAGCTCTCCTGACACTTCTCCATCCACATGAAGGGTTTCCCCTTTCATGTCAAGTAAATCATGGATGCTGCTAATCAAGAAAATTTGGGCAAAAACCTCCAATAATACCTAGATAACCCAAGGAAACTCCACACCTTATTAAAGTTATTGGGTGGCTCCCAAGAAAGAACCGCCTCTATCTTTGCTGGATCTACTGCAACTCTAGCCTTTAAAATGATGTGTCCTAGAAAGTGGACCTCTCGTATCTAGAACTAATACTTTGAGATCTTCCCGTAGAGATGGTGCTCTCAGAGTAAGTCTAGGACCATCCTTAAAGTGTATTGCATGATCCTCCTTGGACACCGAGTACACCAGGATGTCATCAATAAAGACCACTACAAACCGATCTAGGTAGGGTTGGAAGATCCTATTCATGAGTCCCATGAACACTTATAAGGCATTATTAATGTCTAATGGAATAACTAAGTACTCATAGTGGCCATATAAACATCTGAAATCTATCTTCAGAATGTCCTCATCCCACACCCAAAGCTGATGATAGCCTAATCTAAGGTCTATCTTTGAGAACCATCACTCTCCCTTCAGCTGGTCGAAGAGGTCATCAATCCTCGATAGTGGATACTTATTCTTCACATTCACCTAATTCAAGCATTTAAAGTCCAAAACTAACCTCAAGATCCCATATGCATTCTTGGAAAACAATATTAGGGATGCCCATGGTGAAACACTGGGTCTCATGAAGCGCTTCCTCTGTAAGTCCTCCAACTGTACCCTCAATTCAAGAAGCTCTGCAGGAGCCATCCGATATTCTGGTGTAGATATCGGTGCCATCCCGGGTTATAGGTCAATGCAGAAGTCTACCTCCCTACAAGGAGGTAGTCTTGAAACATCTTTCAGAAATACATCCTCGTACTCATCCACAATTGCAGGAAATTGAGGACTCGTCTCATATACTACACTAAGGGTTATTCTATCCAACTGATGTGTGATTGGATTCACCCTCCTACATGTGAGTCCATCCTATATTGATTGTGTCTCCCTTTCTTCAAAAAAGAGAAACTTGGTCCCATCTCCACAGACACACTACACTGTGCACCTAAAACAGTCGATCTGAGCATGAACTGTGGATAACCAATCCATACCCATAATGATGTCATAAGGCCTTGACACTACCACCAAGATATCCAAACCGAAACTCTCACCCCTAAGAGTAAGGTCAGACTATCACAATAAGTGTGTGATCATTTAATCTCATCCCGTAGGAGTCTCTAAGCCTAGGGATCGATTCAATAGTTCCACTGGAATCTTTGTGCTCCAAAAAAGGCCCATGGAAAGGAAAGAGTGACTGGATCCTGTGTCTATAAGAACTGCAACTAGGTTTGAGAATACACAGATTGTACCTCTAATCATCTCTAGATCATTGAGAATGTAAGCCTCTATCACTCGAAGCTGGGCCCACCCCTGTCCACCAGTTCCTGGAGCCCGTGGTGGACCACCTGAGGGTGGTGGTGGTAGTACCTCAAACTGCCACCCACCGCTTGCTACTCAACTTGATCCCCTTCCATGTTCTCCACCCTAAGGACCACCCTACTCAAACCACTACTGCTGCTATGAAAATTCCTCAATCGTCTCTTGTTCAGTCATATGATGGGTCGAGAAATCTATAACTAGTTTTTTTCCATCCTTCAGTTGACTCGCTCTAACTTAGTAGGTTTTCACCACTGATCCCATGTCTTGGGGTCATCCCCTAAACTGTATGGTCCTCTTGGACCCCTACATTAGTTGTCAGCTACCAATTACCAAATACTCAGCTTCCTGGTGCTCAGTGGTAGCTCCCACCGTCGATGCCTACTTCGAAAGAAATATCTATACTGGTAGAGCTCTTTCTATCACCCCATCATGAATAGGGATGATAAGGGATATCATTGGTGTCTTGATATCTTAGAGTAGTCCCTGCTCGAAGGTTTGAGCCCTAAATAATGGGTCCTGCAACATGTCGGAGGAGTAACGAGAATTATCCTTGAATCTTGCTAAGTACTCTACTACTGACTGGATGCCCTGCTGTAGGTTTAGTAGCTCCTACATATACACAGAGTGTAACGTCGCTGGAAAGAAGTCCTCCATGAAGAGGTGCTTGAAGTCTGTCTAGGATAAAATTGCCTCCTCATGCTTCTGAGTCATCAGGCTCCACCATCTCCCCACTAATCCTTGAAGAAGGATTGTAGCTAGGACTACCATATGGTCAGGAGGCATCCTCACTAAGCGGAAGTCTCATGTAACCAACTCCAGCCAATACTCAGATACCTAAGGACATGTATCACCTTAGAACCTAGGAGTTCACTACCTCTGGAACTCATGCAATGCACTAAGTCTGTATGCATCCTCTACTGGTAACGTCGGTAGGAACTACTGCTCTTCGGGTGGTGGTATCACCGGTACACCACCAGGAGGTGCTATCTCTGGCAATGGTCCCTGCATCGATGCCTCATCACTCGATGGACCATCCTTGTGGTCAGGCCCCAAAATCCTAGCTAACTGTCAGTGTGGAAGCAACCTAAAACAGAACAATATGTACCATGGTTAATAGAGTATACCTGATGAGATGAATCTGACTCAAGAAGGACATGATAACACACTCAATTCGTATATGATGCATGAACTATTAATTTCCCATGCAACTAGCATTCTCATGTACCGAGTCGGAAAGCAGAATTCAAGGTTCTGGTGTATAGATACGTCGACTGCCGCAACAACACTGGGTTCCCTGGACTAAAATTCAAAATCGAAACACTTAACACCATTTCCCCAAAACAAGAGTAAAACTAACTGTAACGCCCCGACCCCAGCTACCCAGAGTCGGTGCATTACTTCGTAACATTGGCATGATCACAAGAAAGATCAAATCTCGAAAGACCGATTGGTTTAGTAGCCTTGTAAACACTAGATATATTCATAAAGTTTTACATTACATTTCAGAGTAAAAACAACTACTACAACAACATGGTCTTCATATTTCACACTCATATCCCCACATACTATCCCTGCATGTCATTCATAACTTACTTCTTCACATCCTGGGAAAATAAAACATAGAAAAGGGGTGAGCTCAAATGCCCAGTAAGGATAACAATATAGCGGAAACTTTCACAAATAAGAATAAATATTTAAGGCAATGTATAACTAAAACATAAGCCTTTTAAACATGAACTTTCAACATGGTATGGCATAAATAAAATGAAATAATGCCATTTACTTATTCACATGGATATTCTACTAATCGAATAATCACATGCAAAAATCAATAACCACTTTCATAATGTTGGAATGCATAATGCCAGACTATCATAACCACATAGTCAAGGCCTCGTGCCAAGACTAAAAATAATATTTTGTCAAGGCCTTGTGCCAAGACACTAGTTTGTCTCATGAGACCTACCGATGCATCGAGGAGCTATAGCGGGCTCCACCCGTCACTTATTAAGTCCAATGCATTCCCATATGAAAAGGTTTAAACATAACATAAACATTCGTATTAAAACTAGCATACGAAATGTCAATACTTTCACCATAAACTATGAATGGTATAAAAATAGCACATCCACAGTCAAACATATCACAAAACCTCATTTCAATATGGAAGTTTTATAATAAATCAACTTCAAATAATCTTAAAATCCATCAAAGGAAGTTGACATAGATGAAATCAATATTCTTTTTAAAGAAATATCTCCTTTTATTTTGAAATCATTTAAGATCCATATAAAATAAAACATTTTCTTTGAAAATATTCTTATAAGCTTGTAAGGAAAGCTTTGAAGATTTTATAACGGCGTAAAATAACCGCACCCGCCGTATAAGTTAAAAAAAACATTCTTACCTTAAATTTGTCAAAAGGTAAAAATTGCCTTGTTTGGAAAACGATGGAAATATTCCATTAAAAACACATAAGGGTATAAATGACTTTAACCCATATTCTTGTAAATTGTAAAAATGTTTTGAAATACATTTTTAAGAAACACGGATGTGGATGATAAAGATATCCCAGTAGATTATTACGTATAAACAACCTCGGATAATGAAGAGATTGTGAAATAAACCCTTACCTTGTACTTTTCCTTTGTTGGGGTAGGTTAACCTCCTGTATAATGGTGAAATAATTGTTATTAAATTATACAAGAATCATATACATTAATATGATATCATATATGATCTTTTAACATTGCTTTATTAATAATATCTTAGTATTATCGTCGTTTTGGGTGATAATCGATTCGTTCTTCTTAAATGTTAGGTTACGTAAGACATGTTTGTAATGGATAGATTATATCTTATTCATAATAAGAATGATATTAACATTATTTTTAACCCTAAAATGAGAATAATACTTGAATGGATATGATGGAGAATGAATCTTATCGCGTTCGTGGAGACGGTAGTCCGTACGTACGCACGAACGCTACTTCCATTTAATTTTTATTTTAAAAGAATCAAATCCAAATGATACATAGGTATATTACTATTCCAGTATAATATAATATTTTATATATGTTTCTTAAGCTCATTAACACCATCCTTTATACGTTCCATGTGTGGTATGAACGAGTCATATCATTTTAAGGGGGCGGTAGTCCGCACTTCCTCAAATGAAATTATCGTATGTATATACAACATGAAACGAATAATGGTATGAAATAAAATGGAATTACAGAAGCTTATATATAAAATATATATCATTAATATCATATTTAATTACAGTGCCATCATAATGGCCACCATGAGAGGTGGTAAGATGTATTTGAACAATCATCGTTTCGTGAGGCGTTAGATTTCCATCCACAGAAACATTATGTTCATCATCCATTTGATGGAGTTGTGTGTATGTGTAGTTTGAATCCTTCTTATAACAACATCCTAGTATATTGTGGATACTGGTGTTGTTACAAAAGAAAGTAAATAAAAATATTTTGGGGGTTGGAGAAGCAAAATAAATGAAAATAATTTAAGAGAAATCGTTACCTTTAATCTAGGTAACTCACTTTGGTTGGAACCAAAGGACTTCTTGAAATGCTTTCTGCCTAAGGGGAAGCTTCAAGGAGGAGGAGAGGGATTTGGGGAGATTAGTTGGGCAGAGTTTGGACGAGCCAAGTGGCTTGAGAGGTGTGAGGAAAAGAGAAGGAGGAGTGCCCTTTTATAAGAGGGGTGAGGGGCACTTTTGGAAAAGCTAGAAATATTAATTTATAATAAATTCATATTCGGTTTCCAAAGGCTCCAAAGTTGACTATTCAAAGGATGAGGTGGGGATAGGTCGAAAACAACTCATACAATAGAATTTAGACAGGTTTGGGTACTTATATTAACCTTATCTTTAAGTATTAACTCTAAGTTAATTAGTTTCACTTTTACAATGTCTCTTTGTATTTTTATATAATATGGTTAATAAACTTACTATATACATCCAAGCGACCCCCAAGTGGTCCATTAATGATTAACCTATCATAATATAAGTCTCTTGGCCGAACCTTAGATTTTTAGGAATTTAATATCAATTAATAATATAATATTTGTTTTAAGAACTCTTTTATGTCAATTTTGACACTATTCAATAGTTGATTTTTGTGAAACTCATAACAGATTGATTACTTCGAAAAAAGTCAATTAAATCAATCCTAATATATCATATTATCCTATAAAATTAGTGTAATTTATTAAAAGTTTCATATTATATTTATTTGGGTATTTATAATATCAATTATGTTAATTTTTTACTATTTTAGTAATTACTGCATCATCATTGTGTCATAAATAAAATAAATTATTCAATGTCTAAAAATTATAAATAAAACATCATTATGTAGGAAATCCTTTTAGATTTCTAATGAATATTTATAATCTAAAATCCAACATGTATAACCCTATGTAAAAATTGTTCTTCTAAAAGATGTAAGCTTATGCCATTTTTATTTTTATTTTAACTTTATTAATATAATGTGTCCCTACCACATACAAGTGGCTCCAAGGGGTCCCCAAATTGACCCAAGGATTCCCATGGTCGGGTATGTGTCCACCAATAAGGTTAGGACACGTTTTAGGGTAATTTTGTATTATTATAATATTATTTTTTAACCCTTATTTACCGGATTTACCCTTTAACCATGGTAAATAAAATATTTACCGCAGTAATTATTCAAAATGTCTAAAAATAAAATTTACCTATTTACATAATTTGGACATCCTGATTCCAAATATGGAATCCATTTTCCTAAATTCAAAACACAGAAGTGGCAGAAATTAATTCAAAATTAATTCCCGCTGTCAAAACAAAAAGCGTGTTTTTAAGAGATAATAACTATCAAAAGATTGACACTTGTTTATGTTCGGTTTAATTGTAAAATTATGTCCAATGATAAACATTAAATTGAATGGTAAAAATATATTCTAAATATACTTTAAAACCACTCAAATTCATAATTTATCACTATTAATTATTTTGATTAAAAAAGTTGTTTTTAATTAAAATTTAGTAATTTTCACTATTCATCAAAATATGAAAGTTATCCGAAAAGTACCAAAATTTCACCTTAGGCTAAATTCGATATTCCGAATCCAAAAATGAAGTCCATTTCAAAATATAAAATATATATTATTTCAAAATTTATGTATTACTATTCATAACGGCCAGTTTGATTGGTTGTGGTGTGTGTTAAAACTCGAAGTTGCGTACAACACACGCTACTGTTTTATTCAAAGGAAAGCGTACCGTGGAAGCTTGGGAAGTTTCATTTTAAATTTTTTGATGTCTCCATTTAGTCAAACAGTTTAAAATATTGTATTTAAAAAGGTTTCACTATCAAAAGTTGATAAAAGTGCAATACTGAAAATGAATTTGTTCTTGCATTATGACTAAGAAACTCATAATATGGATTCTAAAATTATAAAGTTTAAAATTTAGTTAATACTATTCATGACCTCTTTTAATGGATTTTTTTTTGGTAAGTCATGGTGCAATTGAACTCGGTGTTGCGTGTAGTGAAAGTTATTAAATTATTTTGAAGAAATAACACACTATGAAATCTTGGGGTGTTACATTCTCTCCTCCTTCAATAAATTGCGTCCTCGCAATTTGAAATTGTTCTTCGAAAATAAAAGGTTGAAAGTAGAAAATATATTTGTGGGAAAACCCACATCAGAAATTGGGTTACTAAAATTTAGTCTTAATATGAGGAAAAGAGAAATCAAAGGGTCACCACCAAATTATGATCTCGATTAGGAGAACATTGGTGGAAATTGGAGACATATAATCGGAGGAAAAACGTAAATATTTATAGGTAGTGATTGAGGTCATCAATCATAAACAAGTATAAAATTGAGGTCCTTAAATTCATCAATCTATGATGAATTAAAATACCATCGGTTCAACAAAACATAGGGTATTAGGATAACACATTTTTGACGTTTCAAAATATACTAGTTGAAATCCCACATCGAAAAATGAATTAATGAGGCCTCTATTTAAAATAAAGAGTCGAAAGTATGAAGATTACCGAAAATAACACATACTAGGGTTCCATGTAGGAAAATATGGATATGGAAGAAAAATCTAACCATCAATTATCTGATGGAGAGTGGTAGAGAACATGGCTATAAAAAGGCCAACAATCCCAAAGCCATAAATTAGTGATGATTTAAGGTACCATCTAGGAAAACATTTTTGTTCAAAGTTGCTTTTCTTAATATTGAGGAATTTATTTATGAGATTGGCTAAGATCATAAGGAGATATACTTACTTTATAATTAGAGTTTTATCCATTAATAAATTTCTACCACAAACTCATCTTTCACTCTAAAAGATAATAGAATGTAAAAAAAATTCTATTTACACTATTCGTATAGGGTTCCAAAATAAACGAATTTATAATTCATCTACATGATCTTTTAATAAAAACTACATTATTTAATCCAGGACATCTCATAGTCCAGTGGTAGGTGATACACCCTTGTCGCCCTTCGGTTGCGGGTTCAAGTCTCGCAGCCTTGCCGGACGCGACGGGTTGCCGCCCGACCTCCGGGTTGTCCTTTTATGGCAATCCAAAATAATCCAAACTATAACTATCCAAAATACTTCTGTCCAAACTCACAGTCTAACATTTATAAAGAAGGTAAACATAATATAGATCCTTTTTACCCCGTAATAGCATATGAATACCTTCATCATGTATTACCATATTCCTTATTTATTACATTCATGTTCCCTTATTCCATATAGAATGCTGGATATACTTCATTAATCCAAAAATGTTTTAAACCCCAAAAATGATGGAATATAAAAATCATTAATCAGCTTCAAGGTAGTCAATAATATCCAATATAATTTATCCAAATCAATCATGTATTATTCTAAAATCACCACCTCGGTATCAGAACCATATTATGGTTTATCTTTCTCTCAACCATATATTTTCCAAACATTTAACCTGCTACTAAGTCACTTTTCTTTGTTCCACACCATCTCAAGTCCTTAATGAAATAGTACTGCAGTACAATCCTTATATACTCCATAATTATTATAACAAGTACATTGTTGATACAACACTCAATTGATATAATCAACATAATAACTCTAATCATTCCTCTTCATCTGTGGTAGTATCATAACTTGATTATTATCCAATAGCATCATTTGCGGCATAGTCTGATGACTGGGACATAGGTTTGCGTAGTGTCCAAACTCCTTGCAAATGAAGCATTGTACATTTGAAACCATTTTCTTACCCTTGCAGTCATGTACTTTGTGCCCTTTTCCTCCACACTTATAACAAACTCCCATTCCTTTCAGGCAAGTTCCAGGGTGTTTCTTTCCACAGTTACCACATATGGGAAAATTCTTCTTTTCCCTCTTCCCTTTATCAATCTTTCTCTCTTCTATCCTTTTCTTCTCTTGCTTCCCTTCAAAGCCATAGGACTCAGTAAACTCTTTACTTATCTTATCAACACATGATATTATTTCTTCATATGATGATAATACATGGGAGACTATTTCTCTTATAAATTCTAGCTTAAGACCATGAAAGATATGATCCTTCCTTCTCTTTGGATCATGTGCATTTCTGGAGTTCTCATTCCTTCTACTGGGCGCAATTTCTAAACAATGGAATACACTAGATCAGTTTATGAATCAAAATACATAATCCCATACTTATAAAACACTTAACATAAATTGAACTATTTATGGATATAATCCATAATCATAAAAATGTTTTTCTTTGAGGAAGTATATACTCATAAACCCTTCATAATGATTTGTAAAGAAAGTGAGAGTTATCCTAAGCATATCCCCCGGGAGTGTCGTAACCAAGAGTGCAGCAAGGCCCGTTGTCGTGCACCAGTTCCCGTTCGAGTCTAGCTCAAAGCGGTGTTTTCGGGTTTTACCCCTAGGTACATCTGTGCCAGAGCCGCCTCTACCTGCTCGTATCCAGACAGGGATGTATTGCTCGGAAAACTCACAAAATCTCTACAATACCAAAATTCTAGGAAGTTCTTCTACACTAATCCTTAAAGTTCATCTTAGGTCTACGTGCTCTAATCAGAGTTTATCTAAATCTAGCTTCCAAGGTTTGTACTAAACTTCCTCTGATACCAACTGTAACGCCCCGACCCCAGCTACCCAGAGTCGGTGCATTACTTCGTAACATTGGCATGATCACAAGAAAGATCAAATCTCGAAAGACCGATTGGTTTAGTAGCCTTGGAAACACTAGATATATTCATAAAGTTTTACATTACATTTCAGAGTAAAAACAACTACAACAACAACATGGTCTTCATATTTCACACTCATATCCCCACATACTATCCCTGCATGTCATTCATAACTTACTTCTTCACATCCTGGGAAAATAAAACATAGAAAAGGGGTGAGCTCAAATGCCCAGTAAGGATAACAATATAGCGGAAACTTTCACAAATAAGAATAAATATTTAAGGCAATGTATAACTAAAACATAAGCCTTTTAAACATGAACTTTCAACATGGTATGGCATAAATAAAATGAAATAATGCCATTTACTTATTCACATGGATATTCTACTAATCGAATAATCACATGCAAAAATCAATAACCACTTTCATAATGTTGGAATGCATAATGCCAGACTATCATAACCACATAGTCAAGGCCTCGTGCCAAGACTACAAATAATATTTTGTCAAGGCCTTGTGCCAAGACACTAGTTTGTCTCATGAGACCTACCGATGCATCGAGGAGCTATAGCGGGCTCCACCCGTCACTTATTAAGTCCAATGCATTCCCATATGAAAAGGTTTAAACATAACATAAACATTCGTATTAAAACTAGCATACGAAATGTCAATACTTTCACCATAAACTATGAATGGTATAAAAATAGCACATCCACAGTCAAACATATCACAAAACCTCATTTCAATATGGAAGTTTTATAATAAATCAACTTCAAATAATCTTAAAATCCATCAAAGGAAGTTGACATAGATGAAATCAATATTCTTTTTAAAGAAATATCTCCTTTTATTTTGAAATCATTTAAGATCCATATAAAATAAAACATTTTCTTTGAAAATATTCTTATAAGCTTGTAAGGAAAGCTTTGAAGATTTTATAACGGCGTAAAATAACCGCACCCGCCGTATAAGTTAAAAAAAACATTCTTACCTTAAATTTGTCAAAAGGTAAAAATTGCCTTGTTTGGAAAACGATGGAAATATTCCATTAAAAACACATAAGGGTATAAATGACTTTAACCCATATTCTTGTAAATTGTAAAAATGTTTTGAAATACATTTTTAAGAAACACGGATGTGGATGATAAAGATATCCCAGTAGATTATTACGTATAAACAACCTCGGATAATGAAGAGATTGTGAAATAAACCCTTACCTTGTACTTTTCCTTTGTTGGGGTAGGTTAACCTCCTGTATAATGGTGAAATAATTGTTATTAAATTATACAAGAATCATATACATTAATATGATATCATATATGATCTTTTAACATTGCTTTATTAATAATATCTTAGTATTATCGTCGTTTTGGGTGATAATCGATTCGTTCTTCTTAAATGTTAGGTTACGTAAGACATGTTTGTAATGGATAGATTATATCTTATTCATAATAAGAATGATATTAACATTATTTTTAACCCTAAAATGAGAATAATACTTGAATGGATATGATGGAGAATGAATCTTATCGCGTTCGTGGAGACGGTAGTCCGTACGTACGCACGAACGCTACTTCCATTTAATTTTTATTTTAAAAGAATCAAATCCAAATGATACATAGGTATATTACTATTCCAGTATAATATAATATTTTATATATGTTTCTTAAGCTCATTAACACCATCCTTTATACGTTCCATGTGTGGTATGAACGAGTCATATCATTTTAAGGGGGCGGTAGTCCGCACTTCCTCAAATGAAATTATCGTATGTATATACAACATGAAACGAATAATGGTATGAAATAAAATGGAATTACAGAAGCTTATATATAAAATATATATCATTAATATCATATTTAATTACAGTTCCATCATAATGGCCACCATGAGAGGTGGTAAGATGTATTTGAACAATCATCGTTTCGTGAGGCGTTAGATTTCCATCCACAGAAACATTATGTTCATCATCCATTTGATGGAGTTGTGTGTATGTGTAGTTTGAATACTTCTTATAACAATATCCTAGTATATTGTGGATACTGGTGTTATTACAAAAGAAAGGAAATAAAAATATTTTGGGGGTTGGAGAAGCAAAATAAATGAAAATAATTTAAGAGAAATCGTTACCTTTAATCTAGGTAACTCACTTTGGTTGGAACCAAAGGACTTCTTGAAATGCTTTCTGCCTAAGGGGAAGCTTCAAGGAGGAGGAGAGGGATTTGGGGAGCTTAGTTGGGCAGAGTTTGGACGAGCCAAGTGGCTTGAGAGGTGTGAGGAAAAGAGAAGAAGGAGTGCCCTTTTATAAGAGGGGTGAGGGGCACTTTTGGAAAAGCTAGAAATATTAATTTATAATAAATTCATATTCGGTTTCCAAAGGCTCCAAAGTTGACTATTCAAAGGATGAGGTGGGGATAGGTCGAAAACAACTCATCCAATAGAATTTATACAGGTTTGGGTACTTATATTAACCTTATCTTTAAGTATTAACTCTAAGTTAATTAGTTTCACTTTTACAATGTCTCTTTGTATTTTTATATAATATGGTTAATAAACTTACTATATACATCCAAGCGACCCCCAAGTGGTCCATTAATGATTAACCTATCATAATATAAGTCTCTTGGCCGAACCTTAGATTTTTAGGAATTTAATATCAATTAATAATATAATATTTGTTTTAAGAACTCTTTTATGTCAATTTTGACACTATTCAATAGTTGATTTTTGTGAAACTCATAACAGATTGATTACTTCGAACAAAGTCAATTAAATCAATCCTAATATATCATATTATCCTATAAAATTAGTGTAATTTATTAAAAGTTTCATATTATATTTATTTGGGTATTTATAATATCAATTATGTTAATTTTTTACTATTTTAGTAATTACTGCATCATCATTGTGTCATAAATAAAATAAATTATTCAATGTCTAAAAATTATAAATAAAACATCATTATGTAGGAAATCTTTTTATCTTTCTAATGAATATTTATAATCGAAAATCCAACATGTATAACCCTATGTAAAAATTGTTCTTCTAAAAGATGTAAGCTTATGCCATTTTTATTTTTATTTTAACTTTATTAATATAATGTGTCCCTACCACATACAAGTGGCTCCAAGGGGTCCCCAAATTGACCCAAGGATGCCCATGGTCGGGTATGTGTCCACCAATAAGGTTAGGACACGTTTTAGGGTAATTTTGTATTATTATAATATTATTTTTTAACCCTTATTTACCGGATTTACCCTTTAACCATGGTAAATAAAATATTTACCGCAGTAATTATTCAAAATGTCTAAAAATAAAATTTACCTATTTACATAATTTGGACATCCTGATTCCAAATATGGAATCCATTTTCCTAAATTCAAAACACAGAAGTGGCAGAAATTAATTCAAAATTAATTCCCGCTGTCAAAACAAAAAGCGTGTTTTTAAGAGATAATAACTATCAAAAGATTGACACTTGTTTATGTTCGGTTTAATTGTAAAATTATGTCCAATGATAAACATTAAATTGAATGGTAAAAATATATTCTAAATATACTTTAAAACCACTCAAATTCATAATTTATCACTATTAATTATTTTGATTAAAAAAGTTGTTTTTAATTAAAATTTAGTAATTTTCACTATTCATCAAAATATGAAAGTTATCCGAAAAGTACCAAAATTTCACCTTAGGCTAAATTCGATATTCCGAATCCAAAAATGAATTCCATTTCAAAATATAAAATATATATTATTTCAAAATTTATGTATTACTATTCATAACGGCCAGTTTGATTGGTTGTGGTGTGTGTTAAAACTCGAAGTTGCGTACAACACACGCTACTGTTTTATTCAAAGGAAAGCGTACCGTGGAAGCTTGGGAAGTTTCATTTTAAATTTTTTGATGTCTCCATTTAGTCAAACAGTTTAAAATATTGTATTTAAAAAGGTTTCACTATCAAAAGTTGATAAAAGTGCAATACTGAAAATGAATTTGTTCTTGCATTATGACTAAGAAACTCATAATATGGATTCTAAAATTATAAAGTTTAAAATTTAGTTAATACTATTCATGACCTCTTTTAATGGCTTTTTTTTTGGTAAGTCATGGTGCAATTGAACTCGGTGTTGCGTGTAGTGAAAGTTATTAAATTATTTTGAAGAAATAACACACTATGAAATCTTGGGGTGTTACACTAACCACCCTTTGATACAACTCTGTCATGACTCGTCCCCCGGGGTCCATACCGTGACTACCCCAGGCCCACCTCCCATAGTCCGGGGGCTGGCGACTAGTGCCGAGTAGGTATATCCCACAAGTGGGAGGCATTTTTCCTAGTACCTGTATGCACACACCCATATCCAAGTAAAATCTAAAACTAAAAACACTAAGTAAACATGGATGAAAACCACTAAGAAAACCCACTCAGAGTAAAGGACAAAATTGAAAGAAAAAGGGTCTAGAATACAAGTCCAACTGAAATGGAAAAGTACAAGCTCCTGGATATCATCTGCAAAAAACCCTACCTGAAGGGTAGGTATAGTAAGATTTCTAAATTTTTCTGAAGTTTACCATGTTCATTGAGTCACCCTGAATCACCCCCGGTCTCCAGACCACCAAGGACTCCGTCAAATCTTTCGATCGTCTGCACAAGACATGACATGCACGGGCGAAGCCCGGGAAGGGGTGAGTAAAATAATACTCAGTAGGGACCCCAAAACATAAAGGAATTAAAAAAATTATACCATAAAGAAGATCACTAATAAGTACACCAAGTAAACTACTAAAGAGGTACATGAAGTGTAGAGTCTAATAATTATAATCAAGATAGTCACTAGAGTTAGCTCACACCATGTATACGACTATGGTGCATAAATAAGATTATCATAAGAATCCTAAGTACCCTCATGTAGTAACATGCAGAGAATTGGTAATACACAATGTGTAGGTAACACATAGAGAATCGGTAACACATGAAGTTTTGGTAACAAATGGAGTGTAGATAACACACAGAGTGTTGGTCACACAAAGAGTGTAGGTGACACACGGACTGTCGTCAAAGACTAGAGGACCCACACCCTGGTGGGATAGGGGAGTACTGACTCATTCTTGGTAATACTAAAAGTATAGATAAGACACACAGTCTAGGTAATACACATAGTATTGGTAAGACACACAGTCTAGGTAATCACATAGCTTATAGGTCGCAGCCACCTGTAGGATTCCGTCCTTAGCATGTTCGTTATGAGAGCACCTACTCCTCGAGCCAAAAATTCCATATTCCAAATTCCATGTAAAATCACTTAGATTATCTCAAAAGGAATGCATCATCGTAAGGGTTCCAATTCCGCAAACATCTCATCAAACAGACACACAGTTTGAGAGTTATGATCTTTTTAGTAAAAAGGGTCTGGTTAGGCCTGAGTCCGGTCTGACCCGGTCGGACCGATCTGACCCGACCAACATGGGGCCCATCAGGTCTGAACTGACCCAATGGGTCGACTTGGATGGGCCTGTCCTGCTACCAGCCCAGCTCACCACCAGCGTGTCCCGCTACCAGCCCGGCTAGCTGCCGGTTCGGTGCGCCGACTCCAGCCCAGTCCGCTGAAGCGTGCCAGCTCATTTGCTCGGGACACAGCGGGTGCTATATCCCCTCCTAGTCAACATGGTCAACCACCATGTTCAATGTGGTTGTCCTTCATGTGAACCACCCTGAGGTGGTTGTCGTAGGGTCCCTCCGTGGTCCTAATGAACCGCGGCCCTTCGCCGTGTGACGTGGCCTCCTACCACATCCGATCGAAGCCCACCGCTAGCCATTGAGTCGGAGGCCCTGTATGCCACTCAAGGCCATTGTTCTAGGAGTTCCTCTACCACTGGCTATCAAGATGGTGACCATCTTCTACCGGGTGGCTGCATCACCGCGCACCACTACCATTGCCGATAGCTACCCTCCTTTTGTGGGTCGTCGGTCGCACTCTGGTGCTCCATTTTTCGAAATGGAAGCACGCTTGTGACCCTCAGGTCACGTTCTTCACTACCATGGGATCAAGATTTTATTTCCATAATTACAGGGGTTTTTTCAGGTTCAAAACCTCCCGACAAAGCCCGACGCAACCACAGGGGTTCGTTGGTGAAGAATGCAAGAACGAGGAAGAGAGATAAGCACAAGAACACCCTTAGAACATACCTTGTCCTTGTTCATGTCAGATTTGGTCCTTTCATGTCAGCTAAAATATGAAAGGGGAGAAATAGAATTTTTAATAATATTCATCCCCTTTAATACCACATTTTTAATCATCCCGCAAGAATGATTGAACCGCAGATTAATCTATTCGTGGGTTGGTGCGCGTTCATCATTGTAAACAAGAATGGGGAAAGGAATCACGAATAAAACAAAACCCCTACCTAGAAAGGGGATCAGTCAGAGGAGAAAACCATCATTGATGGCGATCCATCCATGAATGTCCTCAATCTGTTGTTTGTCAGCATTCTTCGTTCATCGTCGCCGATGAGAGAGCTTCCTTCTCCCTCCTCACAAAAACTTCTGGGCTCTAGGGAAATTCTCCAGCATTATCAATTCCAACACTGGTCCCTACCCCTGATTAATGGAGGAAACTCTGCAACGTGTTTCATATTTTCCACGACGTTGTGTTGCAGCATCGTTGAGTTACCGTATCGCAACATGGCTACGTCGTCACGAAACATTAAAATAAAAATAAAATAACATTTTTAAGTTTATCTTTATTCTTCATTAAAACGTCTGAAAAAGATTTTCTACAGTTGACCCGCACCAGTTGAAGTTAGGTCCTACCTAAGAAAAACCCATTGCTCTGAACACAATGGTTCCCTCAGATTTCAAATATGAGCACTCTTTTAAAAGTTACTAAAATTGAGCATGCGTGCTATTTTTAATAAACTTAAAATTAGTTCAAACATTTATTCTAGGCACCCCGAGCCTCGGAATCACATGCTGTCTTAGCAATTGATCTCAAAATAATCCCATATAATTTTGAAAAACTTTACATGGAAAATATAAGACATTACATGAAATGAAGTGAAAATAGGTCGAAGAACAACCAAATCATGAGATTATGCTCATGAAATGGAAAGTAATTGAGTAAGTTTATTATCTCAAGTTATTATCTAAAGGGTTACCCCAACTACAGGGAACATATTTTGGAACAAAAATGTTATCCATTTAATTTTATTTCTAAGAAATCAATGGTATTTTAATCGATAAAAAATTTACGGTTTTGTAACGGTTAAATTTCTAATGACCATATTCTTTATCAGTTTCCTTCAAAACTTCATAGTTATATTTATCTTCTATGTCGATGTTTTCCCTTTACTCTAATGTTCTTCTATTCAAAAGCCTAATTATGTGGAGAGTTTTTAATTTTCCTTTCCTTCTGGTTACGCCCAAATTTACCCTACAGGTATGCGGTCGTTGTAGTACAGGTAGGGGTTGAATCCACATGGACCGAAGAAGGAACCTAAAGACACTCTGATCTTGGAAGGATTTGGCTATGAAGTGGCCAACTATTAAGATTGAATTGATATGAATAAATACTGATTTAATTTAAAGAAAATAAATTAAAACATTCAATTACTTAGTCTAAAACAATTAATGGAGATTAGTTGGTCCTAAGTTGTTATTAGGGTTAGATTGGATGTATTTATTTTCATATAACGTTCGTTTCACTAATTCAAGCCGTATCCACAAAATGATATAATTCCTCAACATAATTCACCAATTTATTCCCTAAAAAAATCCAAGGATAATCACCAATTCACTTATAGGATAAATTTAATGATCACTCCAAGGAATTGGATCGTACTAGCACTCGAAATGTGTCATTGTTAAAGTTAGCAAAGACGAAGAAGAAAATAAATCATCAAATGTAAATCTTAAAATAATAAAATGATTACAGAATTTAAGATCATAAAATAACATCAAATATTCCCCATGAAACTCCCTAGGACTAACCCATAAGGTGTTATCCCTCCATTTATGCTATTCAATAAATGGGAGCGGAAAGTTGACTTAAAGAAGCGGGATTGGAGAAGAAAAATAAAACAACGAAACGATCACTCCACCGTTGTGTGAATAAATTCACAAGTGCTGGTGTAAAAAAGATCACAACTTTGGGAAACAATATCAATTTCAAAAGGAGAATAACATAAAAAGAGCAGAAGAAGAACTTTTATTGAAAACTATGGTGATTCAAATAACTTACATGCAAAAGAAGAACCTTACAAAGGCAATTTGGCATAACAATATTACAATGAAAGTAAAGAACCAAAGATCCCTAAATACTCCACCAATACTGCCTTAAATAGGAAAAAATGAATCCTTGGCCGAGCCCCCAACATCCCATGTTCCATTAATTAATTGTGTAGGGTAAAGGTGGGTGGAACATTAATGTAGAGAGACTTTTCCACTTCTTGCCCCGAAGTTACAGCCAACTTGCATCCACCAGAAATACACTCATAAAGGACCTTCTAGAAAGAAGAATTTGAGTGGTCCATATAATACTTAAATGAATAACCAGATGTCCCCTAATAGTATGTAAACTTTCAGCCCAAAATAATAATCATTTCGAGAGATATGATATAAATAGTGGGCTGTTTTTCTGGGCCGCAGAATATGGCCCAAAATTAAATCTTCAACTTGGGATGCCTTAATAGCCACCATTTAGAATGAATTAGCACTGGATCCAGAAATATTATTTGTTCCTATATATTTCTTCTAGCCTCCCATGAAATTTGGGCTTCATTAGGCCTGTATTGTGGGCCCCACATTCCCATCAGTGGGATGATATCCAATCTGCCTTCTCCAGAATTGTTTCCTTTCATCGCCAAATATCCCCATCATCCTTTACGAATACTCCATTGATACTTGAATGAAAAATGTTCATATTTATGTTTATATCCATTTCCCAAAATATAAAATTAAAATATGGATAATTACATTCTTTAAAATCAGATGAAACATTGGGCCTAAATTGGTGCATATTAGGCATGAAGTGCACAAATGATGAGAATGGAAGTTCAAAATTAAAATCCACTAACTCAGGCCCATAAGATCAAAAATGAACATTTAATACCCTTAAAATTTAATAAAAATATGTGTTTTAATTGGCTAATCACCATCTTATTAATAGAATGTTTTATTAACTCTATTTCGAATATGGGTTTTCCACAAAGGAATTTTCAAGTATCAAACATTGTTTTTTGAAGTGTAATTTCAAATTGTGAGGATAAAATTTATGAAAGTAGGGGAGAATGTAACAACCCAAGATTTTATGATATGTCTATTTTTTAAAGAAATTAAATTTTTTCGATAGATTACATTGAACATAACACCAATATTAAATGAATAATGATATCCTATTAAATATCATTATTTTAACACGAACGTTATAACCTAGACGTTAAATTGACAGGAATGAATAGAATTAAAAAATTATGAAATTTATATATCATATATTTAATTAAATATTTTTACATTCATCCAATAGATTTAATAGGCATAAGATAAGAACAAGTCCAATTTTACGCATAAAAGCTATATTTTTCTAAAGGTAGTTTTGCCACCTTTTAATGACGCATTTATTTTAAAACTAAATTTTTACATTTCTATAAATTATATTTGAAAAAATAAACTTCATTTTTTAAAGTGTAATATCAAAATTTACTTTTATTTTTTGGTATTTTTCTGATAAGCTTCATTTTTTTGATGAATTCTTAAAAATACTGCGTTTTAATTGAAAACTCACTTTTTATCTAAATAATTTATAATGTTAAGTTATATTTAAAATTTGTTTTAAAGTAAAATTATATAAATAACACATATATTAATTAAAAAAAATGTCATTTTAATATTTTTTATATTGAATGTGTATATAAAAACATTTCAAACTTTTGCACGTTTTCACTTTAAAATCCCGTTTTCTCACATCATCTACGAGATTAATTTTAAATTATTTTTAACCAATTCTATGTTTTGAATTTTTTAAAATGGATTAAATATTTATAATCAGAAGGTCCAAATTTATTAAATATATTCCTTCTATTTTTGGACCACATGAATAGTAAACTTAGTAATTTTAATTACTACAGTTAAGGGTGAATCAGGTAATTAAGAGTAAAAATAATATTATAGATATTAGAAAATTATCCCAATAATTGTCCTAATTTTATTGGATGAGTGGGTTTCAACCAAAATAATCCTTAGGACTATTTTATGACCACTTTAATCCACTTGAATTAATTTCATACCTTTATAGTATTTTATTTTAAGAAAAGTCAAATATGTCATACTCATGTTTTTAATAAGTATTAAAATTTTAATATGTGTCTATTCAGAAGATATATTTGACTATAAATAGTCATTTGAAAACTAAAATTTTTATATTCATTATGAAAATTTATTTTTAATTTTTAATAAATAAATAATTACCTTAACAACTTACACAATGATGATGTAGTAATTATTTAATTAATTGGAATACCAAATAAATGATTATAAAAATATTAAAATAAATATATTTTTAGAAAATTATTATCATAAAAAAAATTTCTAGATAAATTTGACATTTTAGTGATGTGTTAAAATAGTTTTTTTGAAGATATACTAATTTATTGATTTTTTTAAAAGTCAAGGTAATGAATAATGTCAAAATTGACATTAATGTTATATTAAAATAAATAATATTTATTAAATGATATAAAATTTATAAAAATATAAATTAAGAATAAATATTTATATAAGGTTGAAAATATTACCCATTATTTATTTATGGATAGTTTTTCATTTTATTATAACATTATTGACCCTCAAAGATTAAAAATCCATATTGTCACAGTAAGAGTTGAAGGGATTAAATAAGGGTTAAAACCAAAAGATAAGTGTAAAAATGTGACCTAAAATTGTCTAAAAATTTTTGTATGAGAGGATTTAGACCCATACTCAACTTAGATTTTACATTAATCACTTCAGATCCATTTCAAATTAAAAATTAATTTATATTAATTTAATATTTTGAGAGTTTCCAAAATTTCCACTCATGTCAATTATAAAAGGGAACCTCCTCCCTCACTTCTTCACACCACTTTGATCCTTCTAGAAAAAAAAACCCCAAACAATTTCTCTTAAAAACTTCCTTATACAAGTTTTGGAGATCTCGTTCTTCCAAAAAGGCCAACCCTTGATCTATTAATAAGAGATCTAAAGGAAGTCCTCTGAAGAAGAGGTAATCGTTTTTACCAACTCACTCAAGTTCATTTGTTCTTATACTTCCTCTTCATGAGTTTTTTCCATGATAAAGTAATTAATAAAGTGTAATCTATATTATTATATGTTATTATGATTATGGGAAAACTATATTACATTATTTATCCATCCTAATAAAAATGAAAGTACCACATGTGCGTATGTATGACTTACCATCTCTATGCGGTGGTGTAATTTGTTTTTCATCCCCACTTTACTTGGATGAGTATAATGATGGAAATAGTGGATATATATGGTACTTATTACATGATATTGATTATGTATAATTAATATACCTTCTAATTCTTTACCCTTTTACCATTAAGGGAATGATACCGTGACTCGTGCGTACCTACGACTTACTGTCTCTACGAAGCGATGTGATTCATTATTTGTTTTTAAAATTCAAGATTGGTTAAAAAAATGTATTTAATGATTAAATATAACATTTATTACATTAATATTATTC
Source organism: Viscum album (assembly GCA_963277665.1). Classification (NCBI taxonomy): domain Eukaryota; kingdom Viridiplantae; phylum Streptophyta; class Magnoliopsida; order Santalales; family Viscaceae; genus Viscum; species Viscum album. Next base: position 1,605,595,408 of record OY728127.1, read on the forward strand.
TAGATATGTTTTATATATATCTTATTCAAGAGAACTGGGACTTTTCAGACAAAAAAACATGAGAAAACATGGCAATTAACACCTGAAATAGTGAAATGAATAAAATATTATTAATAAACGAGTGGTAAAATGTTATAAGGGGATAATATATGATATCATAAATATTATTATGATTATTTTATAAGTTAATAATATATTTTAAACCACTATACATGAGTTTCATACACATACATAGGAAATCAAACCTAAGGTAAGGGTTTAATTCACAATCTCATCATTAATCAAGAATGTTTCTATTTAAGTCTCCACTGGGGAATATTTCTATTCCATGTCAGTGTTTTCTAATTTTTTTTTTCAAATTTTTTTTTACTATTACAATTTTAATGTTTAAAGTATTTTTCTTACCCATGTTTTAATTTTTATAAATCTATTTGAAAGGAATCCTTTTTTTTTGTTTTTCAAACAAAGTAATTTATGATTTTTTCGAAAAAAATACAGACGAATTGTTTTTTTCACTTATGTGGTGCAATCGGATTTTTGATCTATCATGATACATTAATATTTTGAAGAATAATTTACAAGTTTACAAGGTTTTTTTGAAATAAATTTTTTTCTTTTATAATTGCACATCTTTTTAAATAAATAATTTAAAATTAAAAAATGGGTTTTCTCTAAAAAAATTATTGATTATTTTATTAGAGTATTTTCATCTATGTTAACACCCTTTGTTGAATATTATTCTTAATTGAAGCTTAAATATTATGATATCATATAATATATTTTATTGAATGATTTATGATTAGTTTGACTATGGATGTGCTATTTTGATACCATTCATGGTCCATAATTAAAGTATTCACATTTCTTAAGATAGTTTTTAATACGAATGTTTATGGTGTTCCACCCCTTTTATATGAGGAATGCACTGGACTTAGTAAGTGATGGGTGATACCCTCTATATCCCCTCTATTCATTAGTAGGTCTCATGATATAAACTAGTGTGGGTATTGGCCAAGGCCTTACCTATTTATGTGTGGTGTCATAGCCAAAGCCTTGATGATATGTTTATGATGTCACACATTATGCATTCCCTCATTATGAGAATAGTTATTGATATTCTATGTGATTATTCAATTAGTATAATATCCATGTGATTATTTATGTGGGATTATTTAATTATATTTTATTATTTCCATATTATTCTCAAGATTACGTTTAAATGTCTTGTGTTTTAGTTATTCACCTTGCCTTAATGTTTATGCTTATTTATTCATGATAGCTTCCGCTGTATTCTTACCATTACTGAGCATTTGAGATCACCCCTTTATTATGTTTTATTTTTTCTAGGATGCCAAGATGTTTATTATGACTGACATGTAGGGATAAACTTGGAGAATAATGGTGTTATTAGAGGAATAATTATTTTTTATTTTATAATTTAAATTATAATGCGTGTTTAAAGTATGTATCTAGTTTTCCCAAAATATTAAACTATTTGGTCCTTCAGGATGTGATTCCTTGTATAATATGCCAATGTAATAAAGTAACCACTGAATTTGAGATACTCGGTTTGGGGTATTTATATTCTCTACCCAAGCACCTCTCCTAACCTAAATTGTGAATGGGACAACCCCAAAAGACTGGTCTTCCCCTAATAAAAAACAACCCAAGTGTTAGTCATGGAATGACACACCCCATTTCTCAACAATGGAACAATGTGACTAGGGGTTGTGACATGATGATCCCCTGGTAGAGGGATCAAACCTCATCCACACACTATTGTGGAGTGAACTACTTCATAAGGTTCTTCTACCCACTTTGTAAGGTTCATGGTCACAACACAACCACCCCTTTTTGATGTGACCCATATTTTTCAAGGTTTATTCCTTAGCCAAAATCCAATGAACCCTTAATACCATGAGGCCCTCAGACATAGTGCTACTTATGGGCTATGAAATGACCTGTTGTAGCATAAACATTCCATCAAGGCCTTCAGGACTTGCTATAAAACCCACCCTAGCATAAAAAATATCAATCAAACCTCATTCTACATCAAAAAAAATCCTCTTGAGATGTTCCGAACCTCAGATTCCTAATCTAAACTAGAATTCACTGAACGACCCCCTTCTCTAGGATAAAAATTAAAACCTCCTGAAAAGTAACAACCCTTAAATTCATGGGTTATTCCAAAATCTAAACTATAACACTTATCATCCTTAAGAATCCTTACTAGTCCTTGAACCATGAACCTCGACCTACCATAGTCTCCAATTCACTTCCAACCAGCCACATTCTACCACAAAATTTGAAACATGCTTCTGCTATACAACTCCAAAACACCAAGTGCAGTATTATCCTGAAGTCTATCCACTCACTTTTCATATGTGCCAACATCAAGATGATGCTCAAAGACACTCATATAACCTGAAACACCATAGTTTCACAACCCAATTCATCTTGAGGTATATGCTAATCCCCACCATAAGAATCTTCTTTTGATGGATGATTCCAAACCATGGTGATCCCACCATATGAATCACCTACAAAAATGAAATTATGGTGGTCTACTAACATGATCTATGTGGTTTTCACCTCAACATATAAAATTTCATGTAAAAATAATCAGATAATCCTCCTTTTTCCAACTTCGCTAGAAAATGTTCAAACTCCACACTAACACACAACAACACCACCTCACCTGATCATGACGAGTTAACACCCAGGGGCCACGAAAACAAAAAAATGAAGTCCAAACCCAACTCTTGGTGTAATTCCATAGTTTTATCACTAAACAACTACTCCATTCATCATGATCTCACCCAAATAACTAGAACACCTCTAATTTGACTTACCCTTAGAACACACTAACTCCACCCATGAGCTCAATTCCAACACACCAACTCCTACTAACACCACATTGGAATTTTGAATCTGGTATTTCCCAAGAAACCAGATATCATCAGATCTTCATCACACATGTATCTTGGAACCATGTAATGAACTGTTTTTTTGATCCATGGTAAAATTCCAAGGGAATTTTAATTTTGGAATTTACTGGATGATTTGTTCTTTAAAATGAGCTTCAGAACATAATTATAAGGGTTGGAACACTTAAATGTTTTTTTATACTTGGGTAGAGGCATAAGGGGTCCTTCGGGCATCTCATTGAGTTTTGGGAGTGTAGGGTACTGAAATATCAAGTTTGGGTGCTTTGAACAGGGTGCACGGTTTGTCTAAAATCGTGTAGTCCCCAGCAACAAACTATGCAGCTTATATAGGTGATCATATGTGACATGAATGGTTTGCATACAATTTACCCAAGAAATGCACCCAGACCAAATGGTTAGTGCCACTTAGTAAGTACTTAATCACTATTTATTGCATAGTTGGCATACAATTATGAAAACTATGCGGCACAACCATGCGAGGTGAGTTTCTTAGGTGAAGGGTGCCGCACGGTTGGAACACGGTTTGGACAAACCATATAGATCAATTTTTATAGTGAATTAACAATTTCTCCCTTAATGAAATTTTAAAACAAACATCCTCTTTTTTCCTCCCATTTCTAGTGTAGGGCTCCTCCCTTCTCCCAGTCAAGCTCTCCTCCTCTCGAGACTAGGGATGGAGATAACTCCTTCATCCAAGGTCTGAATTGAATACCATCAGTCTCTATGGATCTTGATTGGTAATATTTATATTCCTCTTAAATCCTTTCTAAGTTTATCTTTCAATTTGTTGTGCTATTTTTGGTGCGAGTTCATTTGCCCTATTTTTAGGGAAAATGACCATTTTTTTGATTTCTTCCAAACTGGACTAAATCAGACCTTGATATTGGATGATTAGATCTTCCTAAGTATGAGGTAGGTGGTCTAAAATTTTTTCCTTAAATTTCTATTGAATTATGAATAGTGCCATGGTGTCGCGCACTGACATTTTCTGAGCATCACCTTTTAATTTAGTTCTTCATATAAAATTGATCATTACACCTAGATTCACTCCCTATGATCCTTTTTTAGTCAACAGAGGATTTCAACCTCAATCGTAGACACCCCTTGGGTGTACCTGATATATTTTACCCTTTTTAATTAATTTATTAAATTCCCAAAACACCTTATAAGCGTTCAACTTAGATTAATAATGGGATTTACCTTGTAGAAACTTTCCCTTGAAATAATGGAACCTCCCAAGTGCCATGTTGAACCTTTATAGATTAAATTTCCATGGTGGGTAGATTTTCAAAAATTCCTTTAAATTTTAATTGAGTTATGATTCTTGTATGTGATTCTTGTTTACGATTAAATGAATTGTTTGATAAACAATTCCATTTTTTATAATAAAACTGATAGAATGAGGTGATATATCTTCAAAATTAAAAATTAGTGATTTATGTTTTAAATCATTATTGGCTTGTTGAATTGATTTTTCTATATGATTGATGTCAATGTTGGTTATGAGACATGTTTAGTACATGGCCTCTCCTGTTATTCTAAATGGAATTTCCCTCCTATAAATATTAAATGGAACCATTGAACATTCTAAGTGCATGAACTGGATAATTCCAACCTAATTGACTATTGAAATAGGATCCCCCTAAGGTAATTCCTTACTTCATAAATTGATTTTACCAAGTAGGTAAATGCTTGTTTGTTCATGGATCTTTCTAAGTTCCTTCTTTCCCCTTTTAATTGTATTTTCATGTTGTGTTTAATTAAATGGAATGACATGTTCATGGGGACTTTCCTTCCTTAAATGATTTAAATGCTATGAATTATATGAATTTTTCACATTAAACTATTTATTGAAATGGAATTGTAAAGGGTGGAAAGGCCACACCGATCATTGAATTCTTAAGTATGTGCTTAATTTTGAATTGTAATAAATGGAACCCATGTATTAATAATGGGACTATTAAATGTGAATCATGGTAATTAATTCATAATGGATTAAATTGATATAAATATGATATGCCTTGATATAGGTTGTGGAATAATGGTAAGGGTTCTGTTGATCATGGTAGTATCACACTCCCTTACATTGGGTGTTGAGTCATGGTATCTTGTACCATTGACATTTTTGGGACAGTGGGATTTATGCGCCACGTACCTTGTGAGTGTTGACATGATGGCACAATCACTATATCGAGTGTTGACATTATGAAACACTAACCATCTTGGGTGATGATCATGACGTCTCCCACTCATTATGAGATGTAGGGAATGTACTCTCTGTTGGAGATTATAAGCCCGTTTAGACTAGTTATGGATGACTGAGTTATGCCCCTGTCCACCCAACACCTAGTATTTCAGGTATATGGACACTTACATACGTACTTGGTTCATATAGGTGGATTAAATATATAACTAATATATATATATATAAATATAATTATTAATATATATAGTTACTGGTCAAACATCTTATTTAGACCGTGAGATGAAGTAGGTAGAGTTGGCCATGTGTCCTATTGGAACCTGAGCCGACTGGTGTTTATTTATTTATTCAGTTCAGTTTATTGTTCATTATAACTTCATACCACTTTATTTATATTCATGGACTGGATTCAGTTGTATACACCATGGGTGGTAATCTACTGGGATTTATATCTCACACCTTGCTCAGGTTTCCATTGCACTGGGGTACCTGATTATACCCTATGTTCAAAGGACCATGGATGATTTCTTGATTTGTTTTCTTGTACCTAGGAGTTAGGAGCACAAGACTGAGTTGGAGATTGGGATGATCATGGAGATCACCCTTGGGGATTTTCCTTTATTTATTTTGTACTGCACTGCTTAATTTTTCCTACTGTATGTTTACTTTTTTAGTTATGTATCATCATCCTAACATGCATGCATTGTTGTATAATGGTATTGAAAATCTTTCATATATAGTTTATATTGTTCTTCCACCACTCTATCATTCATTTACTACTACTTTCACTATTTTCTGTTATTTATTATCTGATAAACTGTTATGATACTCTGATCATAAGGGTATAATCACCCCACTATCACCTTCTTAGACCCTCATTACTAGTTGGAAGCCTCTTGCATATGAGGAGGTGTTCTTGAGTCCATGTGACCCACCAGTCCAGCTACTGTCTTAGTGGTCAGTCAGGCCGGGATGTTACAAAGTGTTATCAAAGCGGTTTGATTTCCTTTGTCTTACTATTTCGAGGTTGGTAGATGGGATATTAGTAATGTGTTGATGCATAGTAAATATCCTTGTCTAGGAATGATCACCCCACCCACAGGAAAAAATCCAAGTGGCTAGGGATGAGATTTTTATTCATGCTGTTTGATATTACAACTGATTTTGTTTTCACCTTGAGTGATTGGTGCAATTTCTACTGCTTATTGATTTATGGATTTTTTTGGCATTTTACCCTTTTCCTAGTATGGAAAGTATGAATAATTACATGGAATCATAATAGGATAATAGTAATTCACATAACATGTATATTCCATGCCATGTAGATGAATTTGTAGCTTTATTGCTAATTTAATTGTGTGCCATGAGTATATGCCATGCTTCCTATTTATCTAGCATGACCTTCTATGTTTACTGCTTATAAAAATATGATAAGTTATGGTTTTGATATATATAAATGGTTTAATGGTATAAATTTATTGGTTTCAATTAAATGGGATCCAGTTTTCATTTGTAAGGTGTTTGGGTGCCATATAATTGGGAAAATATAGCTTGTGAATCCGAACCATCTTTTGAACTTGTATATACATATTGAACTTTGTTAAAATGTAAAATATGATAAATTTAAAATGATAAGGTGAATTTATTTTGATTAATTGGACCCAAATTCTATCCATTAAAGTGTATGAACTCTTTATGGATTGGTAGATGGCCACTGATAGAACTAAACCATTATATATGACCATGATATAATTTGAAATGGTTATAAATGTAAATGATGTTTAATTTTGAGTTTAAATAAATTGGTTTCCTCTATAAAAGGTTTGTGAATTTATCACACAGACATGGAGATCATGTGATTAACCTTCTAAATTTCCCAACTGGACCCAAGTAGGTCAGTTGGGGCATGTTTCTTATGAGATAACCCTTTATGGGTGTTTTAATTTTTTTTTATAATTTAAATAGCTGCTATTGGGTTGAATTTTGATGAACCCTGGTCAGTAAAATGGGACCCTCATATGCCACCTTATCTATTAAGAAGTAATTTATATGATAAATTGACTAATTACGATGGGATATCAAGAAATGTTAAATGTTTAAGAAGAAATTTGATATAAATTTCCTTTTTTCCCTTATGGTGTTAATTAAAAATTGTACCAAGTGCTTTTGTTTTAGAATTGGTACTTGGTGTTTTGATTTAAATCCATTAAATGTTAAAAGGTTGAATGTAAATTAATGTAATTAATTAAAATAGAACCTATAGTGGTGTAATTTTTTTAAAACCATCATGTAAGGGTAGTTTAAACTTTTATTTTGAGTTACCTTGGAATGGAAATGTGAGTGTTTTCCATAGGCATTTCTCCTTTTTAGCAATGTATTAAATAATAATAATTGGACCTAGTGAAATATGTTGGTGTGATATGGTAACGGGGTTGATGCTTATGCTTCGTAAGGGGATAGACTATGGTAGTTAGCACCCTCATATCTTAAATGACTTACTGAATGCTATGATTTTATGATGTATGGTGATATTTTCCCTAGTAGGACTCTTAATTTCTAAATGACACCCTTGTTCAGATGGATGGTTGTGGTATCCTTGACCCTTGTTATGGGCATGAGCATCGATTAATGCTTAGTTTTAGTAGGTTAAACATGCCTAGGGAATTGTCAGCCACTTAGAAGGTCTTGTGACCATGTTTCTCTTTCCTTGGGTGACTTAAGAGGTTGTCAATATATTTTATGGTTGTATGGGATAATGTGACTTGAGATAGTTTTCTACATGGTCTATATGATGCTTCATTGCATTGGGTGAACAACCTATTGATAATATTGAGCATGTTCCATTTTAATTCTGTAATATCTGGGTAGTATGCATTGATATACACGAAACCCATAAAGTTTCTAAATGATTTAATAAACTAGTTGAGTTTGGTGAAATCATTGAGCCTTGTTCCGTTGAGTATATTCTCAGGTCATCTACATAATAGATTGACCAGTGAGTTTAAAAGAATCAAGTTTATCCCAATTATTGGGATTAATTTTCATAAGATTATGTATTTTTATACGTTGGTCAGCTGAGTTTTGGTTTTCATGGAAAATTATTTGACATTTATGAGTGTGACTTGGGTAAGTATCATGCTTGTGTTAAAGTTAATTTGACCTAGCGTGCTTGTGAGCGGCTGGTCTATCCCTTCTTTTGATGACTATAAAACTCCTAAGCTGGAGAGTTTCACATCAGTTCTGGTGAAAAAATTTCCTTCCAAGTAGAAGGGACACACCCAAAGAAGACTGTTGGAAATGGTCAGTCTTACTTGAGTTCCCTTGTGTATTTAAAGTTTCAAATTGTGTCACTGCTTGCTCGACAGCATGACGTTTTTGTGGTTGGATGTGTATGAAACCCCTGAGGAACACTGTTGGTCTTAGATGGACTTCATTGGTTAATATTGAATGATCATATAATTCCTTTTGTGGTAAAGGATTGGTGATCAGTTGGTGATGATGTGTTGGTAGGTGAAGCCAAGATCCTTTCAAGAGGCCAACTAGTAGTGGTTAAACTATTCATATTTTAGTTTCCTTGGTCCCCTCTTAGTGTAATATTTCTTAGTGATGAGAATGTTCTCCATCTTAAAGTCTTCCTTGGTTCACTAAGAGTGTGTTGGTCTTATAATGAGATAAAATATTTAAATACCATTATGTTTCAATAAATAGGTTTTCTCAGTGTTGCACACTAGACGTGTGAATTTTATAGAGGCATGGTTAGTCCCGAGTGATACCGGGGTTCCCGTGTAGGAATTCCTTGGATAGACTCTTGGACACCAACCATTCTTCTTTGACTTGAATTCTAGGAAAATGCCTCTCTAGGATCAGTCAATTATCTAATTTGGAAATCTTGTCTTTGTACTGATCTCTCACTTGTAATAATGTAGTATGGACTACCTTGGGTTAGTTCCTTGGACTCAAATTCATTAATTTTTAGGTTATACTAGACCAGTTTTCAGGCTTAGAGGTGTTAAAGGGTGATGATTCTAGTGGGATAGATCAGGGTTATCCCCTTGTTCATGTTGAGGCATGATAGTTTAAATATCTAGGAAATGCATTAATCTGGGAAAATCATTGAAAGTTATGTATAGACTTCGGTGAATTCACTTGGGGTGAATGAAAAATGCCTCAGAATAAGGTGCTGTAGTTCAGTTTGATTCACATTGGCTATCTAATCCAAGAATTGTGGAAATGGTCAGACATGGGTGGATAAAATTATTTTCCTTCTTATTTGATGTATATGATCAAATGGAACCTTTTTAAAGCATGTCACTGGGTTAAGGAGAGTGTGGTTTAAAGGTTGGTAGTGTATTTCAGGAAAGATTGCATGACCAATTTTAGTTTGGTCAATTAGGATTCAACCATTTCTTTTTGGTGGGGTTTCTATTATGGCCTTAGATGTAATCATGTTCATCCATTTATGAAAACCATGTTGAGACATCGTTAGAACTCTTAGGGCGCGCTTTAAGGGAAATCTGACAGTGGAGGTGTCGTGGTTCGAAATTGGACCCTTATGATGTTAAAGCCTAAGGTGGGGAGAACCTTTGGCTATATGTTTAATTATATTAATACATGATCATAAATATAGATATAATGGACTTAGTAAAGCTCCATTTAGGTGTTTCAATCAAAAAACATGCGTTGGATCGAGTTTTGATTGCTTAAGTGCTGTATGCTTAAGTAATTCTTGGAGGTGATTTTAGCATTTGGAAATGAAATGTGACTGTTTGAATGATAATTCATGACCCTCATAGGTTGGGTGATATTTTTTATTCCCAAATTCTTCTTGGGGATGATAATTTCTAAGATGGGGAGGTTGCAACGATCTGTGTTTTTGAGACAAGGTAAAATTCTAAGGGAATTTGAATTTTGGCATTTACTGGACGAGTTGTTCTTTAATATGAGATTTGGAACATAATTCCAAGAGTTGGAAAACTTTAATTTTTTGTTTTTAGACTTGGTTAAATGATTGAGGTGTCTATCATACATCTCATTGAGTTTTAGGAGCATCAGGATCTAAAATCTCATGTTTGGGTGCTCTGAACAGGGTGCACAGTTTTTCTGAAATCGTGCGGCACCAGCAGTAAACCGTGTGGCTTGTGGAGGTGAGTAGATGTGAAGCATATGGGATGTGCATGGTTTAACCAAACCTTTCACCTGTACCATACGGTTAGTGCCACTTATGAAGTACCTAATAATTATTCATCGTATAGTTGGCGTATGGTTAGACAAATCCTGTGGAACAATCGTGTGAGGTGGGTTTCTTAGGAAGAGGGTGCTGCATGGTTGGTGCATGATTTTTCCAAACCATGTGGACCATTTTTGAGGGTGAATTTCCAATTTCACCCTTAATGAAATTTTAAAATAACCCTCTTAAAATTTCCTCCCTTTTTCAGCGTAGGGCTCCTCCCTTCTCCAGGTCGAGCTCTCCTCCTCTCTAACCTAGGGATGGAGATAATTCCTTCATCTGATGTCCAAATTGAATGCCACTAGTCTCTATGGATCTGCATTAGTAATATTTTTATTCCTCTTTAATCCTTTCTAATTTTCTCTTCTGATCTATTGTTCTATTTTGGTATGATCTCATTTCCCCTATTTTCAGGGAAAATGTTCATTTCATTTATTTATTCCAAATTGGACCAAATCAGATCTTGATATTGGTTGAGTATATCATAAGTATGAGGTATGTAGTCTATAGATTTTTTCTTAAATTTCTATTGATTTTTTAATAGTTCCATGGTTCTATATGCTAACCTTTTCTGAGTATCACCTTTTAATTGAGTTACTCATATCAAATTGTTCAATGCACCTAGATACACTTTATATAATCCTTTTTTAGTCTACAGAGGATGTAAAACTCAATCGTAGACACCCCTTGGGTGTTCCAGCTTGATTTTACCCTTTTTAATTAATTGATTAAATGGAAAAAATGGCTTCCAATCATTCATATTGAATTAATAATGGGATTTTCCCTTTTAGACACTTTCCCTTGAAATAATGGAACCTCCTAAGTTCCATGTTGAACCTTTATAAATTAAAATTACATGGTGGGTAGCTTTTCTAAAATACCTTTAAATATTAATTTAATTATGGTTCTTAAATGTGATGATTGTTTAATATTAAAAGAATTTTTTGATAAACAATGTCATGTTTTTATAATAAAACCCCTTGAATGAGGTGCACTATCTTTAAAATTAAAAAGTGGTGATTTATGTTTTAAATCCTACTTGGCTTGTTGCATTGGTTTTTATCTATACTTGATTTCAATGTTAGTCATGAGGCATGTTTAGTACATGAAATATCCTATTATTCTAAATGTAATTTCCCTCCTATAAATGTTAAATGGAACCTTTTCACATTCTAAGTGCATGGATTGGATCATTCACACCTAATTGTCTATTGAGCCAAGATACTCCCAAGGGATTGGCTTTCTTCATAAATTGATTTGACGCAGTAGGTAAATGATCATTTGTTCATGGTTCCTTCTTCTTGAAACTTTTAATTTTATTTCCATGTTTTGTTTAATTAAATGGAATGTATTAAATGGAATGACATGTTCATGATGTATTTACTTCCTTGAATGATTTAAATGGTATGAATGATATGGATTGTTCATATTAAACTATTTATTGAAATGTAATTGTAAAGGGTGATGAGGCCACATTGATTATTTCATGCTTAAATACATGGTTAATTTTTAATTTTAATAAATGAAATGACATTATTGATAATGGGAATAATAAATTTGAATCATGAGAAGTACTACCTCATAGATTAAATTGATATAAATATCATATTACTTGATATAGGATGTGGAATGATGGTAAGGAATCTGTTGAGAATGGCGGTATCAAGCTCCCTTATAATGGGTGTTGATTTATGGTGTCTTGGACCATTAAAATTTTTGGGATGGTGGGATTTATGTTCTATGTCCCTCGTGAGTGTTGACATGACGACACACTCACTATATCGAGTGTTGACATGATGACACACTCACCATCTCGAGTGATGAGCATGATGTCTACCAATCATTATAAGATGTAGGGAATGCACTATCTATTGGGTCTTATAGGCTCTTTTAGAATGGTTATGGATGACTGAGTTACACCCCAATCCATCCAACACCTAGTATTCCAAGTATATGGCCACTTACGTCCATATATACTTGGTTCATATAGGCGGATGAAATATATAACTAAACTATATATATAATTATTAATATATATATAGTTATTGGTTAGACATATTATTCTAGTCGTGAGCTGAAGCAGTTAGAGTTGGCCAGGTGTCCTATTGGAACCTGAGCCAACCTATGTATATTTATTTATTGAATTTAGTTTATTTTTAATTCTACCCGTTCACCTCTTTATTTATATTCATGGAATGAATTTAATTTTAGAAACTATGGGTGGAAAACTACTAGGATTTATATATCACACACTTATTATACTACCATTGCACTAGGATACCTGATTCAACCTTATGTTTGTAGGACCATGGATGATTGCTTGAGATTTTTTCTTGTACCTAGGAGTTAGGAGCAGATGACCGAGCTGGTGCTCAAGATTCCCATGAAGTTCACCCTTGGGGATTTTATTTTCTTTATTTATTTTGTACTATACTGTATATTGTTTCTTGTTGCATGCCTACTATTTTAGTTATGTATAATCATCTATACATGCATGCATTATTGTATAATGTAATTGTCCATATTTTGTTTACAATTTATATTGTTATTCCAATGATCTGTCTTTAATTTATTATTGATTCACCATTTTTTGTTATTTATTATTTGATAAATTGTTGTGCTACTGTGATCATGAGGTTATAGTCTCCCCACTATCACCTCCTTAGACCCTCGATACTAGTCAGTAGCCTTTATCATATGAGGAGGTGCGCGCTTGAGACCATGTGACCCACCGGTCTGGCTACTGTCTTAGTGGTCAGTCGGGCCGGGACGTTTCATGCCACCTCGACTATCCATTGGCCGATCTCAGCACACCCATGAACCATCCAATATGAGGGTCATATACCCACAAAAAATACAATTATCCTTACCATAGGATTATCATTATCATATATATAAAAAATGACTAATCTCTATGAACCACACATCATCTATTACTAAACGCAATGAATGGATATGGTTGTACCAATCATACCTGAGCATTAGCATGAAACACCAACCATCCCTCATTCCTGAATTAATGGGAAGTGAATACTCAATGTTAAATACCCTATAATAATGAGGATCACATTCTAAAATGGCCAATGGTGTACTCCCCACCATATCCCCCTTACACTGCTCCTTGAGCACCAACCCAAATGGGTCATCATCGCATGTGGTTCGATCCTACTGTGTCATTCTCACCCATCCTAAAAAACTTATCAAGGGCCAAAACTTGTATTAGATATACTATGGTACCCTGATCCATCTCCAACACCACCTCTCACTACAGAGGAAACACCTAAAATTATCAAAGAGACCATGGGAGGCCATACTTTCAAGAGTTTCTCCAAAACCACCATTCCTCAAACTGCACATGGATTCTCACCATTCCATGAACTAAATGGGAACTGCATGTAAGTAGCTCACATATACCTTGAACGCAGAGGCCTTTCCCAAAAAATACACACCAATGGTCACTCTCCTCCTCAAGGCAGAGTGATCTGCTAAGAACCCTCTCATTGGTTCTTTCCCACGATCCCACCCAATATCACCTAAACCCAACATGCATATTCTATCATACACCCAATCACACAACATGACTCATGGTCCTAGGAGTCATTCTCCATTTAAACTAGGCTCATGCACCTAACCCATTGACCATGATCCCCATACAAGTAAATCTCATCCAATAACCCAAGGCATATCACTCATGCTAAGGCTAACCACATGACCAACCACCATATGAGTGTCATTCCAAAACCATGAGCATCCATCCATGCTCCCATCACACCACTGAAAATACATCCAAATTAAACTGGACTAAACATTTAATTGATCATTTCCTATCACCCAACTTGATACCATAAATGGTCTAATCAATTTGCATCCTGAAAGACCAAGGATTTCACATGAATTTACCCAATCTCATTGTTTGGTTAAGTAAAGTTCCTCCAAGAAGCTATATAGGAAAAAACATATAGTATGTTTTTAAAACATTAATTATATAACCTTGTATCCTGAAGGAATCCCTTTCCCATCTCCAGAAAATATCTCAGGCATCTAACCTACCTGAGCTCCATCATAGAGGCATTAAATTTTTATACCAACACACTAATGGGTCACTATATGTCCCTTGAATAAAGTGTTAATATAGTAATTATTAGAGAATTCCCTCCACTAAGATATACATGACATGTCATCAAAGAAAAATACCATGTTTCAGTTGACTAGAATTCCACTAACATGTTATATGGGAAAATTACATATAATTTTTTGAAACTTAAAAAAACTAAACCTCTTATAATTAGTGAAATCAATTGCACAAAATCACAAATATGTCATGTAAATACTACATTCTATCCATGATTCATGTACATATGCCTCTTGATAATGGGGAAAAATCTAAAACCATAAATAATATATTTGGTAAAAACATCATATTTAAATAAAGTTCAAAATCATAAAAAAACCAAAAATAATAATCCCATACCCCTAGTAATCAGGACTTCCCACTAGAAAAGTGTTCATGAATCACCAATCCAAGGTCCATCACAAGCTTTGACACATTACTAGATCACCTATCTACCATCCAACCAAATATTAAGGAAAATAAAATGCTATGATACCACTTTGTAATTCCCTATGCCACGGACCACTCTCAGTGTCTTGGGACGGGGTTAATACATGACCTTAAGTGTGCTTCCTCATATTCTATAGAATTAAAACTAGAGGAGAGGGACTAATCCATACAATGGGGAGACTATTACCTTGATTTAGAGTCATAAAATAGTGTAAAATAACAAAACATCCACAAAATATAATTAGAGTATGCATAAATCAATAAACAACAATGATATAATAAATGAATGTGGTATTAATACAAAATAAATCATTGATCACCCAATGGGATGATCAAATATACAATAAACAAAATAAAAATAAAATTTAGGAGTCTCTACTACCATTCCCAAGCCTCATCCTAATATCTAATACCTATTGATATGATCCAATTGGAACCGCTACACATCATGTTCTCAACATGAATATAGACATGAAGTCCGCACACACACTAGAGCGATTTTCAATGGTGTGAGGAATAAAAATCAGTAGGGTCTCACCATGTTCCCATAATATACACTATAATATATGTTTATTCATGAGAAAATTAAACATGTCACTCAAGTGTGTCAGATGTCATGTTCTAGTCAGGCCACCGTGACTCCATGCGCATCAGGTCATTATGTGCTAACCAGGCCACCACGAAACCCAATCAAATTTTTTTTTACATACCAGAATATAGTCACTACTTAATTACATCACAACCTTATACCAAACCATACCTAGAGACTCAGGGTAGGGAATCCATTGAGTCCTTGATCACTACCTGAAGAAGCAAGGTAAGGCCCTACACCTAAGTCTTAGACCAACTGTTATCACTCAAGGGAGGTTATTCATAAATCCTTAGCCTTTAAATCATCACTAAAGGTAGGTCCCCTCACCCAATTCATGAATTATACCTTATTAGTCAAAGTAGGGTATATCCTACATGTCTTTCACCCCATCAAAACCGAACTAACCTTCCCACTCAAGATTGTCCACTATCCTGACCATTTCCTTCTCAATCAAAGAAATGCCCACAAAAAACCTTCTAACCCAAGGTGAAGATAAAATTGTCTCAATCCATTATTTATTAGTCAAGGTAGGCCTAGACTATATGAAAAACTAGGATACCATCTCACTCATGGAGATACTTACAACTTCATCTCACTCTGGGAGGGGCTAGGCCTCAATATCCATATCACCTACACCAAAGTCCTTTGCATATCATAAGTTATAGATTGAACCTAATAATTGACTAGGATGAGGTCAAATTTATTATTTATAACCCTACTTAAGACTAGTTTGGTGGTGATCAGGGGTTGATCTATAGGGAATGACTGAAGTGTGGTTGTGTAACAAATAAGGTAAACATAAATCCCATGAAAACAATAACAAGAAGTAGTGATGGAAGTAAGTGATGGTGGTGATGCGGTTGTGCGAGTGCTAGTGAAAATAGTGAATTGAAAATTTTGAGATATATGAAAAATTAAAGGATGGAAAATATATCAAATAATAAGTAAATACAAACAGTTAATGAGATAGGGGAATTTGATTGACTGATTTTAAATAAATTTTCGGTCATCCATTCATCTCAATTAATCTTATTGGACCAATTAAAAGTGGTTAACCAACTTTTTCATAAGGTTAAATTGTGATTTAGTAAATATTATAGTTATTAAATTGTATAAATCACTCATTCACAAAATTATGAATCAATTTTCACTAAATCCAATTTTTAATTGAACTTAGTGGGTTTCTTTCAATATTGATCACCAATTTGAAAAAATAGATTTGATTAAATTCGATAGAGACCAATTTTCATAGACCTATATGTTTTGGAAAAAGAGTTCAGTAGGAAAGTGATCAAACAAGAATCATCCAACAAAATTAGCATGAATGAAATATTAATATTTACCAACACCATCTCATTCCACGCAAAAAATTAAGCCGATCATGTTTGAAAAATCAATATTATTAATTTTCATTCTAGAAGAATCCATTAAACAATGAAACTGGATGAAGAAGAAAGGATAAAGATCTTCTCTATCAAGTAACTTAGATTTATTCTCCCTATTCTCTGTGCTATGTTCCCCAGCTCTTCCAGAATGTCATCGTACTTCTTGATGATTCTCTAAAATATATTACTCCCAATTTTATCCAATCCTATAGATAATTCTCCAAACCCCTCGTGGTTATTTTTAATTATATATTATTCTTTTATTAGTAATTATTCATGTTCCAAACCCTACTTATATCTCACAACCACAACTCTGAGAATATATCCCTATCTTCCACATGGAATTCACTTTACTATACATCTTCCTCACAGGTGATTCCAAAAAATCCTTTCTAATCAATTTCACTCCTATGCACGTGGGCATGTATCTAATATTTTAATAATTTATATAATATTCCTATAAAAACATCCCAACATTGAATCCACGTGAACAATATAAATGAATCACCACCTCTAGAGAATTTCTAATAAACTCTAGAAGGTTAAAACATCTCAGAATTTAACCCATATTCTCCTCCTTTAATTTAATTGGAACATCACTAGTGCAGAAAACATTTTTTACGTCGGTTATTTTTCATTATTTACGTCGGTTTTTAGGCGACATTAATACGTACGACGTTATAAATAACGTTTTTTACGCCGGTTATTTAAAACCCGACGTAACATCCCTAACATCACGATGTTTATCACGTCGGTTCATTAATAACCGACGTGATTAACCCTTCCCTGGGCCTATTATCACGTCCGTTTCTTAAATAACCAACGTGATAAAAAGGCCTGGGAAACGTTTTAGCACGTCGGTTATCTAATAACCGACGTGGTAAATCGATTCCCAGGCCTTTTAGCACGTCGGTTATATTAAGAACCGACGTGATAAAAGGCCCGGGAATGGTTTATCACGTCGGTTCTCGAAAAAACCGACGTGATAAACCCCTACCGATTTATTTACCACGTCGGTTATAAAATAACCGACGTGAAAGCGATATTTTTTTTAAAATAATTGCACTGCTCTCACCAAAAAGCAACCAGAAACCAAACAACAAAAATAACCATGCCAGCCCTCCCCCAAGCCCCAACTGAACCCCACCCTCATCTATACCCACCTAACAACCTGGCCAGCCCTCCCCCACCACATTGGAGCCCCACCACAACCCTTGGACACCCCCACCCCTTGGACAGCCCCCCACCCTCATTTACACCCCCACGACCCCTAGTACAGCCTCAAACACCCATTGGACACCCCTCCCATATCCCTTGGACACCCCCCACCCCTTGGACACCCCCACCCCTTGGACAGCCCCCACCCTCATTTACACCCCCAAGACCCCTAGTACAGCCTCAAACACCCATTGGACACCCCCACACCTTGACAGCCCTCCCAGACCCCTTGGACACCCCCCCGACCCCTGGACACCCCCCCGAGCCCTTGGACAGCCCCAAACACCCCTTGGACACCCCTCCCATATCCCTTGGACACCCCCACCCCTTGGACACCCCCCACCCCTTGGACAGCCCCCCACCCTCATTTACACCCAACCGGCCCCTAGTACAGCCTCAAACACCCATTGGACACCCCTCCCATATCCCTTGGACACCCCCACCCCTTGGACACCCCCCACCCCTTGGACAGCCCCCCCACCCTCATTTACACCCCCAAGACCCCTAGTACAACCTCAAACACCCATTGGACACCCCCCACACCTTGACAGCCCTCCCAGACCCCTTGGACACCCCCCGACCCCTGGACACCCCCTCGAGCCCTTGGACAACCCCAAACACCCCTTGGACACCCCTCCCATATCCCTTGGACACCCCCCACCCCTTGGACACCCCCACCCCTTGGACAGCCCCCCACCCTCATTTACACCCAACCGGCCCCTTGGACAGAACTCCCAGACACCTTGGACACCACTCCCATATCCCTTGGACACCCCCCACCCCTTGGACACCCCCACCCCTTCGACAGCCCCCCCCCCCACCCTCATTTACACCCCCCGAACACTAGGACAGCCCCAAACACCCCTTGGACACCCCTCCCATATCCCTTGGACACCCCCACCCCTTGGACAGCCCCCCCCACCCCCTGGACACCCCCCCGACCCCTTGGAAACCCCCCTACCCCTTGGAAACCCCCCCATCCCCTTGGACAGCCCCAAACAACCCTTGGACACCCCTCCTATATCCCTTGGACACCCCCCCACCACTTGGACACCCCCACCCCTTGGACAGCCCCCCCCACCCTCATTTACACCCAACCGACTCCTTGGACAGCCCCAAACACACCTTGGACACCCCTCCCATATCCCTTGGACACCCCCACCCCTTGGACACCCCCACCCTCATTTACACCCCCCCGAACCCTAGGACAGCCCCAAACACACCTTGGACACCCCTCCCATATCCCTTGGACACCCCCAACCCCTTGGACACCCCCACCCCTTGGACAACCCCCCCACCCTCATTTACACCCAACCGGCCCCTTGGACAGAACTCCCAGACACCTTGGACACCAATCCCATATCCCTTGGACACCCCCACCCCTTGGACACCCCCACCCCTTGGACACCCCCCACCCCTTCGACAGCCCCCCCACCCTCATTTACACCCCCCGAACACTAGGACAGCCCCAAACACCCCTTGGACACCACTCCCATATCCCTTGGACACCCCCCCACCCCTTGGACACCCCCACCCCTTCGACAGCCCCCCCACCCTCATTTACACCCCCCGAACACTAGGACAGCCCCAAACACCCCTTGGACACCCCTCCCATATCCCTTGGACACCCCCCACCCCTTGGACACCCCCACCCCTTGGACAGCCCCCCCACCCCCTGGACACCCCCCGACCCCTTGGAAACCCTTCCTACCCCTTGGAAACCCCCCCATCCCCTTGGACAGCCCCAAACACACCTTGGACACCCCTCCTATATCCCTTGGACACCCCCCCACCACTTGGACACCCCCCCACCCCTTGGACAGCCCCCCCCCCCCCCACCCTCATTTACACCCAACCGACTCCTTGGACAACCCCAAACACACCTTGGACACCCCTCCCATATCCCTTTGACACCCCACCCCTTGGACACCCCCACCCTCATTTACACCCCCCGACCCCTAGGACAGCCCCAAACACACCTTGGACACCCCTCCCATATCCCTTGGACACCCCCAACCCCTTGGACACCCCCCACCCCTTGGACAGCCCCCCCACCCTCATTTACACCCAACCGGCCCCTTGGACAGAACTCCCAGACACCTTGGACACCACTCCCATATCCCTTGGACACCCCCCCACCCCTTGGACACCCCCACCCCTTCGACAGCCCCCACCCTCATTTACACCCCCCGAACACTAGGACATCCCCAAACACCCCTTGGACACCCCTCCCATATCCCTTGGACACCCCCCCACCCCCTGGACACCCCCACCCCTTGGACAGCCCCCCCACCCCCTGGACACCCCCCGACCCCTTGGAAACCCCCCTACCCCTTGGAAACCCCCCCATCCCCTTGGACAACCCCAAACACCCCTTGGACACCCCTCCTATATCCCTTGGACACCCCCCACCACTTGGACACCCCCCACCCCTTGGACATCCCCCCCACCCTCATTTACACCCAACCGACTCCTTGTACAGCCCCAAACACACCTTGGACACCCCTCCCATATCCCTTGGAAACCCCCACCCCTTGGACACCCCCACCCTCATTTACACCCCCCCGACCCCTAGGACAGCCCCAAACACACCTTGGACACCCCTCCCATATCCCTTGGACACCCCCCAAACACCCACCCACCCCCTTGGAACCTCTCCCCCCATACCAAAATCCAGACCAGAAAAACCATCAACAGTAGACCAAAACAAGAAGTAGAGAAAAATTAAACATTCACTTATATAACATTCAAAACTTACACTGTCAACTTAAAAAAAAACTAAATCCAACCTAAACGACTACGAAATACACAATTACATTGAAAATATTCAAAATTACATTTTACATTACAAACAACTAAAAGTCAATCAAACCTGTAAAATAATTTGACCACTCCACTTGTAAGTGTTTGATATCTTCAGCAGTAAAGGGTTGAGGGTCATCAAAAAGCTACAAAGGAAAAGGATAGTAGTCAAAATGTATAATGAATAAATCAAATTGAAATATTATGAGAAAGAGGAAATCTTACCAGGTCAAAACTCAGAACTGTCCCAGTTGTTATTATTTCATACATAAATCTTAACATGTAATATCCGCATTCGATGATGCCTTGTTGCTCATGACATTTCTGTTTGAATGAGTGTAAATTCAATATATTATTTTTATGTAATAAATCAAAATGTACAAATTATAAATGGATATTTACCTTCGCATGTACATATTTGATCTTGAAATTCCTTTTCTTTGCGCTTTTTCGAAAGTGGACCCATGCCCTGTTAGAAAATAATACGAATGGGGTAAATTTAAAATTCATTATAATATATAAAACTATTGTGAAATTGAAACTTACATTTCCAATATATTCTTAAAACTTTCTCACACATCATCATGGAGAGAGCATATCCAATAAAGTGTTTTCTCCCTAGGGAAAAAAACCCCTAACATCCAATGATCCATGATAAAAGGAAATTTAACGTTAGTGGTTTTTTATGTTAAAAGATAATTAACTCTTTGAGAGGGATGTGTTTCATACCTCTCACAAAAATGCATCATCCAACACTGTGTGATTACATTCTTTTCAAATCTATCAGCAATATAAAGCATTCTTTGTTCCTCATCCAATGCACATGCTTCAGGGGAAATCAATTGTGGGTCCACAAATCCATATACATCTGTCAGCTCATTCCTCTCACAAATTTTATACATATACCTAATACAAAGCAGACATAAGTATACGTTTTTAATAAATATAACGCAAGGAAAAGGTGTTAAGACTTACATGATAAAAATTTTCACCATGTTGATGCCCAACTTATCTCCAGTGACAAACTCCATGATATCAGTTTTCATAATCCCCACACTTAGTTCACATCCACAGACATGAGCTTCCATTGTAAAGTCATAATGATCCGCCAACAAATTTTAATATCTTGACAATTTGTCAAGACTGCTAGTATCTGCATCTGATGTCATAGCTATCTGTCTTTGTTGTTGTCTATACAGTATTTCTTTACCTTTGAAGTATTCCTGTAAAAATAAATTGAAAAATATATTAGTTTTCAAATGATAAAACATTAATAAAAATATAAAATAAAAGATATAACATCCATACCTCTATGGTAATGAGTCGAAGAAGTATGGATGGCCAAAGTAAAAAATGGCCGATACTATGTCCAACTGTCGTCACCTCATCTGTAGGTAATGGTATCCGAGCTGATCTATCTATAATATCCTGTACAGTGACCCTCTGATTCTCTACCTATAACTGTTGA
Source organism: Viscum album (assembly GCA_963277665.1). Lineage (NCBI taxonomy): Eukaryota > Viridiplantae > Streptophyta > Magnoliopsida > Santalales > Viscaceae > Viscum > Viscum album. The sequence continues at coordinate 1,605,617,812 of OY728127.1, forward strand.
TGATGAACTGTATCTCCTATACAATATACCATCCCATATGCAACTATATGATGTTGAGGATCATCAACATACAACTCACAATAAGTAGGTAGCTGCGGCGGAGGAGGAGGATCAAAAATGGGGTCCACAGGCTGAGGTGGGGGAGTGGGAGCTACTGGGAGAGGTGGAGTGGGAGCTGCACCCTGAAATTGTCTTTGCAAGTCTACAAACATAAACTGCACCGATGCTCTAATCTTGTCCTCCATTGTCGCATTAATATTATGGACTTCAGCCTCCAAGGATTCTATTTTTTTTATAAACTCCCTCAACGTTAGAAGTTGAGGAACGTGGCAACACTTTTCTTACCGATACACCTGCCAGATATCCTCTTACACGGCCAGGATGTTTGGGCTTTCCCAATGCCACAGATAAAATATCTTCCCTCCCAGATGGTGTAAATGTCCCCTGTGAACTCTGCTCCTCAAGAGAGTCCTGTAATAATTAATTGAACATTTCTATAATGATTGGAAATATATGACGAAAATAGTAAACTTAAATAAATAAAATAGATATCTTACAATCCTCTCAACTACGAGTCTCGATTCTTCCGAAAGATATTGTCCTTTTTTTCCCTTCCGAGCTCTTTTCCATTTCTCATGTCTAGATGGAGGGGATGGAGGGGCCACCTCTCCAGAGCTTGAAGACTCAGCTCTTAGTTGTTGAAATTTTTCTGCCATCATTTGTTCTTCCAATAATGCATACCCTCCCCGAGATAAACTATGAGGGTATACATTTTTAGATTGGATCTCTTGATGAGATTTCCTTGTTTGCTGTAAATTAAGAATAAGTAATCATTAACAAAACAATAATAAGATCATTTATATAAGAAAGCTTATAAAAGTTTACATTGCCCTTACCAAAAATGATTCTTTTCTTATACTTTCAAAAAATTGTCTCCATGTGTCTTCATCTATAAAAAGATATATACGACATGGATTCTCACGACTCCTATGACCATAAATGAAATCAGATGAGAGGGTTGATTTGAAATCCCTCCATCTCCTAGCAGCCAACGATAAGCATTTCTTCCTGACTCCTCCAGTGTCAGGAATATCAAATGTCATCTGATAAAAAAGAGGTTAAAAATATTATATATACTAGAAACATTTAAAGAACAGTCAAACAATAGAAAAAGATCTTACCAAAATGGTCTCCCACAGCTGAGAAATTATCGCCTTATCCACACTTCTCCAATCATCATAGAGAATGCTTACTTTGCTCTTAGCCTGAGTTGCTACAAAACCCTTAAAATCTTTAGCATTTGGACCTCTAGGAAGATCATCATCATCAAACTCCACGACTATCCTCTCCTCCTTCGTACGGGCAAGTGATAATTTTGGTAAACGTGTGCACCCACGCTTACCAACCTTTGAACTCTTTTTCGTAATAGGAGCATGTGAATGTTCCTCCCCAGATGTATGAACAATATGCTCATCTCCAGAATCATGTGGCTGATCAACTGATTGATCTGCCATTTTCCTTCAAATCAAAAAAACAAACATTAGTTCACAAATATACAAATTCAAATATTGTAATACTACTTAATCAGAAAATAGAAAAGTGTACTAAATTACATAATAGTAAACATTGGTAATATGGTAAGCATGTTAAACAATGATAAACATGGTAAACACAGGCAAAAGGTTGCCAAGGAGTTGGCCCAAGAAAGCTGAAAAGTGGACTCACTGAGTCCACCGGTCGACCGGTGTGAGCTCACCGGCCAGCTGGAGGACCCAGGCAGTAGACTTGTCCACTGCCTGGTGCCACCGGCCGGCCGCTGGCTCACCACCGGCCGGCCGGTGGACCAGACAGAGCCTTCCTGTCTGGACCACCGGCCGGCCGCTGGATCACCACCGGCCGGCCGGTGGACCAGACAGAGAGCCTTCCTCTCTGTCTGGACCACCGGCCGGCCGCTGGCTCATCACTGGCCGGCCGGTGGACCAGACAGAGCTTTGCTCTGGACCACCGGCCAACCGGTGATCCACCACCGGCCAGCCGGTGCGCCCAGGACTTCTCCTATTTACGGTTTTTATTGTTTTATCGTTTTGGTTTGATACATGTTTTAATAATTAAAAAATTTACAATATCTAACATTATATGAAAAAACTAAATGTAAACAATAAATAAACACGTGTTACCTGTAATTTTAGGAATGTACAGTTGGATTGTTTTCCCAAATTCCTTCGTCGTGATCGTTCCTTATGGCACAAACCATGTCTTCAACATACTCATCATTATGTTCTGTTAATCTTTCCATGGAAGTAGGGATCTCACATAAATCAGCATCTTCATCAAATTAATCCTCACCAACATATTGTTTTTTCCCTTGTAAAACAACAGCCCACTGCATATCTGATTGATCTACTACATAGAAAATTTGTTTGGCATGTGTTGCCATTATAAAAGAATCAGCTGTGTCTTCCAATCTATTCAGATTAACAAGTGTCATTCCAAATTCATCGTGTCTAACACTGTTGTTACCGATAAACCATTTACAGTTAAAAACAGGAACTTTAATTTTAAAGTAATCAGCCTCCCATATGTCTTCAATCACTCCATAATATGCACTTGATGCCAAAATTGGGTTTCTGTCCTTAGCACTCGAAAAATGCATTGCTTCTGCAAACACCAATACACCACTATTCTGAACTGCACTTCTGTTGTCCTGAGCTTTCGTATGAAATGTATAGCCATTAAAGTCATAAGCGGACCATGTTATCACATTTAAAGATGGACCACCCACTATCCATTTTAATGTCTCTGATACATCTAATCTACCAAGCAAGGTCTTTTTAAACCATGGAAAAAAAGTTTTGTTGTGCTCATTCAAAATCCACATTTCTTTCTTCTTTGGATGACATTGTTTCAACTCATTAATATGCAATGTGATATATGGTTGAACATCAGCTATGTTATTCAAGATGTATGATTCTAACTTCTTCATATGTTCAGCTGACAGTGATTTGACTTTCAAGCCACGAATCCCCTTTCCCTCATTATTAACCCATTCATGGCGAGATGGAGGCAAACCTATGTGTTGCGCCGTAGCCAAGTAGCTCGTACAAAACTCTGCTACCTCCTCAGAAATATACTTTTCAATAATGGAGGCTTCAGGTCGATATGGATTTTTAACATATCCCTTTAATATTTTCATATACCTTTCAAAAGGATACATCCAACGAAGATATACAGGTCCAAAAAGCTTTATTTCTCGAACCAGATGAATCATTAAATGCACCATCATATCAAAAAAAGTTGGAGGAAAATACATTTCCAAATGACAAAGTATAAAAATTGCATCCTTTTCCAAAATGTTCAAAGCATTCACATCAATCGCCTTGTTACAAATTGAATTGAAAAAATAACACAACCTCATTATAGTCTTTCTGACACGGATGGGCAATATTCCACGTAGTGCAACTGGTAGAATTTGTTGCATCATGACATGACAATCATGTGATTTCATACCTATCAACTTCAAGTCTTTCAATGAGACAAAATTTTTTACATTTGAAGAATAACCTTGAGGCACTTTGATATCATGAAGACACTGACAGAAGCTACTTTTCTCCCTCTTCGATAATGTATGACAAGCCGGGGGAAGAAATGTTCGTCTTCCTTTAGGAGTGGGAGCTAACTCCAAACGTATTCCCATTGATAGTAGGTCTAACCTTGCATTCAACCCATCTTTTGTCTTTCCTTTAATATCTAGCAATGTTCCGATCAAAGAATCACAGATATTCTTCTCCACATGCATGACATCAATATTATGTTTGACTTCATGATACCTCCAATATGGTAGCTCAAAAAATATTGACCTTTTCTTCCAAATATGTCTATCATTACCAGATTTCTGTGTCTTTCCCAATGTCACATCAAGGTTTTTCACCCTCTCAAAATACAAATCTGGGGATAAAGGTTTTGGAGCAGTATCAAATTCTTGTGAGCCATTGAATGCCTTTTTTAGTCTTCTATAAGGGTGATCCATAGGCAAAAACTTTCGATGACCCATGTACACTGTTTTCCTCCCATGATGCAATTGACAATATGACGTCTGTTGTTCGCAAATTGGACATGATTTATGCCCTTTAACACTGTATCCAGACAAATTTCCATATGCTGGGAAGTCATTTATAGTGAATAGAAGCACTGCATGCAGTTGAAAATATTCCATTTTATAAGAATCATACACCCTAATACCATCAGCCCATAACAGTTTCAAATCATCAATCAGCGGTGACAAGTATACATCAATATCATTGCCGGGTTGCTTTGGACCATAGATCATGATACTCAACATGACATATTTGCGCTTCATACAAACTTCAGGAGAGAGGTTGTAAATTACCAATAAAACAGGCCATGAACTATGTGTGCTACTGAGGGTTCGGTATGGATTCATTCCATCTGTGCACAAGCCTAGTCTCAGATTTCTAATTTCATTTCCAAATGTAGGGTACTGGGCATCAATTTTCTTCCATTGTGGACAATCAGCTGGATGACGTATTTTTCCATCACATACCCGCTCATCAGCATGCCATCTTAACCTTTTTGCATCATGTGAATTAGTAAATAAACGTTTGAAACGAGGAATTATATAAAGATACCAAAATACCTTTGAAGGGAGCTTTGTAATCTCTACATCAGCTTGTGATTTTTCTTTCACCTTATACCGTGATGTCCCACATTTAGGACACTCTTTCAGAAATTCATATTCCTTCCTATATATAATGCAGTCATTCGGACAGGCATGTATTTTCCTGTATCCCAATCCCATCGGGCATAATATTTTTTTGGCCTTATAATGTGAATCTGGAAGATCATTATCTTTTGGAAGAATGTATTTCATCAATTGTAGCAGCTCTGTAAAACTTTTGTCACTCCATCCATGTTTCGCCTTCAGGTTAATCAATCTTAACACCTCCGACAAAACCGTAAAATCTGTACAACCAGGATATAATGGTTTTTCGGCATCACTATATAGACGTGAAACTGTCGGTTCTATCTCAATTTGTTCTCCTACAATATCGCGAATCATTTCTTCAATTCCATCCAAGTTACCATCTTGCGATTCATTATCATCAGTGACATTCTGTCCAGTTTCGCCATGCCAAATCCAAGGGTTGTAACTCGGATTGAAACCATGACAAATCAGATGATCTTTTATCTCTCTACTTTTCAACTTCTTCATATTCAGACATTTCAGGCATGGATAGAAAAAAATGTCACTACTTGGAACATTTCGTTTAGAAAATTCCAAAAAGGCATCAACACCTTCCTCATATTCATTGCTCATTCGATGTGCCGTAATCCAACTTCGACTCATTATTACCTATAACAAATAGCAAAAATATATATATTTTTTAGATAAGACAAATATATGTTTATATGAAGAAAATCATAATTTGAATGTAAACAATTTTGAAATATAAAACAAATCGATGTGTATTTAAAAAAATATGCTTGAATATTATTTTTTAAACAAAATATAGTAAGATATAACACCCCCCCTAGACACCACCCCCACCCCCTACCCCCTTGGACACCCCCCTGGACACCCCCCAACACCCACCCACACCCTTGGACAGCCCCCCACACCCACCCACCCCCTTGTAAACCCCCCTGGACACCCCCCGACCCCTCTGGACAGCCCCCCGCCCCTCCTGGACACCACCCCCCACCCCCTACCCCCTTGGACACCCCCTGGACATCCCCCAACCCTCTGGACAGCCCCCCACCCACCCGGACAACCCCAAATACCCTCTGGAGAGGCCGCCACCCACTTGGACAGCCCCCCACACCCATCCAACCCCTTGGACACCCCCCTGGACACCCCACCGACCCCTCTGGACAGGCCGCCACCCCCTTGGACAGCCCCCCACACCCACCCATCCCCCTGGACACCACCCTGGACACCCCCCGACCCCTCTGGACAGCCCCCGACCCCTCTAGAAAGCACCCCCACCCCTCCTAGACACAACCCCCCACCCCCGACCTGCTTGGACACCCCCCTGGACACCCCCCAACCCTCTGGACAGCCCCCACCCCTCCTAAACACCACCCCCACCCCCTACCCCCCTTGGACACCCCCCTGGACACCCCCCAACACCCACCCACACCCTTGGACAGCCCCCCACACCCACCCACCCCCTTGTAAACCCCCCTGGACACCCCCGACCCCTCTGGACAGCCCCCCGCCCCTCCTGGACACCACCCCCACCCCCTACCCCCTTGGACACCCCCTGGACATCCCCCAACCCTCTGGACAGCCCCCCACCCACCCGGACAACCCCAAATACCCTCTGGAGAGGCCGCCACCCACTTGGACAGCCCCCCACACCCATCCAACCCCTTGGACACCCCCCTGGACACCCCACCGACCCCTCTGGACAGGCCGCCACCCCCTTGGACAACCCCCCACACCCACCCATCCCCTTGGACACCACCCTGAACACCCCCCGACCCCTCTGGACAGCCCCCGACCCCTCTAGAAAGCACCCCCACCCCTCCTGGACACAACCCCCCCCCACCGACCTGCTTGGACACCACCCTGGACACCCCCCAACCCTCTGGACAGCCCCCCACCCCTCCTAAACACCACCCCCACCCCTACCCCCCTTGGACACCCCCCTGGACACCCCCCAACACCCACCCACACCCTTGGACAACCCCCCACACCCACCCACCCCCTTGTAAACCCCCCTGGACACCCCCCGACCCCTATGGACAGCCCCCCGCCCCTCCTGGACACCACCCCCCACCCCCTACCCCCCTTGGACACCCCCCAACACCCACCCACACCCTTGGACAGCCCCCCACACCCACCCACCCCCTTGTAAACCCCCCTGGACACCCCCCGACCCCTCTGGACAGCCCCCCGCCCCTCCTGGACACCACCCCCACCCCCTACCCCCTTGGACACCCCCTGGACATCCCCCAACCCTCTGGACAGCCCCCCCACCCACCCGGACAACCCCAAATACCCTCTGGAGAGGCCGCCACCCACTTGGACAGCCCCCCACACCCATCCAACCCCTTGGACACCCCCCTGGACACCCCACCGACCCCTCTGGACAGGCCGCCACCCCCTTGGACAACCCCCCACACCCACCCATCCCCTTGGACACCACCCTGGACACCCCCCGACCCCTCTGGACAGCCCCCGACCCCTCTAGAAAGCACCCCCACCCCTCCTGGACACAACCCCCACCCCCGACCTGCTTGGACACCCCCCTGGACACCCCCCAACCCTCTGGACAGCCCCCCCACCCCTCCTAAACACCACCCCCACCCCCTACCCCCCTTGGACACCCCCCTGGACACCCCCAACACCCACCCACACCCTTGGACAGCCCCCCACACCCACCACCCCCTTGTAAACCCCCCTGGACACCCCCCGACCCCTCTGGACAGCCCCCACCCCTCCTGGACACCACCCCCCACACCCTACCCCCTTGGACACCCCCCTGGACACCCCCCAACCCTCTTGATAGCCCTCCCACCCCCCTGGAATCACTGAAAATTTACCATAACAAGAAGTTGGACCATTCAAATAATGTTTTTAGGTGTGGAGGAAGAACTGAGTTTCAATAGATAGAGAAGGAACTCGACATTAGGTTGTCTATTCCAGGTGTGGATTTGAAGGAGTTAATGTTTGTTCATTGACCCAAGAGATTGAATCAGAAATTCAGATGTTGTGCCATTTTCTCATGATGAGGATGAATAATTGGTGGGGTTTGACTTTTAAATGGAGAGCTTAGCAGACCATCATATTTTCTATAGATCAGTAAAGGATGTTAGCATCGAACATAAGGCTTAAGGGATGCTTTCAGATCCAAATATGTATGTTGATGGATGCAATGGATCTAGTAGAGGTTCTAGAAAGAATGGTGGTTTTATTTGTTTAGGATAAGTAGTGAAGAAAAAACTAGTTAATTTTTTACTTGCTGAAAAGAGGGTATCTAAAATTTTTAACATGCCGAGGGGAAATCTGGCGAGTCCTCCTCGTGAAACTTTGTTTGCAGGGGGTGAAAATGGTGATGTGATCCCAAATCCATGCACCTATGCCATGGTTGTGTGTGAATAAAGTAGTAACAACTGTAAAAGGGCAACCCATCCAAATGGACACGCCCCAAACCTCTCAGGGATTTATAGAAAACGATGAAAAATTAGTGAAATCATAAAATTAGTCAATATTGCAAGTCGAACTAATAGATCTAGGGATGATAAATAAGATTATGGTGCCAAAACGAGTTAAAATGGTTCACAATCGAAGAATATTAGCTAGTTTCAACAAAAAAATCACAACACATATATATATACTATCCGCGAAAAAAAAACGAACGAGTGGGAGGATTACCTGAGTGCTGCGAGTTTAGATGATTGATCCGAGGAGATTAAATATGAGAAACGATGATCTCAAAACGAATCTAAACCCACGAAATGGACGAGCCGATTCGGGTTTACGCGCGAGAGAGACGAGTCGTGACTGTCGAAGGTAAACTCGCGAATGACAATCCACGGGTCTGGGTAAATTTTTAAATGAGTTATCACGTCGGTTATTCAATAACCGACGTAAAAACCTTCCTCCGATTCTTTTTTTACGTCGGTTATTTTATAACCGACGTTATAAAGGGCTCAAAATCCGCGTTTTATTACGTCGGTTATTCCATAACCGACGTCAAAAACATCTGCGGATTCTTTTTTTACGTCGGTTATAAAATAACCGACGTAAAAAGGCCTTCAAAAACCGCGTTTTTACGTCGGTTATTGAATAACCGACGTAACAAACGCCCCCCGCTTCTGTTTTTTACGGCGGTTAATGTATAACCGACGTAAAAAACGAAGCCGCGCAATTAATAACGTCGGTTATAAAAATAACCGACGTTAAAGGTGTACTAAACATAGGTTTTTACGTCGGTTATTAAATAACCGACGTAAAAAACCTCGTTTTACATATTATGACGTCGGTTTTATATAACCGACGTAAAAAATGGTGACGTAAAAAACGTTTTCTGCACTAGTGCATGACTAGAAAAAGATAGTTTTTCTTCCAAAATATTTGGTGAGTGATGAATTTTTATATCCAATTTTAAAACAAATATCAAATCCACCTGACTATAGACAAAACCTTCATTTGGAAACCAATAATTCTTACAAGAATGATTCATCTTCATCACCAGGCTGTGACCTTCCTTTAATTATGGTCACTGTAATGCTATCCATGGAATCATTATCATCATTTCCCTACTTTAGTTGGCCTGAAATGCATTGTGGTATTCTTTTTAGAACCTTATGTGGAACAATATTCATAATTTCAATCATAGCCATGGGGATGTTTTAGGTCCTAACACATTCTTAAAATCATCATTATACAAAAAAATCAGATAATGAACCTAATTACCATCCCCAAAAAACATCCCTACTGAAAATCATCTTTGGTGTTTTTGTCTATCTATAATAGATTATACAAAGTATAAATTATTCTATATAAAATCACTCAATACCTTACTTCAATTCAAATTCAAATTCTAGTAATATGTGTGTAGACAAGTCAGATCTAAGTGGAATTAAAACCTTAATAAAATACACCTTCAATTATCATTTTCCCCTAGGTTCCAAAAATCAAAGATCCATTTTTTTAATTCATTGATAGAACTCAAATAATTATCTTATAAGTCAATTTACCCCTTATTCATTTGGGTTCAATATTTACCTCACCTTAATGAATTCATTTTTGATAAATAGGCACTTTATTGAATATTTTAAAGCCATGAAAGTGTAAAGAAATTATTGATTATAAAAGTGGATTGCTTTAGTGCCTAATGACTTAGATATTCACCATGGGATATCAATTTCCCATTTTAATCTAGTTTCAAAAGACTTATATGATTATGATTTTATTTGGATCCCTAATGTGTTTGTTTAAAAAAAACAAGTCCTCTAGGTTCAAGTTCAAAAATTCAGTATCCTTATATTCTAATTCCAATTCCATAAAGATATATCCCGTCACACTCCATTTCCTATTTCATAACCCAAATGTCCATAAAAATAGTGGGAAACAACACTCAATAATCATCCACATCCAATAATTATAGAATCAATGTCAACCATAGTAACTCAACATGCAATTATCTATTAAACAAGATTTCATTAAAGTGTAAATTGTATCCCATAGAACCACAAGTTTTGATTTTTTTGGAAGATTCATAAAAAAATCAAGTGGATTTTGATGTGTACAATTATTGAACCACAACTTATCACAAAGGAAAACCCATATCCCCTACACTTAAAACCCAAAATTCTCCCCAATGTTGAATCTTAAAGTGGGAGAACATTTTTTTTTCAAAATAGAATGAAAATTTATTAGTTAAAAGAATTATGAAGGGATTAAAAGTATATTTATAGTGTGTTTGACTCATTAACCAAAATAGCTAGAATATATTTACAAAATTTCATTATTTTTTATTTTAATACCAAACACAAGAATTTCCAATTTGGATGAAAATGTAGCATGGTGAAAATGATGTACCAAAATAAGTTTTAACTGCAAATTCATTTGAAAGGGTGCTAGATATGTTTGAAATTCATCTCAAATTTATTTTCAATACACTAGAAATCATTAATATAAAAACACATCCATGAAAATAGATTCATTTTTTTTTTAAAAATTTAAGTGAAATCCCCCCACACTTAGTTCTTAGAAGCATGATGAAAAAGATGAGCATAATTAAAAATTAAAAAGTTGAAAGTAGTACTCCCTTAATGAAGAATATTTAATCATTTCAATGCAATATTTTCCTCCCTTAATATCCTTTAGTAATATCCCTGATGGATCAGTTCTGGTTCTTAAAAATGTAAAAAAATCAACATTAATAAGTAGTAGATTAAAGATTAGAGTAAATAATAACCAAAGTTTAAGTTTAGGATTTTTTTTCTCCAGAAATCTCTAGGATGAATCCACTCCTTGTAGTTTTGAAATATACCAAGAATATAATTACTTTTCTTAGGGATGTTAAAGAAAAAATTTATGAGCTTTACTATCACTAAATAATGTAAAACATATTATAGTGGTGATCGAGGTTGATTCACTGAGAATAATTTATAAATTTATTAAAATGATTTAGGAAAAATTTATAAAAAGAATAAGATTGAATTGGGTTTTGAAAGTGATGATATGAAATACCAAGATTTTGTAAGTTTAGGTTTGTGAACCAGTGAAGGGTTTGTGTTTTTATTTTTATATAAATGGATTCAAAAAACAAATCTAGTGAGCCTCCTCTTAGAGAACTCACCCTATATTTTTTGAACCTCCTTTCACTTATTAGTTCTTAAGTTAGTTCATATATAGGAGTTGAGAATCATGTTTAAACACAGTGACCCCAGATTCATGAATCAGTTATTCCATGAATGAGGGTCACCAGTCAAGGAATTTAGTATGAAAACCCTTCCATTTTATCAATGTTCACACATGATTAATATGGTTAATAATTAAAACATGAGATGAAACAATGTACATAACCCATTAAAATATAAATCGAGGAAATTTACCTACACTACTTTCACAACCCTTTACTTACATGGCTTTGCACAAAAGGATTTACCCCTTCATGCTACTCATGATGGGATAAGAAAATAAAACAGAACACATACTTTAGTAGTATCAATATTCCACAACATAAAATTCTCCTTACTCTTCTCATTGAAGTATAAAAAAGTCCAACCATTTGTGAAGCAACCTTATCCCTTATTTTCTTCTACCTGAGATAATTATCTCTCTTTATTTTTCAAATTTTAAATTTTATCGTTTCCTGTTGGTAATTTTAACTTTATATTGCTCATCCATATCTCTCCACATGGGTTTTCATTATTTTGAGGGAGTTTTAGACTTCTCTTATATGGGTGAGGCTTCCACAAATATATAATTTCTATTTAAGATCCTTGAAGTTTAGATATATGATGTGGAAAGCTCGAACATATCAGGATTTTGAAATTTGAAAAAAAATTCACTATGACGTGGAGATTCCCTTTACAGAAGATCCAATGCATGGCCCTGCATGGTCACAGTGTTGCTAGACCACCATGGATACAAGCACTCCATGCTTCTCTTTTCCATGATACTTCCTTTTGAGACACCACCACACTGCAACATCATCTATATGGAGTTGCCTCTTCACTATTCAAAATATTTGGTTATGCCAATATTGAACCCTCAATGTTGTAGTGTAGTTCGTACACTGCAATGTATTTCTATCAAATCCAACAAAAAGTGGATACAATGTAGTGTACGATCCCAGGTGAATCCTTCTCCTCCTGAGTTTGATATCTCTTGGCTACTAGGATGCATAGGTTTGACTTCATAATAGTGGGTCTTGAAATGGAAGTGGGGGTGAGATTCTTCTTCAATAACCATTCACGTAGGTTTCTTCCTCTATTTGAGTATTCATAGTGGTCTCCCCCAGATTCAGAGATGATATGTGGTAATTACATCCCTTGTAAGTGGAGTCTTTCTTGAGCCTGGGATTCCCTGATGGATTCCATGGAAATTTCTGGTGGGTTGTAGTGGAAATCTATGGGGGACGCTCCCATTTGTGGGAGAAATCAATAGAAAGGAAACAAAAATCTATTTTCAACTTCCTTGGATGGAAACAACCCAAGTGCAGCATCTTCCTCCATGGTTTGGAAGCCAACCCAGGTGGAACCTACTGTTGAAGAAGCCAACAGAGAGAGTTTCTTTAAGGGTTGATGAACAACCACAAATAAACCATTGACTGTGTTGATTACTATATATTTAAAATGGGATTAAGATCCCATGAATTTTTTAATATGAAAAACTCACTGTAACACGGTGTATCCTTCGGCAAATTTATTTGGAGATGAAGTAATAAAAAGAAATCCCACCACTTCTCCTGTGTACGTAGGAAACACCATTTCCGAACCATGTAAATTCTCTATGTTCTCCATTTTTCCTCATTTTGTGTTCATTTTGATCACCATGACACTCCACTTCCCCAAAAAAGTGGTATCAAAGGGTTCAAGTTCGAAATAGTGAAGCAACGCCAACGTTTTTGGGAGACCAGAAAATTGAACGTGGTTGAATTTTTTTTGAGGCTAGATCCGTGAAGAGAACAGTGATAAGATTCCAATGTCACAAGCTGCATAAAAAATGGATCTGAAATGAAGAAGATAGCCTCAGTCAAAGTTTGGTCAAACTGTGGGTGCTACAGTAACCCTGTCCCAGAGAAGACAACACTGTTCATACCACTGGAATCATTTTGGTGAATTTTTCGGCCACTGTTCCGGTGAGCCACGTCAGCACCATGTCAACGGTTAATCTAGACCGTTGAAACAATTTTGGTCATATCTCGGCCAATCAGAGTCCGTTTGCAGCAATCAAGGAGTCGATTCTAGGTATTTCAACCGTTTTGGACACATATATATGGTTAGTTTTTAGAAATTCGCACTCCATAAATGGAAGAAAATACTGGTAACATGATTAAACTTATTGCATTTAATTATGCGATATGGAAACTAAAAATGGAGGACCTTTTGTATATTAAAGATTTGTGGAAGCCTATAGTGGAAACCACTAAGCCCATTACAATGAAAGTGGAGGAATCATAAAAAAGTTGTAAAAATGATGAGAAGACGTCAGCTGGTATCCCACAAGTTGATGCGGAGTGGGTCATACTCAAAAGGATGTGCATTACTCAAATTAGACAGTGGATCGAAAAAATAATCTTCCAAATTTTTTCCAATTAACATGATGCTTCTATTATTTGGCGAAAATTGGAAAAGATGTATGTAGGGAAAATCATGTAGAACAAAGAAAACCTGATATGTTGTCTTTTAAACTTGAAATAAAAATATGGGAGAAATGTATCAGAGGACATGAGTGAGTTCCAAGGTACTTTTGATCAGTTTAATTCCATGAAAATGATGATTGATGATGAGTTGTAGGCACTATTAATGTTGATCTCTTTACTAAAGATGTGGTAAACACTAGTTATGCTGGTCAGTAATTCAACTCTAGATGGAACTCTCACCATGGAGATGGTGAAATACAGAATGATGAATAAAGAGTCTCAAAGAAAAGATGAGGGACATACATCAGAATTAGAATCTCTTGCCACTGAAATGTAAGGGAAAAAATGGCAGGGAAGAAGTAGAGGAAGAGAACCTCATGACCAAATTATTCAAAGGAGGAAGCGATCAAAATCTAGATCAATATATGACATGAAGTTATACCACTGTGGCAAGCCTGGACACATCATCTGAGAGTGTAGAAAGTTAAAGGTGGGGAAGAGGAATCTGGATGGTAAAACACAAAATAATGATGCTGTAGTTGTCAATGAAGATATTGTTATTGTTTAGAAAGACAATCAAGTCAGTATTTTACTCCAAGACTTGAGATGTGTGATCAATTCCAGCACCTCCTACCATGTCACTACCAGAAGAGATTTCTTCTCATCTTACTATTTAGGAAATTTCAAACATGTGAAGATGGGAAATGATGGTGCATCCAAAATTACTGGTATTGGTAATATATTTATGGAAACTAATATTGAATAAAGGTTATTATTGAAGGATGTGAGTCATGTTCTTGATATTCATCTCAATCCGATATCCAATAGAATTCTTGATGACGAGGGATATGTTAGTTCCTTTGGTGATGGGAAATGGAAGCTTACCAAAGGTAACCTGGTAATTTCTAAAGGAAAAAAGATACTTCTCTTTATCTCACAAATGCAAGACCATATGGAGGAGAAGTAAATGCACCCAGAAAAGATGTTCCTGTAGAATTCTGTAATAGGCGGTTGGTTCACATGATCAAGAGAGGAATCATAATGCTCTTCAGGAAAGATCTCCTACTAGGAATAAAAGGTACACATCTAGATACTTGTGTTTATTTCATCATGGAAAAACAACACAGAGTATCGTTTAGTGGTTATATACCATCCATAAAAGAAATTTTTTATATCTAATTCATACTGATGTCTACATGATGATCACCAAGACGATGGGAGGTTCTATTTATTTTTTTACCTTCATAAATAATCATTTTATAAAAGTCTAGGCATTTGCTTTGAAAACTAAAGACCAAGTGTAGGATGTTTTCAAGTAGTTTCAAGTGAAGGTGGAAAGATAAATAGGTAGATAGTTAAAGTGTGTGTGATTAGACAATGGAGGAGAGTACCGTGCTCCATTTGAGGAGTACTATAGAAGTTTTTTCATTAGGATGAAAAAATCAGTACTAAAGATGCCTCAGAATAACGGTCTTACTAAGAGGATGAATAAAAAAATTTATGAGAGAGTAAGATGTATGCTCTCAAATGAAAAGCTACCAAACACCTTTTAGGGGGAGGAAATGATGACCATAGTGGATCTTATCAACCTCTATCCACCAGTTCCACTTAACTATGACATTTTAGAAAGTGTCTGGACAGGTAAATATGTTTCTTACAAACACTTGAGAGTATTTGGCTACAGGGAATTTGTTCACATCCTGAAAGATGAGTAGGAGAAGCTGGATAGAAAATGGAAGTAGTGTATCCTTTTTGGATATGATCATGAAGAGTTTGGATACCGAATCTAGGATCCTATCAGAAGGAAGATCATCAGAAGCAGAGATGTGGTGTTTCTTGAGGATCAGATGATTGAAGATTTTGGGAAACCAGAAAGTGCAGAGAAGTCAAAGTATAAGGAAATTCCAGTTATTCTAGAACCAGTCTCACCACCATCAGTACCAAATAACACGAGAGAGATACACGACACTAATGATACATCATTACTAGTTAATATGTCTCCATATGCTGATATGTCTTCATCATATGATATTACAGAACATATTACCCCTGAAGAACAATTGAGGAGATCCTCCAGAGAACGACAACCGATTCATAGATACTCACCACATGAGTATGTGATGATCATTGACAGGGGAGAGCCAGAAAATTATGATGATGGAATCTGGAGTCAACAATAGATGGAATAGAAGAAGGCCATCCAAGAGGAGATGAGATCCTTGGACAAGAACTGTACATTTGATTTTTTAGAGATACCACATGGAAAGAAGACAATCAAGAACAAGTGGGTGTACAAAATCAAAGTAAAATATGGAAGTTCACAGTTGCACTATAGAGCTAGAATGGTTGTGAAGGGATTTGGTCAGAAGAAAGGTATTGACTTTGATGAAATGTTTTATCCTATGGTTAAAATGTCTTCTATCAGAGTTGTTCTTGGTTTGGAAACTAGTCTAAACCTGTAGGTTCAACAACTGGATGTAAAGATAGCGTTCTTACATGGTGATATTGATGAGGAGATATACATAGATCATTTAGAGGGATTTTAGGTGAAAATAAAATAAAACCTGGTATACAAGCTTAACAAAATTTTATATGGTCTGAAACAGGCTCCGAGGCAATGGTATAGGAAATTTGACTCATTCATGGAGAAAAACGAGTATAGGAGGAAAAATTATGATCACTATGTTTTCATCAAGAAGTCTTCTAATGGTTATTTCATTATCTTATTACTTTATGTTGATGATATTCTAATTATTGGTAGAGATATTATCAAGATTGATAGGTTGAAGAAGGAGTTGAACAAGTATTTTGAAATGAAGGACTTGGGAGACACTACTTAGATTCTTGGTATGACGATTACTTATGGAAAGAGGAATCACACGATTTTTCTATCTCAGGAGCTATACATTGAGAAGGTTATTGAAAGATTCAACATGGGAAAGGTGAAACCAGTTAGCACTCCACTTTCAAGTCATTTTTGGATCATGATAAGTCAGAGTCCATCAACTGAGAAGAAGAAAGCATAAATGGAAAAAGTTCCTTATCAGTTAGCAGTTGACAGTCTTATGTATGCCATGGTGTGCACCAGACTAGATATTGCTCACACTATTGGAATTGTGAGAAAGTTCTTATCAGATCTAGGAAAGAAGCATTGTAAAAAGGTAAAATATATATTGAGGTATCTCTAAGGTACATCTAGTCATTTTTTATGTTTTGGAAGTGAAAAACCTATTTTGGAAGGATACACAAATGCATATATGCATGGAGATGTAGACATGAAGAAATCCATATCTGGGTACCTGATATCATTTGAAGGGGGATAAGTCTCATGGAAATCATGAATTAAGAAGTGTGTTGCCTTATACACCACATAAGTAGAATATATTGGGGCCACTAAAGGCTATAAGGAGATTTTTTGGATGAAGAATATTTTACAGGAGCTGGGATAGAGTCAGGAGAATTATATTCTCTATTTCAATAGTTATATTTCTATTCATCTCGGCAAGAACCAAACATTTCATTCCAGGTCCAAACAAATCGATGTCTGATATCACTGGATCCAAAATGTGCTGGAAGAAATATTGTTGAAACTTGAGAAAATACACACCAATGATAATGGGGTAGACCTGATGATGAAGGGTCTACCGAAAGAGAAGCTGAACACCTGTAAGGAGAGTACATGTCTAGATTATACCCCAAACTAGGAATGAGGGGGAGATTTTTGGGGGCCACTCCCATTTTTGGGAGAAATCAACAGAAAGGAAACAAAAAACTGTCTACAACTTCCTTGGATGACAACAACCCAAGTGCAGCAGCTTCGTCCATGGTTTGGTAGCCAAGCTAGGCAGCACCTACCATTGAAGCAACCAATAGAGAGAGTTTATTAAAGGGTTGATGAAAAAACCCAAAACAACCATTGAATGTGTTCATTACTCTATCTTGAAAATGGGATTAATATCCCATGAATTTTATAATCTGAAAAACTCACTGTAATACTGTGTATCCTATGAAGAATTCATCTAGAGGGGAAGTAATAAAAATAAAGGCCCCCTATTCTCCTATGGATGCAGGAAACTCCATTTTCGAACCACATAAATTCTTCATGATCTCTATTTTCCTCATTTTTTGTTGATTTTCATCTCCACAATGCTCCACTACCCCAACACAATCCGGTGGTGTGCGGTGTTGCAGAGGTGGTATACAAAACAACTAAAATGTCCGATGAGGATGATGTGAGAGCAGCTGAGTGGACATCATTTATATAAGTGAGTAATATTACCAATTCTTCCTATGTCCCACATTGAAGTCATGGGAGGTTTCACTCCTCTATTTAAGTAAGATGCTCCCCATAGTACTCTGACAATTCATATGGGGACTAGAGGCCCCCCCTTCACAATTGTGCACCACCTCGTACCGGTTAAATACTCCTCCCATCACTGTGTGGACAAATTCCCCACACACCGACATACTCCCTTGTATTCTCCTTCATCTTTCCCCTATACTGACTCGTGTAGGGACTTTCCCCAGCCACTTCCCAACCGCACGACCTTCTGAAGGATGGGATTGGCTAGCGGGCCCTTTTATGCCCTATTAAGTGGCCGACTTAACCTTGGTTAAGGGATGGAAACCTATGGACCTAATTTTTCCCCCACTAAGTCCCTTTTTAAATTCCTCTTCTAAAACAAAAAACAATAATAAAAATCAAATGATAAAAAATAAAGTATTCAATTAATTTTATTTTCTTTTTCAAAAATTTCATTCCAAATTAAAAAATACCCAAAAAATAAATATTGTTAATTAAAACAAGAGTTTAAACCATTAAAAACAATTAAAGTAAACAATTTAAATTTTAAAAATTATGCAAAAAATACAAACTCATCAAATCCCCCACACTTAAACCATGTTTTTCCTCAAACATAAATATCAACTATAAATTCATAAAGGAAACCCCCCATTCTACCAATATTTAAAATTTAAAATTAATATAACAAATCAATTATCAATGGGGTAAATTAATTTTTGAATTTCATATAAGAATGTGATTTCAATTAATTATTAGACACAATTTATTTTAAATTCCCAAATAAAAATGGTAAGGAATATCATATCTTTCATCTAAGTATATTAACTTATCATTATTAACATGAAAAATTGTGATCTACCTCACCATTTTTTTCTCCTCTCATTACTCAAGGTAAAAATGAATATAGAACTTCCCTTATTACTTGTGTAAATATACCATACTTATTAATTTGAAAATGATCTAATTTCTCCCATTACCAGAGGAAAATATCACTAAAAATCAAGAGGACTTTGAAAAAATGATCAAATGATTATGTGGTTAAGGTATGGTGGAAAATTGATGAATAAAACATATAAGGCTTGAAATATAGGTTTAAATATAAGTTTTATTCATGATAAACAAAATAAACACAATGATATTATCCTATTCAAAAAGTGTAACCTTTCCCAACAATTCCCAAGCTTAAGTAAGGTGATGATCAAAATACACACAATGAAGAAATTTCCCTTTTATTTTTTTCTTCTTTTTCAATTTTTAAATTTTTTAAAATTGAGTTAGGTAAAGTCTCACATACATAACCTAACCCCAAATAATAAAAATCATTGGTTAGGTGATCGTGTTTTTTGATCCTCCATAACTCAAAACACGTTATTTATTTATTTATTTATTTTTTTCTTAAGGGGTAAACAAAACAAAATTTGAAGTGTGAGATGAAAATTCTTCCCAACATTAGATGAGACACCCAAGACATATTATCTAAAATAAGCACACCCCTTTTACCATGAAATACCTCTTTCACCCCCACTTGAACTTTGAAAATCATGAAAAACATTAGAGTAAGGCTATGGATGAATAAATTAGCCTGAACTTTTTATATTCCTAACAAAGTACATTCATGGTATCTAAGGGATAAAAGGAAGATTAGGGTTATTTAGACTCAGGTATAATGGATTAAAAAAAATTCCTCAATCATTTTAAAGTGAATTTTTACAATCATCATTTTGAAAAGTTCAAAATCAAATCCTAGTAGGTGACATATTCCAAGTTTTCTCAATAAATTTACTAATAAAGATTGGAAAAATTAGATTAGAAACCTCTCAAGAATAATAGCATGTAATTCAATACAATCACTCATTTAATGTGTCATGACAATAAATCAATCAACATGAATTTTTAAAAATCAAATCATGAAATATGGAAGGGAAATTTCAGTAACATGTGACTACAAAGAAAAATCATGATTTGTTGATTTCAAATTCCTATTTTTCACTATAATCATTCAATTCACCATTTTACTTATTCAATTACTATAAATTTTAAAATTAAATCATGGCATATCGGTTTTTCTAAAAATTCTAAGTATCATTTATCAAAAGTAAAATACTAATCTAAGTGTGGGAATGAATTTTTTTCTCATTTAAACTCAAAAAAGATTCTAAAAAATAGGTAAGTAATAGTAAATATTGAAATTTAATGTTTTAATCCCCTATTTACTTGAATCTCTTATCATGTTTTGTTTTCCTTGCTTACTTTAGCAGGTCATTGTACCTTGAATATTTATGGGCCTGAAAATATAAGACAAACAATGAATGTGCAGGCCATTCTCATGAAAGTTAAAAAATAATTAAGGGCATGTACACTTATTAGTTCCTAAATGGAAATGAAATTGAATCCTAAAGCATAAAAAATATGGGCTGCCTCCCAAAATTAATTTGGTTATCATCATTCAACTCAAACTTACCTCTCAAAGTTATGTGACTGAGGGTAGGAAGAAGGTTATCCAGTCCAGATCTACAAATTCTATAAGCTATGATTATTTCATGTAGATGGGCCCTATACCTTTTTTAGAAACCAACTTTACCATTACTATTACTAAAAAATTCTCAATCTCTATTGGTCCCAATCTAGTAGGTTTTTTCCCTTCATGAATAATCAAATGGAAGCTCACTAACTGCCTAAACTTATTTACCCTATTTGAAATATTATTGGAAATAATTTTCCCCACTATCTCTAATTTTTTACATTAGCTTGTAAACTTTATTTCACTCATTTACAACCACTTATTTTAGTTTTACTACAATTAAATTATCTCTTCCTCCAAGGAAAAAAGTTTCATCCAATTCTTTCTTCTCACCCTCTCTCAACTCGTCACTTTTCTCATCCATATTTTTCATAACCCAGTGGATGTTAAATTTAACCTCTTCTCCACCAACTCTCAAAAATAAATATCCATTTTAGACACCAAGTAATTCCAATCCTATTTCTAGGAAGGGTCTTCCCAAAAATTATTGGGATCTTCTCCTCTTCCATGTATAGTACCAACAAATATTCTGTAAAGTAGAACTTGTATACCTTGACAATGACATCCTCAATTAGTACATAGGGATGTCTCACTGTTGTGTCATATAGTATAATACTAACTTGTATTATATCCATATCTCTTAAATATAGGCTCTTAAATATTGAATATGACATAATTTTTACACCTACACTTAAATCACACAAATCACCACCAAACTCATTAGAACCAATGTCAATGGGAATGGAAAAACTAACTGGATCACTTTTTTTCTTTGGTTATCCCTTTTACACCTTATTTTACCATTTTTCACCACAAAATACTTCATAAACTTGTAATATATTGGAATTTTCACAATCATCTTAGTGAATGATATGTTGTTCTACAATTTCTTGAACATCTCTAGGAAATTTTACCTCTTACCATTGATTTTTTATTATCTTAATCATTTAAAAAATGATGGTGGTTGATACGATAGTGGATCTTATTCTAAAACCTATCTTTAATCTTCTTTTACTTTATTTTCTTTCTTTAATTAGTTGTTCTCTTTCCACTAGTTATTATCCAATCTACTTTTCATCTTGTTTTATGACTTATTTAGAAACTTCTTGGGTTTTTTCACCACTCATTAGGGTTATGGATTTGATTTCACCATTTCCTAGGAATATGCCACCCAATAAAACTCCCCTTGGTCTATCTTTCAATTTTATAACAATTTGATCTATTTGGATTTTGAAGTTCCTTGTAGAAACCCTATGATTTCTTGAATTATCTCTCAATTTATAGATGGATGTACCTTGATTCTTAGAGTATGTTTTTAAATCAGTCTGGGTAGCTTCTATTATGGTCATGAAACTTTCTAGGGTCTCTTCCAAAGAATGTACTTGAATTGTGAGTGTTGTGCCTTAGTGTTGGGGATGAAAACCCTACTATCTTGGCTGTAAAATATGGCCTTGTGCTTGATTCTTATGTTGTTATTATAGTTTATATTGTATCCTCCATCCCTAAATATAATTTTGTTTATTGTAATTTATATAATTAAAATATTTTTAATTCATACCTTGGGGATTTTTATTAGCCATAATTGCATCAAGTTTCCTTAACACCACATTCATTTGGGAGACATCTGAATTATTGTCCACTACGTGCACTCCTTTCACTGCCTTCCCATGGTCTAGTTTCCATTTGAAACTATTTTTGGACATTTCATCCAACAATTCATAACTCTCTTCCAGCAACTTCCTCAAAAGGGAACCTCTAGCACCCATGTCAATTATTTAACAGTTACCCTGTGACAAACCGTTATAAAATATTTGTATTAGAAACCACATTTTGTTATTGTGACGAGGGAATCATCTTATCAAATTTTTAAACCTCTCCCATGAACTGTATAATGAATCCTTAGTAAAATTTTCAAAAATAGTGACACTTAGACATAAATATATTAATTTAAAAGGTTGGGAAAACCATGTTAATAGATTTATTACTAAATCCTCCCAAGTTGTAATTGAGTGTGGAGGTAGTATATGAATCCATCCACATGCCTTTTAATTCAATGAGAATCTAAATAGGCATAGTCACACAAAACCAGTTTTGAAATTATTGAATTGGAATGTATCATACAACTCAAAAAACTCTAAATATGATAATTGGGGTCTTCTTGTGGTAGACTAATGAATTTTATGGTATGGGTGATCATTTGAATGATAAAAGACTTTATTTTTAAGTGTTGGGCCTTGATCATAGGTTCTAATATTCTTGGATGAACCCCCATGTTTGAGGGTAATATGTAGTCGAAAAGTTATTGCACCCATTTGTTCTATCCTTGAATAACTTTCACTACTCCTTGAGTAACTTCTTATATTTCTCCCTGAATTTTTTCTCTCCCAGCTCCTTGAATTTTTTCTCTACCAACGATGATATTCTTAACTTCTTAATATTGGTTATTTCTCCCTTGTGGAGTACCCGTGTGCTGTATTTTATCTTGAAACTACAGAACAAGAAGACCAAGTCTAATAATATGTAAAATAGAAAAATAAAAATGAAAATTTACTAAAAAATATAATCATTACTAACTACCTTGCCCTGGAAATGGAGCCGGTTTTGATGTCTCCCAAGACCATCATTAATTTTATTGGGGATGTTAAAGAAAAAATTTATGTGCTTGACTATCACTAACTAATTTAAAATATATTACAATGTTGATCAATGTTGAACCACTAAGAAAGGTGTAAAAATTCATTAATTTTTTTTAATAAAACTTTATAAAATGTATAAGATTGAATTTAGTTTTGAAATTGATGAAATGGCGTACCAAGATTTTGTAAGTTCAGGTTTGTGCCCTAGTAAAGGGTAAGTGTTTTGTTTTTTAATTAAATGATTTTGGTACCCTACTCTAGTGGGAATCCTCTTAGAGTTATCACCATCTATATTATAAACCTCCTTTCCCAATCTTAGTTATTTGGTTGGTTCATATATAGGTGTCAAGAACCATGTCTAATCACAATGACCCCAAATTCATGCATTAGCTGTGCTAAAAATAAAGTCCACTAGTCTAGGAATTTAGTAGGGAGACCCTTAATTTTAGTAATGGTATTGCATTATAGAGAAGGGTAATAATTAAAAAATGAGATGAAACAATGCACACAACCCATTAAAATATCAATTGAGAAAAGTTCCCTATACTACATGCCCTCCCATTTCCTTAAAAGAGATTGACATATAAGGATTTATCCCCTCATTATAGTCACGAGGGGATAGAAAAATAAATAAAAACACATACTATAGTACTAGTAGTAGTCCACAACAAAAAATTCCCCTTCCCGTTCTTATTAAATTCTCTAAAAGCCTAACCCTTTTCATAACAACCTTCTCCCTTATTTATTTCTCCCTCAGATAATTATATCTCTCTATTTTTAAAATTTTGAATTATCTATTCTCCTGCTAGTACTTTTATCTTCAAATTGGTTTAACTTATCTCTCTATAAGGGTTTTCCTTATTTTAAGGGAGTTTTTAGACTCCTCTTATGTGGGATATGCCTCCACACACATATTCTTGATGTTTAGTATCCTAAAATATTAGTTGAATGATGTGGAATGCTCAAAAGTATCAAGATTTTGAAATTTGAAACAACAATACACTATGGCATGGAGATTAAATTTGTGACACAACCCATACATGGACACACATGGACATAGTGCAGTTGGACCACTACAACCACATGAACTTCATCCTATTTTCCATGATACTGATTTTTGAGGAACCTCTAAATTATAGAATCATCCCTATAATGTATCCTCTTCCCTCTTCGAAATCTTCAATTCTGTGATTATCACACCCTCCACATAATATGAGAGGTACCACACCACAATGTATTTCCATAGAATCCATCCAATAGTGGCTACAGTGCAGTGTATGATCCATGGTGAATCCTTATTTTCCTCAGTTTGATCTCTCTTGTCCAATATGCCTTATAGTCTTGGTTCTAGTGTCGTGGGTCTCAAAATGGTAGTGGGGGGGGGGGGGGGGTGAGCATCTCCTTCATGGGACATGCATGGTGGTTTCTTCCTATGTTTGGGTTTTTATGGTGTTATACCAAATCTTTTGAGGTGATCTATGGAAATTAAAACCCTTTAAAGTGTATCCTTGCTTGATCCTAAACTTCCCTAGTGGCGTCTATGGTGGTTTCTGGTGAGTTTATTTGGTGGTCCGATGGTTTTTGGTGTAGTGGTGGTAGTCTACGATATAGATGAAATGTCTGATAATGATGACACATGAGTACCTAATATGATGTTGTTTATGTATGTTAAGGAATAAAACATGTGTTTTCCACACCCCACATTGAATTTTTGAGCAATTTTACTCTGCTATTTAAGTAATCCGCTCCCCATAGTGCTCCGAAAAGTTAGATGGGTGCTGGGGGACCCCCTACACTGCTGTGAACCACCACGTGCTAGTGAAATTATCCTCCCATCACCATGTGGACACGTTCCCCAAACATTTCCCCCCTACACTGACCCGCATAGGGGATTTCCCCAACCGTACAACCTTTCTAAGGTTCAGGTTAGCCAGTGATCCCTCTTGGGTTTGATATGTGGCTGACTCGACCTTGGTTAATGGTTGGATGGATTTGGGCCTATTTTTTTCCACATTAACCCCCTTTTAAATTCATCTTACAATACAAAAAACACTAATAAAATTAAAAAAATAAAAAACAAATTATTCAATTATTTTTATTTCCCTTTTCAAAATTATCATTCCAAATTAAAAATTAATAAAAAAATTAATATTTTAATTAAAAAATGGGTTTACATAATTTAAAAAATGACGGTAAATGATAATTTTTTTAAAAATCATGTAAAAAATATGAACTCATCAAGTTGCTCCAAAATTTGGGTTAATTTTCAATCGCTTCACATGGTTAATGGACCTAGAAAAACATAGGGGACATGAGTGGGAATTATTTTTATTTAAAGAAATGAAAATAAAATAAGAACATAAGTATGAGTTATTTCCCATGATTTTTTTTATAGTCCTCAGTTAGACACAATGTTGCCTCAACTTTCAATTAAGGAGATGACAACCAAGCCCTTCAAAATAATGTTTTATTATTTGAAAATTGACCATAAATGGCCGATTATCCTCTCTAAATAGCTCAAAAACTCCATTTACAAGTACTCTTAGAATGGCGAAGGGTCCAAAACACTTGGTTTTGAGTTTACCAGGAATAAAATTCAACATATAATTGAATATAAAGACTGTTTGACCAACCTTTAAATCCATATTTTGAATGATAGAATCTTGAAATTCTTTTGTTCATTCCATGAAAATTTCATCATTTTCATAAGATTCCATTTTAATTTCCTCCAAATAACTCAACTTCATAAACCTCCTATCACCAGTAGACTTGAAATCATAGTTCATGGAATTCAATTTCCAATAATACTTGTGATACAATTCCATAGGCAGATGATATGTTTTTCCAAAATGAAATCCTGTATGCAGACATTCCTATGGGGGTCTTATAACTAGTTATATACGACCAATTTTTTTATCCGATTTGATTGACCAATCTTTCCTAGATCTTAAAACCATCATATCCAAAATTTATTTAATCACTATATTCAAAATCTCATCATATCCACTAGATTGTGGGTTATAAGTGGTTTCAGTTCTATACACACACCTATATTTTTCCATTAAGGCCTTAAAATTATAATTATTGAAATGAGTTCCATTATCTATAATTAATGATTTGGTTAATCCAAATATAGAAAATTTATTCTTATTGATGAACTTGAAAACCCTAGAATAAAGGTTGTTGGGAAGAGACACTACCTCAACCTTCTTGGGAACATAGTCAATATCCACAAGTATATACTCATTCCTATAAGATGAAGAAAATGAAACCATGAAATATAACCCCTACACATAAAAAAATTCAACCACAAGAATCCCATTTTAGGGAAGCTTATACCTTATTATAACATCTACCATCCTTTGAAACTTTTCACAACCTATCACAAGACTCCTAACATATTTGAATAGAGTGGGCTAGTAGAAACCAGCTTATAAGACCTTTTGGATGGTTCTCTCTCCTCCATAATGTCCACCCCATGGTGTTGAATGAAAAATCTCATGAATGAAAATTATTTCCTCATAAAATTCACTTATTAATATAATTCCATCAACATATATTCTAAATAGTAAAGGATCATCCTAGGAAAAAAAATTTACTTAGAAATAAATTTATTTCTTTGGTTATGTGAAAGGTCTTTTGGAATGACACCCAGAACAAGAAAATTAGCTATATCAAAAATCCATGTGAATTACTTAAATAAGACAACAAATAGTTTCTCATCTAAGAATAAATAATTTATCTCTTTAGTTTCTCTAGCTTGGATATTTGGTATCCTATATATGTGGTCAAAAAACACATTCTAATCTCCTTTATTATCCTAAATTTATAGATCAAACTCCTACAACTAAAGTACACATATCACGAGTATTTATTTTGATTATTTATTAGACAAAAAATAATTTAATAGTGAAATGATAATTGAAAATAATAACCATATACCCAATAAAATACTACATAAACTTTTTAAGGGAAAACATAACCAAAACGAACTCCTTCTATATTGTAGTTTAATTTTTAATGGGTATCATTAAACAACTTACTAGAATTTTAAATCACATGAAACCTATTCTAATTTGTTTTTCCTAAGAAAACACCTAAAATAACCTAACTAGAATCACACATAACCTCAAAAGATAGTCTCTAGTTAGGTACAATGATAAAGAGTGAATATGTGAGTTTATCTTTGAGCTGGTTAAATGAATCCAAAAAATTATCATCAAACTCCAAGGGGGAATACTTAACTAATAGTGTGAAAAGGGGCCTGGTGATTTTAGAAAAGTCCTTGATAAATCTTTTATGGAATCTAGGATGACCTAAAAAGATTATAATTCATTATATATTCTCATGTGGTGATAAATTTTGGATCACTACAATTTAATCATTATTAACTTCAATACATCTCTTTGAAACCTTGTGAATTAAAAAAATTCTCTCAGTGACCATGATTAGGCACTTTTCCCAGTTTAGAACCATATTTTTTCCCAACATCTTTCCAAAATAGTTTCTAAATTTTCTAAAAAACTTTCAAAGTTACTGCCAATAATGGAGAAGTCATCCATGAACGCCTCTATTATCCTATCAATCATATCAGAGAAAATAACCATCATGGATTTATAAAAAGTGGATAGATAACCACACATGAAAAATAGAATTAAATGGTAGGAAAATTTCCCAAATGTACAAGTGAAAGTTATATTCTCTTGGTCCTTAGTAGATATGGGAATTGTTTTGTAACCAGAATAACCATAAAGAAAGAAAAAAACTCATTGTCATCCAACCTTTGAAGCATCTATTCTATAAATTTCATTTGGAGATGGTTTTTTCTAGTGGAAGCATTAAATTTTATATAATCAATGAAGACTATCCATTTATTTTATGACATAACTTGAATTTTTTGATTCTTCTCATTTGAAACATCTGTGAGTCCATTCTTATTAGGGACCACTTGCATAGGACCAACCCATGGGCTATCTAAGATTAGAAAAATTATTCTAGCATCTAATAAGCTAATGAATTCCTCTCTAACCACTTATATCATTTTTGGGTTTACTCTTCTCTTCCCCACTACTCTTGTTTTGTGGTATGGTTCCATGGGTGTTTTATACATGCAATAATATGAACTTATAACATTAATATCAGTTATATACCACACAATGATAGATTTAAACATCCTCAAGACATTAATAAGACATTATTATTGACTTCACTCTAGAATGGATGAGATGATAATAATCAGTGAGGAATCCTAACCTACGAATGAATATTTTAGGTGTCATGAATGGGGTTTTAAGCTCCAAATGTGGTGCTTATTCACTAGAAGGTAAACTATTAGGATGAGGAGGCCTAAGATCTTCAATGTGTTTCTCAAATTGAGTGTGAAAATTGGATAGTTTTTGTATGTAAATACCATAATTTAAATTTTACTCACTACTATCCAAAGTGGAAATATCACTATTTTCTAAGGTCAGACTAGATTTTAAAACTGGTTCTCTATAAAACTCATAAATGCATTTCAAAATCTCTCCCTGATACTTTTTAGTGTGGTACTTCTATGTTGGAGTAGGGAAATGATCCTAAAATTCTACCAAAAACTCCATAATATTAGAAATTGAGTATTCATCCTAAAAAAACTCCTCTTAGCAAGAATATAATTGGTATCCAAAGACTTATTTTTCTTTTAAAATTCTAAATGGGATTTGACCAACCTGAATGAAATCCTTGATTACATGTGGTCATTGACCAGATTAGAATTTATATTTCACAAACTACACTAAGATACAACAAAATAACACAGTGGAAGTGCAGCGTCGAATCCACATGGACTAGATAGTAGGTAGGCAACCTATAGATAATAACATTTAATTAGGATTAATCATAAACTATAATTGGTTTGGTTTTATTAAGACTATATAGATTGGGTTTTAATCTAGGAAATAGATAATGGATAAGGGTAAATTTCAAGGTTCATGTAAAATAGTAATCATAAATATAGCTTGGGATAGATCTATGGATTAAGCTGCAAAGAGGTGAAAAGGTAACTAATTGGTTTTGGTCCAACCAATTGGATCTACCTAAGCTGTAACTATTCTTTGGTCCAAATAAAGACAACAACCTTGGTGAAGTATGATTGGCTTTAAGGTAGAAAGTATCACACACTATTGGTCTTATCTTAGTTAACACCAACTAGGTCAGGATCCTTTAATTACATCTCCCATGATCAAGGTTATGAAAAAGAATGAGATTAACAATTTTTTAACCTAATTACCAGCCACAAGGTTACCAAGATTTTATTTATAGATTCATTACGTTTAAATCCACCCTTACTCTTGACCCTTAACCCTAAGAGGATTATCCACAAATGAAGGTATTAAACAAATGCAGGGAAAGAGGTAACATTATTAACATTATAATTAAACAACTAAAATCAATTAAATCTATCATTAAAACCATATAAAACCAATAAAATACTAACCTGAATGAAGAAACAGTAAAGAACATAGGAATGGAGTAAGTTGAACGACAATCACAATTGGATTCTAACATCAGAATATTAAATGGGAAATCCATATTCATTAAACATAAATATGTATCAAAGGATTGATTAAAAAAGTATAGGAAATCAATAAAAATAAGTTTAGGATAAAGTAGGAAAGAAAAGAAGAATAAAGAAGAAGGTTCGACTGTACTTCCAAAACTTCCTCAATCCACCAGGTGCTCTGATATTTATAGGCCCAAGAAG
Organism: Viscum album; assembly: GCA_963277665.1. Lineage (NCBI taxonomy): Eukaryota > Viridiplantae > Streptophyta > Magnoliopsida > Santalales > Viscaceae > Viscum > Viscum album. Next base: position 1,605,647,858 of record OY728127.1, read on the forward strand.
TCCATGACGTGTAAGTGATTAACATCATGTAACTTCTTTAAGCGAATTCTATTTATACACTTATAGTATGTATAAGTGGTTTTTACATCATGTACTTCAGATCCGTAAAGATCTCCAAAGATCTTGGATCTCACAAATTTCATGGCTTGTATCTTTGGCAGGATTTAGGTTTTGATCTTTTCATGTCATGTATAATTCTCACATTATGTATCTTCATCAGGTATAATATTTGATTATTTTATTACATGTAATTGGGATTCACATTGTGTACTTTGTTCATGTCATGTAAATGGGATTCATGTCTTGTAATTTGGTTGGCAGGTGGTCTGATCGAGGAATATATGTCGTGTAATTTTGGATTCACAACACGTAATGACCAAATATTTTTTACAACATGTCCTAATTTTATTCTTGAGTTCCTATTACTTGAAAAAACATACCAAAAACTAGTGTGTTATTAAATAAATCTTAATTAATTCTTAAATAAATACATCCAAAATAAATATATTAATTCTGTAACATCCCATATTTTTAGAGAGGTACATTCCTTTAATCTTTTGTCCCAATCCTATTTTTATGATAATTATGGGATCTAATGGATAAGAAGGGGTATTGGAGAGTTTGGGGCTTGTTCGGAGCCCATAGGTCTAGAATTTAAGGAGTTAGACTAGGATTCATGGTTAGAGCATGGTTAATACTAACCATGCAACTCAACCATGTGGGTTACCTAGTGTATAGGGGAGGACACACAGTTTTTATGTAACCATGTAGGACAGGGTGCATGACCATGTGACTTTTATCAGACAAGTCATAGATTCATATCTCATAGTTAGTCAAACTGTGCAGATATCCCATGCAAGGGGGTTCCCTAGGAAGTAGGCGATGCACGATTGGTGCATGGTTTGAATAACCATGAGGCCAAACTGTGCAACCCCAATTTGAAAGGGGAAATGGACTTTCTATCCCTGTTATGTTTTAATGCCCCCATTTTCTATTTTCTTCCTCCTCTAGTGGACAACCCACACATGAGATCTCTCCTTCCTTAAGATTCTAGTTATTTTGATAACTCCCTCATATGATCTTCATTTCCTTCACCGTTAGGCACGTTGGATCCATCTTGGTAAGCTATACACTCCTCATCTTATATTCCTGCTTTATCTCCCAACCTATTTAACTATTTAGGTGTGACCTCATTTTCCCCATTTTCAGGGCATTTTATGATTCTTATGATATCTCTTATTCTAGCTTGATTCAAGGGATAACACTAGATAAAGAGAGAACTATGAACCTAAGGTAAGTGGTATAGTTATTTTCCCTAAAGTTTAGTCACTTTTATATTATGTGTTACATTCTTCACACCATAATTCTCTAGATATACCTATTAATTGTTAAATAATTTTAATTAAACGTTATTCCTATACTCGTAATGGTCCTAGCTAGCAACAAATAAACACCTTTGGTTGTTCTCCTTGACAGGATCCACCCCTTTGGGTGTAACCTTCTCAAAAGGACCAATTTCCCCTCTTCTTAAAATTTTAAACCACCATTTTTAGGTGAAATAACCTTATGATAAATGAAATGTGTCAAGTTTTCATAAGAGAATTGATTGTCCATGAGATATTTACTTGATCCTAATTTCATATGACCTATTATTATACCATAATTTGAATTAAATGAATTAAATTAATTGTCATGTTGATAGGGTACATGTTATTTAGTAATCCATACCTTATGCCAAGATGCATGTGATAAAAGGGTCCTGATTTAAGGACAGCTTAGATGATCTCATTGTGCTTTTTAAATCAAACTTTTCAAAGAATTATAAATACACCAGGGGAAATACCAGGTATGAATTAGATGGGATCACCATGGATTTCATCTACCTACAGATGAGTGATACCAATTCCCTATGGGAGACCCTATGGACAATCTCATTGGTGAGATGGTTGTACCAATCCACGAGTGAGGATCAAACCCCTATGTGAGATTCCAGGGAAGGACTCAAAGGTCCTTATTGTTTTTACAACATTCCAAGAGTGATACTTAGGAATCCATTTATGGGATGCCTTGGATAGACACCCAAAATATCAGATATATATAGTGAACCTAGTGCGATACTTGGGATTCCATATATGGATCAACTTGGATGGGCTCAGGTTTCCTTATACAAAATTCAAATGAGACCTTTTACTAAATATTTAAAAGTATACTTGTTATTACTAGGATGCGTTTGTTGAGCCAAATCACATGTTTGGGTTTAGTTCACTTTTGAAACTTGATTTATAATGACTCGTATTATATTTGTATAGGTTTCCCATGGTTTATACATCTGGATTAGGCTAAATCAGGTAGTGGTGGTTGGATATCCAGGTGGAACACATACCATAATGTTTTATTTATTTAATCCCTCTCATTAATTATTATTGGAACATTGCTCATTTTATATGAATGAATTGGATTGATCTAGACACCATTGGTGGTAACCTACTGAGTATACCTCACACCCTTATTGGGCCTCCCAAAGTACCTAGGAAGACTTTATTATTGCAAGTGTATATTAAGGGAAGCATCCAGCTTCTGATGCATGATTACCAGTACTAGGATGAATTATGGGAGAAAGGGACCAATCCTATACTCATGATGCTATTAGTTGTAGTTTTGGCCTCTTTGTATTTTTGTATAGAATGTGGTATATGACTATATCCCCTATTCCCGCATGTACTCATTTTTGTATAGCTACATGACCATCAATATCATTTTATATATATTTATTATTCATCATCCAATTTCTTATTACTCCATATATTTATTATTATTTATCTTGTTTCTATTTCTTGTCTATATTGATTACTTCTATTCTCCACTCGAAATTATGAGGAAATACTCTCTCCAAAGACACACCCTAGGCCCCACTGTTAGTTAGTAGCCTTTGGAGTATGGGGAGACACATTTGAGGTCATGTGGCTGACCGTCTCTAGGCACTGCTAAGTGGATTCTAGGGCAGGATGCTACAAAGTGGTATCAGAGATCTTTTTCATTTTTTCATTACTATTTGGGTATTAGAAAAGAGACTAGGATGAAATGGAATTTTTTAAAGAGCTTGTTCTTGGGAGTAGATAACCCATGTATAGGGGAATCCCAAATTTCATGGGATGGGTAAATGCTGCTATTAGTTTCACTTATTATAGTTTTATGGATTTCACCATTGGGCGATACACTTGTTTTGTGTCATTATTATTATTCTTATTGATGTTGAAATTATAGTATTTATTCTATCTTGGACTAATGATATGAGTGCATATTGGTTCATGAATCAGAATAGGCACCTTAGGACTTAAATGACATGTATTATCCTATTCGATATCTATATTCTAAGTGAATTGCCTATATTACATGTGATTATTGTGAGTGCCTTGATTGTGATATATCAGCGTGTTAACATTTCTTGCACGGATGACATGATTTTATTAATTAAAGTGACTACATCAATATAAATGGCATTTTCATACAAATATTGATGATGACACCTCAATTAACCAATTGTGACATATTTGAGCCAAGAACCATTGGTTATATTGGCTAAAATATTAATGGATTTGATTAATGAATTTTAATGGAAATATAAGAATAAATTACTTATATAAATTGAAAATGGTAGTCATTCAATAAAATAAAAATTCATGACCTATTATATCCTAATACTGAACATAAAGGACAATTTTCAATTACTTAACGTTCCAATTTCAATTTATAAAGAGTATGGGCCTTTATAAATTGGGAATTAGTGCTGCAAATAACTAGACAGAGATATTGATATATAAATAAATAAGAATAAATTTCAATAAAGTAAAGTTTTAAAATGAAAAGTTTACCACTAAATGGGGATTCCAATTTCAAAGTAAAGGATGTTTTCATCTATACCTTTCAATTGAAACTCCATATACTGAAACCTATTCCATGTTGTGTGAGACCTTAACACTAACACGACCTTAGTAATGGGTATTATGCTGTGTATCTTATGGTCTATCATGATCTTTTTTATCACCTGGACCTAGATTTAGGAGCAAGAAGAGACGTATGACCCATTTATAAGAAGGATTTAACCTATCCTTTCCTACTTTCACTATTTTCTATATAAAATTTTATATTATCTAAGGCATGTACTTGGAAATTATAGAATTATGCCTCCAAGACATCCTCATGTCGTACGCTAAGAAATTGATGATAATAATTATCTAGAGGTGGTGAGACCTAAGTGACCCATGATACCTTCTATATTTCCACCTAAGAAACCTCCTGTTGATCTTCCACTATGTGCTGATGTTTAGTTCAGAGATAGTTTCTTCCATTTTTCATAGTCAATATAGGGTTCTCCCCAACTTACCCCTGCCATGGTATAACACACTTGAAAATTCTAGTGGCAGCATCCCCCCGCCTTCTTAGGGTATGAAAGACCTTAGGCTACTGAGTCATGGCTAGAGGCCATGTTGACTATCTTTGAGCATATAGAGATACCTCTAGAGTGGGGGGTCAATCTCACCACCTAAATGCTATGCGACTCCAAAAATAATTGGCGGGATGTACTCACTCTGGATGGTTAACATTAGGTTTTAGTCTAGGCGGGCTTCTAGATAGCCTTTTTTCAACTATTTATTTCCATAGACATTGATAATAGACCGTTCCTAAGAGTTTATGAACCTACAAAAAGGTGACATTCTAGTGATGGAGCATTCTACTCGCTTCATTGAAATAATTTTTTTTTCACTGGCCTTGAATTGTGATGAGCTAATGACTATGAGATGATTTGAGGATGGGGTTTCATACAACATCCGATCACAGGTGAACATATTTTAGCCAACCACTGTTTCAGAGATAGTGAACCAGACCTCATCACTGAGAAAAACCTAAGGGAATCTGGGAACGTGTTCTAGGGTGGTTCAACTTCTAGATATAGAGATGGTTTATCTAGTGACATGAAACATTATTTCAAAGGTGCATGTGGGGGTATTTCCATCCGAATGACCAAACAGATATCTATGTAGGGTGTCACCAGGGTGGTAGGGATATCCATAAAAGGCCCATTGCATGTGGATCCTAATTGAGTACCGATCTTGTGGTGGGATGTGTAACCTATAACATTTTCACCGATCCTTTCCTATAGTGCCCAGTGAAAGGGGATGTATACCGATACCACTTTCAGGTACAAGACCAGTAACTCCATGTTATGATGGGAGTTGGTCTTATACTGCCCGATCATGCTGAGGGGGTAGTTGAGGAAAAGGAATTCAGGCCTCAAAGGATCACTAGTAACAGAGTGGACCTGATCATGCTAGTTAGGTTTCATATTAGGGCTATAGTCGGTCTATATCTATGCAGTGTAGCCTATGTCTGAGGAGAAAATCAAGGGACTTCTACTGTATGAGGTACTATTTTGGTATCCTCTACTTAGTTTTTTCCCTATTTGATATAGGTTCATCACACTCCTTTATATATTCTACAATTATAAAAATTATAGGCCTAATAATAGAGTGATTAAACGATGTTATGACCCTATATAGACCATTAGGGGTCTAGTCAGAGGGTGCACATCACTGTAAGGAATTTTCCTAGAGATAGGTGAGTACCGATTCCTATGCAATTTCTTTTTTCCTTGAGATAATCAGTTTTTATGTCTTTATTGGAATGGACTAGCTAGTACCTTATCACACCTATATTTATTTCTATCACCGAAGGGTGTATTTTACATCACCCAAAGGAAACATGTATATTCATAAGGGAGAATGGGATATCTAGGCTAGTCGAGATGGACTTGAGCATCAGGGGAAATGCAGGGGATAACCTAGATGAAAAGTGTAACAACCCCAAACCAAGTAGCCCATAGTCGGTAGTTATTTTATTATGATGACATAGATACAAGAGATCACTTCACCAAGGATTGATCAGTTTAGTAGTCTTAAATAACTAGATACATACCTTGTTCCCTTATTACATTGGTAATTAAACATAGAACATAAAAAAGTAAATTGACTAGCTTCCTTGAAACTTATTTAGGGATTTCATCTTCATAACCTGGGGAAGGAAAATAAATAAAAGGGTAACTCAAATGATTAGTAAGGTTTACACATAGTAGAAACATGAATCAATATTAATTAAAGAATAATCAATAAGGAATAATCAAAATGACAAGGTAAATAACTATAAAACACATTCCATTTAATCAATAAGATGAGAATTAAAATTCATCGATATATTTTTTATAGTGAAAATATCATGGATAGTAATGAATGAAATATTAATGAAGGAAATGCTTAATTATTAGACATCATGTATCTGGAACATAAACCACTACCCTCAAGACCTTTCACAAGATGGTTTAAGACTGTGGATAGAAACACATCTGATTCTTCTTGGAAACAAACGTGAATGGTTTTTTGCCAAATTTTTTTTCTCATGAGACCTATTGATGCATCAAGGGGATATCTATAACCAGACCTCACCCATGCATGCATGTACAAAGAATTCCTAAAATAAAAAAAATGATCAATTCAATTCATGAATCTATATGACTTATCAAAATATCCTTATTGAGTAGAGGATATAGATTTATCAATATTTCCCTAGTTAAAACAATAATAAAAGTAAACACCATATGTAAAAATAGTATACGACTAAGATAATAATCATATCTATGATACAAGAAATATGGATATTTAATGAAATAATCAATTAACAATTATAGTAAATAAAAGGGTTAGTATACATACACCACAAACAAAAAATAATTAGTGGATAAGGTATATCTCATAGAAATAAAAGTGAGATGAGAAACCCCTTACCTTATGTCTGAAAGCGTTTTACAATTGTACTTAATTTCTTGGATAATAAAATTCAATCTATTAATTAATTAATTCAGAAAATATTATACATGTATTTGATTTATTAATTTTTTTAAGTTCATTTATGACCTTATTTATGGGTAATAATTTTTAATTTCATTGTTTCGGGTGCGTTTGTTTCATGATTTTATGATCGGTTCCCTTGAGTTTAATTATGAGAGTTCTTTTTAATTGGAAGAAAAACTACAAAAGTAGAAGGGAATGATATTAATATAATTACAGGATTTTAAATTTTCCTCATATATCATTTGGTTATATGGAATGAGGATGATTCATTAGATAAAATGTTAATGAAATATGATTAGTTTATTTTGGAGGTTTTTACAACTAAGAAAAAATAGTAATAATTTATTTAATATTATGTTTATATACTGGTTATAGAATATTAAGTAAGTTTTATTACAAATATTATAATGTGGTTTAACTATAAAAATTATTTTCTAACCATCCTTGAAGGTGATAATGAAAAACTAAAACGCATCGTCCATGAAGGTGGTGAATCGATACCACACAGACGATATTTTCATTTCTAGAATAAAAGGAGTGAATAGAAGAGATTTGATGATTAGTATTACATTAAAAAAATAAATTTCCAGTATATATATGATACTGGATTTATCATGTAACTTTGTGTAGTGTAGGAAAGGATGAGGTAGAAAAAAAAGAATTTATAAGAGAAGGGTGGAGGATTTTACCTCTTGAATGTCATCTCCTTGAGAACCTCCTTAAGGAACTTGTGTTTGGTCTTTTAGTGAGACCAGGAATACCAGAACATGGGGAAGAGGTTTCAGAGAGAAATTGGGAATAATATAATCAATATAAAAAACTTATAAGGTGTAAGTATAAGAGGTGGTGAGGGGTGGTATTTATAGGGGAGGAGATGGGTGTTTTTTGATTATTTTATCCATTAGTTTATTATTTTGGCTCAAGACTATCAATTGTGTTAATTATTATGAATAAGTATAGTAAATAGAGAATTAGAGTTATATAAAATGGTAACTTACATCATACATGGCTCAAAAATGACTCAAAATTTCATTTATTTACTTACAATGTTAAATATCGTAACTTACCGTATTTCACTATTCACAAAAAATTCAACTGCTTTAGAAAAATCCCAAAAATTCATCCTAACAATTTTTTGATGTGTAGATTTAAAAAATAGAATCAATTTTATGAAAATAATTTTCTAAATATATGAAATTTAATTTTAAATTAAAATCATCATTAATTTGAAAAATATCGATTTTAATATTATAACCGATTTTACAACACTTTTGAAAAATTAATTATGGTCTCATAAAATTATCTTATAATTATAATAAAACAAAATATTAATTCATGAATATATTTTATGAAAATATTTTTTCTTTTAAATCATTATATTAATTACAAAATTGTAAATAAATATTTAGGTTTCACAAAAATACCAACAATTAATTAATCATTTTTAAAACATTTATTTACTTATTACATGATATAAATATATTATATTTTCATTTATGATATATAGAAATTTTATTTATACTTTCATAGTTGTGGTTATTATTATAATAGTCACATCACTATTCCTAACATTTATATTACTATTCCAACAATCATGTTAATATTTAATAGTATATCATAGTTTGTTCGTGTAATGTAAACTATTAAATAAATTGAATTTATTTAAGAAGATACATAACATAAAATACTAGGGTGTTATATTATTCCCTCCTTCAAAAATTCCATCCTCAAAATTTTTTATGAATATTTCATTCTAAACAGATGAGGGTGGTTTTTCCTCATAACATCCTAAGGTTCCCACATCACTTCTTCCATTTTATGGTTTCTCCAAATAACTTTTACTAGTCGAGTTGTCCAATTTATCAATACTTTCTATCTAGTGTCAATAATCTCAATAGAATATTTGTAGTAAGACAAATCAGGTTCTAGTTCAATTTATTTATAGGTGATTACCTACGTTGGGTCTGGCATGTACTTCTTTAATAATGATATGTGAAACACATCATGAAATTTGAGAGACTTTGTGGAATTACTAATCAGTAAACTATAGGTCCAATTCTTTCCAGAATTCCAAATTGTCTGATGTACCTGGGTCTTAGTTTATGTTTCTTAACAAACCTTATGACGCCCTTCCATGGAGATAATTTCAGAAAGACATTATCTCCCACTAGAAATTATAAATCCTTTCTACAGTTTTTAGCATAACTCTTTTGCCTACTTTGAACTGATTTAATATGATCCTGATTAGTCTTCACCTTTTTCATTTTTTCTTCAATAATTTATAGTCCCATAAGTTTCCTTTCACCAACTTCATACCAAAAACTTGGAGTATGACATCTCTTTCCATATAATACTTCATATGACACAATTTGAATACTTGAATGTAAGATATTATCATAGGAAAACTCTACCGAAGGTAAATACTGATCCCACATACCTTGAAAGTGAAGTGATCATGATCTCAACATGTCTTCCAATGTTTGAATATTACTTTCATACTTTACATTGGTTTGAGGGTGATGGGAAGTATTCAAATAAATCTCAGTATTTAGATCCTTTTAAACACTCTTATAGAATTTTAATGTAAAACATGGATCTCGATCAGATATAATTGATAGAGGTTCACCATGAAGTCTTAAAAATTCATTAATATAGTGTCTTTATTTTAGTTAAAGAGGTATATATTCTCTTATATAAATAAAATGTGCTGATTTTATAAGACGATCAACAATAAACCATATCACATAATTCCTTCTAGGTATCCTTGGTAGTCTTGTGACAAATTACATTATAATTTCATCCCACTTTCACATAGAAATAGGTAGAGGATTCATGAATCCCATATGATACTATCTCTTAGACTTTACTTGTTGAAAAACTAGGCATCTTGATACATAGTCAGCAATTTCCCACTTCATATTATCCCACTAATTTTTTTCCTTCAAATCTATTTACATATTGGTACTACCATGGTGTATATAGAAACTTGATCTATGATAATCATCTAATAGTTCCATTTTTAGCCTAATTATTTATGGGACACATAAAATATTTCCAATTTTCATAATTCCATCCTCATACATGTAGTCTTCCAATATTCCAATATTAATATCTTTATTTTTCTTTTGAAAATTATCATTATTAGATTGAGAGATTTTATCTTTTCTAATAAAGATGGTTTCATAATAATTTGAAAAAGGAGTGATGTTTCTCCTTCCTTAATAATTCACATATCCATATTTACTAAATCCAGGATTATTGGATCTCTATTAATCCCCATCTTGGTCAGAACTCTATGATATTTCCTACTCAATGCATATGCCACCTTATTTGATTTTTCTAGGTGGTAGTGTATTGAAAAATCATAATATTTGAGTAACTAAAGCCATTGTATTTTCCTCATGTTGAGTTCATTATATATAAATTTTTATTTAAAACTATTGTGATCCATATATATCTCACATATTTAACCATAGAGTTAGTGTATCCATATCTTTATAGAAAAGATTATAGCTGTTAACTCAAGATAATGAGTTGGATAATATTGTTCATGAATCTTCAATTGCCTTGATGTATATGTAATAACTTTATCATTTTTCATAAAGGAAAAACCCAGCCCTTTCTTCAATGCATCACCGTATATTACAAACCCATCATTTCCTGATGGTAGAGTAAAAACTGGAGCATTGAATAATATTCTCTTCAATTATTCAAAACATTATGAACATTCTTTTTTCTATATGAACTTAACCCCTTTATGCGTGGGCTTGGTTAATGGGTTATCTAATAGGGAAAAATTCTGAACAAAATTTCAATATTAACCCACTAAGCCAATAAAACAATGTACCGTAGTGATGTTCATTGGGGTAGTCCATTATTGGATTGCCTTTGCCTTTACATGATCAATTGAGATTCCATCCTTAGAGACAATATTTCCAAGAAAAGAAATTTTCTAAATCCAGAATTCGTACTTTCTAAATTTACCATATAACTCTTTACTCTTGAGATTCTCAAGAATGATCCACAAGTGATTCTCTTGATCTTCATAGGTTTTATAATATACCAGAATATCATCAATGAATACCAAAATAGAATCATCAAGATATTACTTGAATATTATATTCATCAGATCCATAAAAATTGAGGGTGAATTAGTCAATCCAATTGGAATTACTTTAAACTCATAATGTCCATACATTGTCTGAAAATATATCTTCAAAATATCTTCCTTATGTTCTCACAATTGTTGATACCCAAAAGAAAGTTCAATATTTAAAAAATATTGAGCTCCATGAATTAAATCAAATAAATCATAAATGCGGGGTATAAGATACTTGTTCTTTATTTTAATAGCATTGATTTATCTGTAATCAATGAATAACCTCATTGATATATCTTTATTATTAACAAAGAGAACAAGTATTCCCCATGGAGAAACACTAGGGTGAATAAATACATTATTACTAAACTCCTCTAGTTGTTTCTTCAGCTCCATTAATTCCACTATGTCTATTCTATAAGGAATCTTTGATATTGGTCTTTCATCAGGGATTAAATCAATAGTAAACTCATATTCACGCTCTGGGGGGTGTCTAGGTAATTCCTCAGAAAATATATCAATGTATTCCAATATAATTGGTACATCCTCAATTTTAAGATTACTTTCCTCATCCATAGATTTTGTTTTCTCTTCCTCCCAAAGAATTTCATTCAGTAGAGATACTGGGGGTGGATCTATATAAGATCCAAATGATGGTGTTTCTTCTCTAAACATTAGTAATTATACAACTTCCTAAAAATTGTAATTTAATTATTCTTATAATAATTTTTTTGCATCATATTTTGAAATTCAATCCATAAAAAGGATTATATCAAATTAAACCATAGGTATGATGATATGGTCAGAAAATAAAGCATATTTCTATGTCATAATGGGGAATTTTTGACACATCTTTGTTGCAATGAGACTTCCCTTAGGAGTTTTTATAGGAAACTACCTTATTAAATCAAAGGGAAATATTTAATTTTATTGGAAATCTGGGTAGGTATAAAAGAGTGTGATGATCTATAATTAGGTAAATCATTGGATAAATTTGAATACAGGATTAATGTACATGCCACCACATCATTGGGTACTTCTACTTCAACTATGGTGATTTCATAAGCTTATCCATATCCCGTTATCCTCTTATATGGTATATTCCCTTGACGCTTAGGACATCATTTTGAATAATTCCCCATTTAATTACAGATGAATCATTGAACATCATCGGTTTGTTTCTTCCCCTTGAATTCATTATCTTGATGACCCTTTTCTCTACACTTATAACAAACTCTCATTCCTTTCAAGAATTTCCCAAGATGATTATTTCCAAAATTTTTACATAATGGGAATTTCATTGTTCTCCTATTCTTCTTTGACAATTTAGATTTTTCATGGTTATATAAAGACCTATTCTTATCTTGATTTACCTTAAACATATAGTATCTAGAAAATTAATTCTCCTTTTTTATGGAACTCAATACTATTTAATTATATGATGAAAATGTTTGAGAATCCAATTCCCTTATAAGAAATGGATTAAGATGTTAAAATAAATGATAAATATTATTTTTTGAATCATGTATATAATTTGTATCTTACCTGGATAGTATTGTGAAGGTATCCTTGTACTCGACAACACTCTCTTTATCATTTTGATTTAAGCTAAGGAATTTTATATTTATTTCAGTTTGTTTCTCATAGGGAAAATATTTTTTGAATAATGTTTCTTTAAAATTACTCCATTACATGTCTTTTATTTCATCTTCTTCCTTAGTATTATAGATTAATGACCACCATTGATCATCATCTCCCTTGAGGAAATATACCTCTAGCTCTAACTTTTCCCTTTTATCACATACCAATTCCATAAATATATTTGAAGGGACTTGATCCATTGAACAAATACCACTTGATTAGTAGTACCACTAAAATATTGGGGCTTATACCATATGAAATGATCCAAAATAGGAGAAATATGGTTATTAATCACAACCTGAATAATCTATCCTAATATAGCCATGATATACTTAGCTCCAACACTGACTCAATTGACTTGCTCAATTGGGAAATACCTACATTACCCACAGGTATTTATTCCCTTTCTTCTGTTAGGTGCCATCAATAAATAATGGAACACACTGAGTTATACCATAGTCATCATGAGAATTGAGCCATGGAAATTAACTATAAGGAACTATTATAATTATCATGTTTATTTAACATCTATTTCACAAGGTTTATACTAAACTTGTTCTGATACCATCTATAAGAGCCCCAACCCCAATGGACTATAGTTAGTGGTTGTTTTATTGCAAGGGAATAGACACAAGATATCACATAACCAAGGATTGATCAATTTAGTAGTCTTGAAGAACTAGATACATACATGTTTACCTTATTACATTGGTAATTAAACATAGAACATAAAAAAGGAAAATAATCTGCTTCCTTAAAATTTATTCAAACATTTCATCTTCATAACCTAGGGAAGGGAAAAAAATAAAATGGTGAGATAAAATGATTAGTAAGGGTTATATATATTAGAAACATGAATTAATAATAAGTGAAGCATAATCAATAAGGAATAATCAAAATGGAAAGGTAAACAATTTAAAAAATATGCCATTTAATCAATAAATTGAGAATGAAAATGCATCCATATATTTTGTCATAGTAAAAATATCATGGATAATAATGACTTAAATTTTAATGAAGGAAATGATTAATTATTAGATTTCATGTATATGGAACATGAACCACTACTATAAATAACTTTCACAATATGGTTTAATTCTATGGGTATAAACCTATCTGATTCTTCTTGGAAACAAATGCGAAGGGTTTGTTGCTAACTGTTTTGTCTTATGAGACCTATTGATGCATCGAGGGGATATATATAACTAGGCTCTACCCATGTCTGCATGTCCAAAGCATTACTAAAATATCGAAATTATCTATTTAATTAATAAATCATTATGAATTGTCAAAATATCCGTATTGAGTTTAGGATTCAAAATTTTCAATATTTACCCTATTAAAACAACATTCAAAGTAAACATTGTATATAAATATGGTATAAAAATAAGATAATAATTATATCCATGATATAAGAAATATATATATTTAATGAAATCCTCAATAAATTATGATAATAAATAAAAGGTTTAGTATACATACAACACACATAAAAATAAGTGGCGAATAAGGCATATCTCACAAAAATAAAAGTGAGATGATAAACCCTTTCCCTTATGTCCGAAAATGTTATGTACTTGTACTTAATGACTTGGATAATAAAATTATATAAATTAATTAATTAATTAATTAATAACCTATTCTGCATGTATCTAATTCATTACAATTTTTTTTAAGTTCATTTATGACCATTTTGATGGGTTATAATGATTAATTTCATTATTGAGAGTGCATTCATTTCATGATTTTATGATCAGTTCCATTAAGTTTAATTATGGAAGATATTTTCAAATGGAAGAAAAACTCCAGAAGTGTAATGGAATGATATTAAAATAATTCCATGATTTTAAATTGTCATTATATATCATTTTATTATATATTATGAGGATGATTCCTTAGATGAAATGTTATTGAAAAAAAATCAGTTTATTTTTGTGGTTTTCACGACCATCATGAACTAGTATCATTTTATTTAATATTATGATTATATAATGGTCCTAGAACATTAAAAAAGTTGTAATAAAAATATAATAATTTGGTTTAACCATAAAAATGGTTTTATGACCATCCTTTAAGGAAACAATGAAAAATGAAAAATCATTGTGCACAAAGATAGTGAATCAAATCCTCTTAGATGATATTTTCATTTTTAGAATAAAAGGAGAGGATATATGGGATTTGATGATTGATATTTCATTAACATAATAAAATTATAGTATATATAAGATAATAGAGTTATCATTTAACTTTGGATAGTGTAGGAAAGTATGAGGTAGAAAAAAAATTAAAAAAGATGGGTGGAGGATTTTACCTCTTAAATGTCGTCTCCTTGAGAACCTCTTTAAGGAACTTGGGTTTGGTCTTTTGGTGATACCAATAAGACCAAAACACATGAAAGTGGTTTGGGATAGGAATTATTAATAATATAATAAATATTCAAATCTTATATGGTGTGAGGAGAATATGTGGTGAGGGGTGGTATTTATAGGGGAGAAGAGGAGTGTTTTTTTGATTATTTTATCCATTAGTTTATTATTTTGGATCAAAACTATCAATAGTATTGATTATTTTGACTAAGTATAGTAAATAGAGCACATGAGTTCGAGAAAATGGTCACTTACATCATCCATGACTCAAACATTACTAAAAAATTTATTTATTTACTTATAATGTTAAATAATGTAAATTACTGTATTTCACTATTCAAAAATATCAACTATTTTAGAAGAATACAAAAAATTCAACCTAAACATTTTTTACATTTAGATTTAAAAAATAGACTTCATTTTATGAAAATAATTTTCTAAATATGTTAAATTTATTTTTTAATTAAAATAATTCTTAATTAAAAAAATGATTTTAATTTTATAACCAATTTTAAAACACTTTGAAAAACTTATTATGGTCTCATAAAATTATCTTATAATTATAATACCACAAAATATTAATTCATGAATCTATTTTATGAAAATAAATTTTCTTTTAAATCATTATATTAATTATAAATTTTTAAATAAACATTTATGTTTCACAAAAATACCAACACTTAATTCATCATTTTTAAAACATTTATTTACTCATTACATGATATAAATATATCATATTTTCATTTATGAGATACCAAAATTTTATTTATACTTTCATAGGTGAAGTTATTATTCTAATAGCCACATTACTATTCTTAATGGTTACATTACTATTCCAATAGTCATATTAATATTTAATAGTATATCACAGTTTGTTTGTACAACATAAGATATCGAATAAATTAAATTTATTTAATAAGTTACATTCTATATAATCTTGTTGTGATATATCTAGTCTCTTCATGAGTTATCAGGTAAGGTAGCTTGTATAATTCCCTACTGTTGTGGAATGTTTTAGGGATTTATTCCCTGATGATTTCTCTAGATTACCTTTTGTGAGAGTGGTGGAGTTCACCATCAAGATAGTGCTAGGTGCAACACTAGTGTCCATTCTTACTTATAGGATGGCACCTACAGATCTATAAGAACTCAAGAATTAGTTTTAATATCTTGTAGCCAATGGTTTTATATGACCCAATACCTCATCGTGGGGTTCACGTATCCTTTTCTCTAAAAAGGAAAATGACACCCTCAGGTTGTGTGTGAATTACCAATGGTTAAACTAGCTTATGGTGAAGAACTGGTATCCACTACATTTTATAGATGACCTCTTTCACTAGCTCTGAGGAGGAAAGGTTTTATCTAAGATCGATTTGAGGTTGGACTATCATCAGGTGCATGTGAGATCATCAGACATACCACTTATGACGTTTTGAAGTAGGTATGGCTTTTACGAGCATCTGATCACACTATCTGACCTTAAAAATGTGCCAGTAGTTTTTATGGATCTAATGAATCAGGTTTTCTACCCATATCTAGATTCATTTGTGGTGGTATTCATAGAATAAATATTAGTGTATTCTCTCACCATACATGACCATGATAACCATCTTGATATTGTTCTAAATACACTGAGAAAGCACCGACAATAGGCAAATCTCATAGAATTCCACTTTTGGATAAATAATGTTCACTTATTAGGTTATATCATTTCAGATGAAGGTGTGTCTATTGACCCATAGAAGGTGATCTCCGTGGTTTCCTTGGAGCAACCCAAAACATATTTGATACATGTAGTTTCTTGGGGATAGCTGGATATTACAGGTGATTCATTTAGAATTTATCATACCAGTAGTGCCTATTATGAGATTGACTAAAAATGGTGTGAAATTTGTATGGACATAAGCTTGTGAGATATCCTTTTAGGAATTGAAAGGAATAATGACTTTATAATTGATCCTAATTCCCCCAATTACAGGTAGAGGCTATACTGTTTACTGTGATGCTTCAAGAATTGGGCTAGGAGAAGTTCTAATGCAGGGAGATCAAGTTGTAGTGTACGAGTCCCACCAACTGAGAAATCATGAGCATAATTACCCTACATATGACCTTGATCTAGCTTCTGTGGTCCATGCCTTATGCTGTTAGAGGAACTACTTATTGTGTGAACGTTTTTTTGTATACAAGGATCAAAAAATCCTCAAATACATATCCACACAATGATACTTTAATCTCAGGAAGCACAAGTGCATAGAATACCTATAGTCATTCAATTTTGAGATTGTTTATACAACCCGTAGGGGTAATTTAGTGGCTAAAACCATGAGCTAGAAGACTCTGACACATTCCATCTAGGAGACCATCAGTAAAAGGAAGTCGATGTCTCTATTTTATAAGATGAACCTAGAGGTTAAGGAATAGAACAAGTAGCTAGTTTTAGTAGCTTTTGTAGTGTCATCCTCTCTTATGTAATAGGTGTAGATGAGTCAGATTTTAGATCCTAAGGTCCTCATACTAAGGGAATGTGTCTTAGTTGATAGCACACCACCTGGTTGGGTTATGGATGAGAATGATATCTTACTCTTTCATGGATGTATCTATGTTCTTTCATAAATATGGGAAGAGTTGATGTTGGAATCTAATGAATCTATTTGGATATATCACCCTAGGATTACCAAGATGAATCAATATGCACATCATCAATGTTAGTGTCCAAGTATGAACATGAATATTGTAGGTTTCATAATAAGGTGTTCCACCTATCAGCAAGTGAAGGCATAACACCAATGAACCGATAGACTTCTAAAACCTCTATCCATTCCTGAGTGGAAATGGAATGACGTGACTATGGATTTCATGATGGGTTTTCTAAGATCCCCTTAAGGTAGTGATGCTTTATGGGTGATCTTCGATAGGTTGACCAAGACCAAACATTTTCTACTAATCCCGAAGAACTTCTCAGTTGATGAGATTGGAAGGATTTATATTTATTAGATTTTGAACCTTTATGGTGTTCCCTGTTCTATCATATTGGATCGAGATACCCAGTTTACATCATAGTTTTGGAAAGGGTTATAGAAGGAACTATTTTCATAGGCGAACTTGAGTAAAAAATATCACCCTTACACCAACTAGAAATTTAAGTAGATGATATGAGTGTTAGAGGACTTGTTTTAGGCGCGTTTCCTTGATTTCAGAGGTTATTGGGAGAAGCATATTCCTCTTATAGAGTTTTCCTAAAATAAAACCTTTCAAGAAACAATTTAGATGGATACCTTTGAGGTCATTTATGACCGGTCATTCCATTAACCTCTATGCTGGTTAGAGGATGGTGAGGTAGCACTATTGGGTTCTTGTCTCATTCAAGAGACTTCAGAGCAAGTCTAGTTGATTCAGAAATGTATGGTGGTAGCTCAGTCTAGGAAGAAGTCTTATACCAATTTTCGTTGTGGAACTTTTTTAGTTTGAGGTGAGACATCTGGTGTTTCTCCATGTATCACCTATATTGGTTCACAGAAAAATTCAGATATATGAAAAATTATCACCCTAATATATTTATACTTTAGAGATAGTGGAGAGAGTCAGGCCGATAGCTTATCAGTTGTAGTTACCTCATAGGTACCATTCCATGCATGATGTATTCCATGCATCACATCTTTACTGGTATCATGTTGACACATCTCATTCATTTGACCTTGAGGACATCAAGATGGAGACAAATGTGTCCTTAGAGGAGCATCCAATACGTATCATTGATCAGAGAATGAAGGCTCTTTGAGGCAGGTCAGTTCCATTGGTCTGGGTGATTTGGAAGAACATATGATTAGAATATGTGACCTGGGAGTAGGAGGCCGATGTACATTCTTAGTATCTAGAACTTTTCTTAGATGATTCTTTACCTCCCTCGGAAGGGGAACTCGGGGAGAAGTTGTTTTAAAGAGGGGAGGTTTAACATCCCAGATTTTTAGAGAGTTATGATCATTTAATCTACTATTAAAATCACATTTTTTATACTAATGATGGGATCTAATGGATAAGGATGGGTAAGGGAGAGTTTGAGGCTCGTTCAGAGTCTGTATTTTCAAAATTTAAGGAGTTGGACTAAGCCGCACACTTAGTGATAAACATGACACTCAACCATGCTGGTTAGATAGTGAATAGGGGAGGTTTTACAGTTTTTTTGAAATCATGTAGGAGGGGGAACATGACCTTTTGACTTGTCTCAAACAATTCACATAGCCATTTTTATGGGTTGTGTATGGTTAGTCAAACCGTGTAGATATCCCATGTAAGGGGGTTCCCTGGGTAGTAGGTGCCGCACGGTTGGTGCATGGTTTGACCAACCATGCGAAAAAACCATGTGACCCAAATTTTAAAGAAGAAATGACCTTTATACCCCTATTATGTTTTAAGACACCCTTTTATCTTTTCTTCTCCCTCCAGTGGACAACCCACACATGAGAGCTCTCCTCCCTCAAGATTCTAGGGATTTTGATAACTGCCTCATACGATCCCCATTTCCTTTACTATTGGGTAAGTTGGATCTATCTAGACAAGCTTTATACTCCTCATTATTCTATTCCTAGTTTATCTATCTACCTCTTGTGCTATTTAGGTGTGACCCCATTTGCCCCATTTTTAGGAAATTTGATGATTCTTCTGATATCTCTCATTCTAACTTGATTCAAGGGACAAAACTAAATGAGAGGAGTACTACAAACATAATGTAGGTGGTCTAGTTCTTTTCCATCAATATTAGTCACTTTTATATTATGCTCTATGTACTGTGCACTGAAATTCTTCCTTGGCACCTTATAAATGTTAAATAATTTAAATTAAATGTTATTCTTATTCCATCAATGGTCCTATATAGTAGTGAATCAACACCTTTGGTTGTTTTCCTTGATGGGAGACTCCCCTTTGGGTGTTCCCTTCTTAGAAGGACCAATTTACCCTCACATTAAATTGTTAAACCATTTTTAGGTGCGATAATTTTGTGATAAATGAAATTGGTCAAGCTATCATAAGATAATTGATTTTCCATGAGCTATTTCCTTGGGAATAATTCTATATTCCGTATTCTTATAACATAATTTGAATTAAAATAATTATATGAATTGTTATGTAGAGATGGTATGTGTTCTTTACTAATCCATAACTTATACCAAGTTGTGGGTGATACAAGTGTCCCAATTTAAGGATGCCTTGGAAAATCTCATTATGATTTGCAAGTTACACTTGTCAAGGAATTGTAAATACTTTGGGGGAGATACTAGGTATGCCTTGGATGGGCTCACCATGAATTTCCTCTACCTCTAGAAGAGTGATACCAGTTCCCTAGGGGAGAACCCATGGATTGGTTTGGTGGCTAGATGGTTTTACCATTCCATCAGTGAGACTCAGACCCCTATGTGAGATACTAGGTATGGGTTTTAAGGCCCTTGTTGTTTTCACACCAAGAAAAGAGTGATATTTGGGATTCCATTTATGAGTCATATTGGATGAAATACCACAGAATTAGATATATACAGTACACCTATAGAGATACTTGGGATTCTATATATGAATCTCCTTGGTCAGGCTTAGGTTTAACTGTACAAAATTCAAATGTGGCCTTTTTACTAAAGATTGAAAAGTATACTTGTTATTATCGGAATATGTACACTGATCCAAATCAAATTATTGGTGTCAGTCCACTTTTGACAATTGATTTATGATGACTCATATTATTCTTGTACAAGTTTCCCTTGGTTCAGACATCTATCTTAGGTCAAAGCAGGTAGTGGTGGTTGGGTATCCGGGTGGAACTCGAACCATCATGTTTTATTTATTTAATTCCTTGCATTTATTATTATTGACACACTAATCATTTTATATGCACAAATTTTATTGATCTAGACACTGTTGGTGTTGGTATACTGAGCATATCTCACAAATTTCTTGGGCCTCCCTTGGTACCCAAGCAAACTTCATGATTGCATGTGTAGATAAAGGGAAGCTTCCAACTTCTGATGCTTGATTTCTAGTACTAGTATGGAGTATGAAAGCAAGGGACTGATCCTATTATTTTGATGCTATTAGTTGCAGTTTTTGGTCTATTTTTATTTTTGTATAGCATGTGTTATATTCCTATATCCCTTGTTTCCCTATATACTCATTTTTGTATAGATACAAGACATTCATCATCATTTTATATCTATTTATTTTTTAGCTTCCACCATCTTATTACTTTGGGTGTTTATTATTATTTACTCTATTTCTACTACTTGTCTATATTGATTACTGATGTTCTCCACTAAAATTTGAGGGAATAGTCTCCCCATGGACACACCCTAGGCCCTTTCTTCTAGTCATAATCCTATGGCGTATGAGGAGGCATGCTTGAAATCATGTGGATGACTGTCTCGAGGCACCATTAAGTGGATTTTGGGGTAGGACATTACAAATTAAGCTTATCAAATCCCCCCACACTTGAAAAATTTCGTGTTCTCAAGCAAAAATATTCTCAATAGGGATTCCAAATCAATTTTTTTAAACAATAAATGTGCATTACAAATAAGAAAAAAAAACTAAGTGCAATCGAAAAAAATAAAGTCCTCTAGAATCACTTATGAAGAGAAAATTAGTCATTCCTCATAGTCAAGTTCTTTATTCAGATTTTTTCTTATTTTAATTACAATTTTTAATTTTTTTCTCAAAATACATACCTATTTTATTATTTACCACACCATGAATTTTCTCTCACCACTAAAAGTAAAATGAATATGGAGTTATGATAATTCCTTGAATATATGTTCCCAACCATAGGCTTACATTGGTTCTAACATCTTCACTTTGTAAATACAAATACAAAATTAATCATGAGGTCATAAGAAATAAGTTTAAATTGACTTTGAGGTTAGGGGTATGTAGGTTTAGAGTAAAAATAAAGATAAAAAATGAGGGTAAAATATCAAGTATAAAGCATGATAATTGTGAATAGTATAATATAAAAACCCCTCCTAGAAAAAAATGATGTCTCCGTGCTCCCAATAGCTCAAAGAGGGTCCATGAATATGTCAATAAATCATAAATAATGTTCCATATTCCTTTCTATTTTTCGTTTTATTTATTTTTTTGAAAATAATGCTCATGATAGATCCCACATCCATCACCTAACCACATATGTTCTTTATTAAGAAACATCAGTATTGAAATGGTGATTTTTGACCCTCCTAATATAAAATCCATTTTTTATACATTATATATATTTTTTTTCAAAGAAAATGGGTAAGAATAGAAAATTCCAAAATTAATCATGAAACATGTCATATAAATTTTGAGAAAATACCACCATATGTCTCCTCAGTGTCAATATCTAGTGTATAAAAGAGATGATAAATACCCCACACTTATTTAAAAGAAAATCATGCATAGTACCAAGAGTAGGGTAGGAAGGGATAATAGGCTTGAATTTTTTTTATACTAAAAAGATTATGCATGGATACTATAGGATAAAAAAGGATATATGTATAGGTGGGTATCTAGATAACGAGCTCAACAAAGATTGCCTCAATCATTTTAATAGTGTATTTATTCAATCATATCCTCAATAAGATTCCAATGCAAGTTTTGTTAGGTTTACATGCCCCAAGTATCACTCAAAAAATATTCTCAAAAATGAATATGGAAATATAGGTCTAGAATCCTCTAGGGAATGGGAATATAAAATAGGAAAATCACTCAGGGCATAATATTTAGTAACAAGTCAATCAAAAGAAATTTAAAGAATCTAGAATTAGAATTAAATTACTCAACTCAATAATCATGCTAAAATTATAAAAATGAATTAAAATAGATTTCAATAATATATAACCAAAGTTTTTATTTTATTTAAATGGGTGTAATGATATTTCATGTTAAAGCATGCTCATAATGAAAAATTTCTCCTAGAATTATGAAAACAAGAAAAAATCCAAGTGTACATACAATAAAGATCAATAAGGACTCCCCCACACCAGTGTCTGCACTATTATATAATAGTGATGTGAGAGATATATCATTCGTAGCATAGATACATTTAGAATTAAAATTATGAATTTAAAATATGTAATTGAGAGATCCCTTTAGTGAAAGTCATTCCATGGGGGAAATTTTTGGATGGTGATGGGAAATTGTGCTACCTACAAAAATTGTTAGAAACAAAATACCAGCACTAGGTAATCCATTAGTAAATAGGATTTAATAAATATATAAGCTTAAAAATGGGCAGGTGAACATAGTCAATAGTAGGATAAAGTAGCTCAAATAAATTCATGAATTAGATATAATGAAATTTTGGATGATCTAAGAATATAAAGTGATAGAAAAGAAAAAACAAAGGTCCTAAGCACACAATGAAAATATAGTAAACAAAAAATATTGGTTGCCTACTATAAATTAATAAAAATGATTTCGTCAACCAAACAGATGGAAAAAATAATCAGTTGGAAACATCCATCAGCTCTGATGTACTCTACCTCATGCAGGAACTAGTGGTGGTTTTATCGAACTCACAAGGGATCTTGGTAGTCTTAACCACCTTAGGAATAGGTCGACCAAAATGATTATGAGGTAGTATTAGTTTCCATGTAAGTTTTAAAGTGGGATCCTGTACAATATGAATCTAGAGATCCTAATTAGGGAACTTTATATCAATCATACATAGATATATCTCATATAGGAGTCCAGATGGTGGCCTGATAGGCTCATCACTAACCATGGATGAAGTAGTAGATCCAGACATGGATAAATAAATACAGAAGTGAAAATGAGAAAAAGTAAGAAATAATTGTAATAAAAAATGAATCTCATTAATAAATATGAAAAATAAAACATCATGGAATATGGAATACAAAGAGAGTAAAAAAATAAACACCTAGAAATAGTGTACAATAGGGGAGGGGTACATGGGAATAACTAAATAATATAGGCAATGTCACCGCTATTCGCATCAGTAGTCCCCTCCCTAACAGTGGGTGTATGGATCATATTTTTCCTATATATTTTATATATGAAGGTGGGGGCTGGTGGTTCAATCTCTGTAGTAGGTGTCATGGTATTGGAAGTAGGCTTAGTTGAGACAGGTGGCATGGAGGTGATGATCCATATGGGGGCCGAATGTCTTGTAACTGGATTAATCAAAGGCACCTTATATATAGAAGTAAGGGAAGGGACCTTGCCCCATCATTTTTGCACTACTATAAACTCTTTCTAGGAGGCAAGGTCCGTAATCTATAGGGGTAAGCTAAACTAAGAAGGTGGTGCTATGGGAATTGTGTATGAAGCATGGTCTATGGTAGTAGGTGGTGGTGGGTGGGAAGATGTAGGGGTTAGTGGTGGGGCATGGGTAGTGAAATGTGATGGATTGGTGAAATGGATACTGAGGTGGAGGAAAATATATCTTTGGTTATCCATAATACACTATATAATAGACTAGATTTTAGAGGGAATAGATAGAGTTAGTGTAGCAGTGGAAGGTGGTGAAGAGGTGGATACAACAACCAAGGTGGTGTCATCTGGTGAAGAGGCCTCATGAATGGGGTTAGGGGCTAGGGAAGGTTGATCTAGAGTCTCAGTAGGATCCTCCAAATACTTATGGGCCCACTAGTATCTCCCCAAAATATTACTCAAGAGCCCCATCTTGTGGAGTATGAATTGGTCAATCGAATCCATATTCCCAAGAGAAGAAATAGGCTGAGTGACATCGAAGACACCAAAATGATGAGTTATATGGGTGATGAAGCTACCTCTCATAAGAGTACCACGAACCTTCCATACCTAGGTCTCATAGTATAAAGAAAACTTATGTTCTAGGTTGACAGTAGGGAATCCCATGGATATGGCTAGGATGAGATCCTAGATCTGGATGATGCTATAGTGAGCATCTCCTCCAGCTAACCTAGAATGAGCGAGAGCCTGATGAAAAAACCATAAATTGGAACTCCATATCTAGGTTTTTTTTTCACTTTATATAGAGCATGTAATCACTTGGGGTCTTAAGCAATCATTTACTAGCTCCTCATGATGTCCGTCTTGTCCTGGTCCCACCACATAGTAGCGTAAGCAGGGGAAGCAAATAAATCCTCAGTGTAGATACCAATCCTGGTTCCAAAGTCTCCCAAGGTGAGCTCCCATGGCCTTACACTAAGTCAAAAGGTGAAATGTGCCATGCTGAGCTCTAGAGTATCCAAGAAATCCAAGAAAATATCCTGATACGTCTCCTCATGCACCTCATTGATGCTAGAGAGGTGAATCTAACCAAGAAGATTGAGGAAATATTGCATGTGGATATACTAAAGAATAGATAGATATAGAGTCTTATTGGACATAATTATCTTGGCCTAGAGATAGGCCAATCATACCTAATGCTTGAGGGAAAAAAATGAAGGCATGGGTGTAGGTACAGGCATAGGGAAACACCCTAGGACGGGATAGATGAGAACTAGGAATCACCGAAGGATGTGGGATAAGCATAACTAGATGAAAATGATGAGGGGAAGGATCTATGGGTGGTGGTGGTGTAATGGCAGGTCACTTGGGTGGTGGATGATTATCTCCCTTTTCCATTCTTTTAAAATTTTGGTACGGTCTATTATGGATAGAGGCAATGAGAAAGGAGGGTGAATTGGAAGGTTTGATAGAATCGAGTGGGAGAGGAGAAGGTAGAAGGTGGGAGGGAGGTGATCGGTGAAAAAGGATAGGATGAGAGGAATTTAGGCGAGGGGTCTCATGGGATAGGGGAGTCCGATGATTAAGGTTTGAGGGGGGGGGGGTGGATTAGTCATGAACCTAGATTACATGAATCTTAAAAAGACCCCATGACTTTCACTTCATGTATTATATACATGA
This sequence comes from Viscum album, assembly GCA_963277665.1. NCBI lineage: Eukaryota > Viridiplantae > Streptophyta > Magnoliopsida > Santalales > Viscaceae > Viscum > Viscum album. The sequence continues at coordinate 1,605,673,735 of OY728127.1, forward strand.
CATAAAAAACATGGGGATGAATTTTTTTTCAGACCCTGACTTTTTCATGTAATGTATTGCTTATACATTGTGATTTTTTTAAATGTTAAAATTATAAATTATAAATTTAATTTTTTTTCTAAGTACAAACCTCTAAACCATCTCTAGTGTTAATGAACCTACCTAATTTTAAGGAAATATAATCTAACATATTGAACCTATACTAGGTTGCATCCTAGTCAGCACTTTTGTTTATTGTTGAGCACTAGAAATGATTTGATTAAGATGAGGTATCCATTATCAGAGGTTTTAAAGACCCCAACCCTAGTAGCCCATATTTGGTGGTTACTTTATTACATTGTAATAATATACAAGGAATCACATCTCAAAACACTTAACGGTTTAGTAGTTTTTACAAAATAGAAACATACTTGATCCTTACATTATAATTGAAAATATAAAATAAAACATAGATAATCCTTTGATAACACCATTATTCTTCTATATTAACTTTGAATATCAATCCTAATAAACTTCTTCGCATCCTGGGAAAAAATTAAACATAAGAAAGGGGTGAACTCAGTTGCTCAGTATGGGTATGTATACCGAGGAACCAATCATAAATAAGTAATAACTATTATGGAATGGAAAATAAATAAAAAAATTCCATTTAATCAATAACTTGATTATAATATTTCTATAATAAAATATGATCAATTAATTCCATATAAATAATCACATGCGATATAAAACCTAACCATGGATATTCTACTAATATAATAATAAAATGGAAATCAATAATTAATCTCATATTAATGTAATTAATAATATTTAACATCTAAAACTTACCACTAAGGCTTTGTTCCATGAATCTAATACCATCAAGGATTTGTGAAAGGAATCTAATAAATGGGTAAGGACTTATCCAAAACCCAATCTAGTTTATTCAATGAGGCCTACCGATGCATAGAAGGGATATAGTGGGCCCCTACATCACTTACTAATTCCAATTCATTCTTCATATGAAATGGGTGAAACATAATAAACATATACATTTTTATTGAATCTAGCATACAAAATGTAAATAAACTTCCCCAAGAAGTAAACATAATCACAAACCATCCAGAGTAATATGATGAATAATATCTAAATATTACATTCAAAATAAAAATGACTATAAAAAATTCAATAAAATATGGTAGATGATATCATAAGTGATTAATATAAATTAATAATAAGATTTAACAAAGGATGTTGATAGAGATGAAAATAATTTATTAATATCATTGGAAAATTCTTGAGGAAAATATCTTCTTTTACTTTGAAATCACTTATTTTAAAAAAACCGCACAATTATAAAAGAAAAAAATTTCTTTGAAAATAAACTTATAAACTTTTAAAGGAAGATTAAAAACATTAAGGAATCATTATGGTGGGAAACACTTATCATTCCATATAAGTTAAAAAACATTCATTTTGTATTTTTTTTTCAGAAAATCCACAAAGTAACTTATTTGGAAAATGAAAACTATTTTATTTTCAAACCATTTTGTCATAAGTCAAACATGTGTAAAAATTGTTTTAAATAATTATATTAGAATATTAAAACCCATTTTGAAAACATTTTTATAACACATGTACATGGAAGTGAAATATTCCCTAGCAGAGACTTAAACATAAAAAATCCCGAATGATATTGTGAAATAAACCCTTACCACTTTGTAATTAGTCAAATTGTATTCCCTATGAAAGAATAAAATTTAAAAAATAATAAATATAATTAGAATAAATAAATTAATTATATAAAATGTCAAAGGGGAATTATATACACCTTAGAAAATAATTTAGTTTCAAAACTTCAATATACGCCTCAACGAAAGAAAATTGGGATGAAGTCCCTTACAAATATCATATGATTAAAATGAGCATTAAAAAAATTAATAAATTATGTTTATTCAATATAAATTCACATAAAATAATTTTAAATACAATCATAATATTATAAAAATTAACTTCACACATAATCTTAGTATGACATAATCAATGAAGTAAAATTTTAACCAAATGAATGGAAATTGAGTAAAGAGATTTTTTACCTCACGATTCCCTTTAGTTTTTCATAATTCAACCTCATTTATAATGTTTTAAATAATGTTATTAATTTATTCAGAACTATATTCATATTTATAATACCTTATATTATCCTTTTATAACATATTACCACCTATTTGTTAATAATATTTCATTATTTTCATTGTTTCAGGTGTGTTCGTTTCATGGTTTCATTATCGGTTCACTTGTGTATAATTATGGATGTTCTTTTAAAATGGAAATAAAAATTCAGAAGTGAAATGAAATGGTATTCATGCACTTAAATTTTTTTAAATTTTCCCATAAATTATTTTTATTTTTGACATTATGATGATTCATTTAATAAAACGTTAATGATGAATGTTTAGTTTAATTTGATGGTTTTTCCGACCATCACAAAATAGTTTTGTTTTATTTAATATTATGTTTATATATTAGTTCCAGAACATTATTTAAGTTATAATATACCTATTAAAATATAATTGAACCATAAAAATAATTTTATGATCGACATTTAAGGTGATAATGGAAAATGAACAAAATCATTATCTATAGGGATGGTTAACCTCCATAATTTGGAAAATGGTTTCATTTCTTTCAATAAGAGAAGATGAGAAAAGGTGTAGATAGAAAATATTCCATTATAAATATAAAATTATATTATATATATGATACTAGAGTTATTATGTTTTTATGGATGAATGAGGTGAAGATAAGGTAGGATAAGAAAGGAAATTAAGAGAAGTTGTTTGAGAAAGTTACCTCTTGAATATAACCTCCTTGAGGGGTCTCTTGAGGAACATGAAATTGGTATTGTGGTGATACTAGTAGCACTTGGACGTGGTTAGAGTGGGGAGGATATTTTTTTGGCCTAGATTCTAAGATATTAAAGTATTTATAAGGAAAGGTGTGGTGATGAGTGATATTTATACTTGAGGAGGGGTGGTTTTAAGTGATTAATTAATGATTATTTTATATTTAAAGACAACCACATTTAGGAGGAATTAATTAAAAATAATTTGGTTGATGATAAATGTTTTTAATTATTTTTAAGGTCTATTAAAACATCAAAAACCCATTTATTTTTTTAATTTTTAGGTATTTTAAGCTTTTACCTTTTAACTTTAACCCGCTATATTATTTTACCTATGTTGCGGTAAATCTTTTTTTTTCTAGGGTGAATTTTTTATGCCTAAAAATGAAAATGAAATTATAAAATAATTTGGAACTTTTAATTCCAAATATATAATCCATTTTAATTTATTCAATTTATAAAATTTATAAAAATCAATTCTAAATTTGTTACGTTCATAACTTATAAAAATTGTTTTTAAGGTTAAAATCATGGTTTTCAAAATAGATAAGCATGTTTATATAAATGTAAAAAATTATGTATTATGTAATTATATAAATAAATTTCAATCAATAAATTTAAATCATGATCATATAATAATTTATTCATAATATTTATGGTATTTTGTAAAAATAGCATTTTCACTTTTTAACCAAAAAATCAACCTTTTTCAAAAATAAAAAAAACTAACCTAAGATAATTTTAACATGATGAGTACAAAAAGGAAGTTTATTTTTTCAAATAAATTTTATAAAAGTTTCAAAAATTAATTTTATTTATTTTCTTATAGAAATCAATAAAAATATATTTTTTAAGAAAACATATATTTAAAGTATAAAATGAATTTACTAAAAATTATGTGCTTATTTCCTAAGAATAATTAAATTTGTATTGAATATGAAATTTATATTTATTTAATAATATAGTTAATATTATTAAAACCCACTAATTTAATATCTAGTTTATATGGTTCGTGTTAAAATAATAATATTTTGGCGTTCGTTGAAGATCAACATTCTGTGCGACGTAAGCTATCAAACATAGTGTTATTTTAAAATATCTAGGTGTTAATAAAACTTCCTCTTAAAAATAAGGAAAGGAAAATGAGAATATCACCACAAAATTAGGTTTTTATATAAGAGAACATTAGTGGGAAGTAAAAAAATGGACCTGAAAAAGAAATCAAACTATCACGTTCTGATGGAGAGTGATAAAGAACATGGTCATTAAAAATTTTACCATAAAAAAACCATAAATATATGATGGGTTAAAAGAGAATTGATTTCTCATAAGGAAAAGTAATCAGATAATGTTTTTGTTTCAAAATCCTTTTCCAAGAGTTTAGGTATTATTTTACTATCCAGATAAATCACTTGAGAAAATAAAATTACTTGATTTCATTCCATATCATAATCATAATATCATCTTTTGTTTTTTCTTCGATCTATTTCCACTTCATCACTTATGATAGTAAATGGAAATTCATAATGAATTTTTCATTTCTAAATCACTTCTAATGAATCATAAGATCCATAATCCATTTCTCTAACTGCTAAATATTTACCAAAACAAAAATGGTTAGCATAATTTATTCAATATGATAAATCATACTTTAACCTCAAAAAATAATATCTAAAATTCAACTGAATTCATTACATAAGTAATTAAAATTAAGAATATTCTTAAATATTACTAACTATATTCAAATTCCAAAAATTTGATCAAACATTTATCCCTAGATAACATAAAGTAGTTCATAATTTCACATTAAAAACATGTGAATAATTTGATCACATATTCTCCTAAAACATGGTAATCACCATAAAAAATTAATGAAAACATGGATAAAATGTCAGTTTTTTGAATATATTACTTAAATCCGAACATGTAGTAAACTCCAGAAAATATAAACCATCAAATCACTAACCAATTCCATGGTCACCATTTCTATACCATAATCATAAATTTATCCTTATTATCAAAACATCAAGAACATGTTAAGTGTTATACTCCTTAAATATTGTGTTTTCTAAGAGGTTGGACTTGTCACCAAATCAATTTACTTGGTCATTGGTTTCATTAAACATAAGCTCTCAAATTATTTATGAAATGGAAATTTAGTAAAATCCTTATACATTTTGAGAATAAAATAATTTTACAACATATTTCTTGGATCCAAATACTCAATTATAATATTTATTCTATTTTAGTTGTATCAATAGCATAAGATTAACCTTGATCCCTTAGATTATTTTGAGGTATATTCCCTTGATGCTTGGGGAATTAATTTTCATAGTTCCCTATATCATTATAGTGGAATCATTGAACATTGGTAAATTATTTATTTCCCTTGTAATCATGAGCATAGTGGATTTTTCCCCACACTTGAAACAAACTCCTTTTCCTTTTAGGTATGTACCAGGGTGTTTCCTTCAACAAGTATCATATGTTGGAAAATCCTTATTTCCCTTATTCTCTTTATCTATATCTTTCTCTTCTATTATCTTCTTATCTTTCTTCCATTATAGGTTATAAGACTTAGATAATTATTTCTATGTCTTAATATCACATGATACTATATCCTCATATAATGGGAAAATTTGGAACACTAGTTCCCTTAAAATATTTGTCTTAGGTTCATCTAAGAAACAATCAATATTACTCTTTGGATTACATATGTAGTCCATGACATGTGTTTTTAAGCTCATAAAGTTATCTTCATACTGAGAAACATTTTCTTATTTCTTTTTTCTTAGACCTAGAAATTGTCTCTCTATATCCACTCATTATTCTCGAGGAAAATATTTTTCCAAGAAAAGTTCTTTAAAATCCTTCCATTCTATACATAATTTTTCTTATGAATTATTAGTGTTTTGAATCAATGAACACCATTGATCTACATCCCCCAAGAGATGATAAACTACCACAATAACATTATCCCTTTTATTACTTCCCAAAGTAATAAATATCTTCTCTAAGTAACTTATCCATTACTAAGTTATAAATGGATTTGTAGTCCCATTGAATGGTGGAGGGTTTTATCACATGAAGTGGTCTAAAATTGTTACAACACATTGTGGATCATTCTTCTCTATACCGATAAAGTTATTGTTCATAACTTGAGTCAGTTTTCCCGATATAGTTATAATATATTTAGCTCCACCTGCAGCTCCAGCTTCAACATCATTATACTTATTAGGATGAAAATCCCTACATGGATTACCTGTATTGATATGGTTCCCATTAATTCCACTAGGATCCATTTATAAATAGTTTCATACACTAGATTAGATCACAACATTATGAAACATAATGTATAATCTCAAAAATACTTATCATAAATTGAAAATTTAGGTATAACTAATCTCTAAATAATAAGTTTTGTTTTATTGGGACTATTTAAAATTTTTTTTCATAGGGATTCACTCTCTAATATATGTTTTCTGAATTCTAGTTTCCAAGGTTTATACTAAACTTGTTATAATACCAACTATAAATACCCAAAATGTAGTATCCTAGAGTCGGTGGTTACTTTATTACATTGGCATAAATATAAGGAATTTAATCTTAAAGGACATAAATGTTTAGTCATTTTGGAAAACTAGATACATACATGAACCTTACATTATAATTGAAAATATAAAAAAAAATATATATAATCCTTTTAGATCACCATTATTATCCTAGATTAACCCTTTATATTAATTATAATAAACTTCTTGGAATCCTTTAGAAAAATAAAACATAAGAAAGGGGTGAGCTCAGATTCTCAGTAAGGATATATATAAATTAGAATCTATTATAAATAATAAATAAAAATCATATCAAGGTAAATAACTAAAACTCATTCCATTTAATCAATAACTTGAGCATAATATTTCCAGAATAAAATATTGTCAAATAATTCCATATAAATAATCACATGAGCTAGAAAACCTAACCATGGATATTATACTAATTGAACAATCACATGGAAATCAATAACTAATCTCATGATGATGGAATAAATAATGATGGAAATCTAAAACATACCATCATGGATTCATTCCAAGAATCTAATACCATCAATTCTTCATGCCAAAAATCTAATAAATGGGTAAGACCTTGGACAAAACCCAATCAAGTTTTTCTCAAGAGACCTATCGATGCATTGAGGGGATATAGTGGGCACCTCCCATCACTTATTAAGTCTAATGAATTCCTCATATGAAAAGGGTGAAACATAATCAACATATACATTTTTATTGAATCTTGCATATGAAATGTAAATAACTTTCCACATTTAGTAAATATAATCACAAACCATATAGAGTAATATGGTGAATGATATCTAAATATTACATTCAAAATCAAATTAATCATAAAACATTAAATAAAACTTAGTATATTATATCATAAGAGATTGAACTTAATGAATAATAAGATTCAAAAAAGGATGTTGACATAGATGAAAACACTTTATTAAGATCATTGAAAAATTCTTGAGGAAAATATCTTCTTTTACTTTGATATCACTTATTTTTAAAAATCTACGAAATTATAAATAAAAAATTTTCCTTGAAAATGACCTTATAAAATTTTAAAGTAAGATTAAAAACAATAATACATCATGATGATGAGAAAATATACCCATTATATATAAGTTAAAAAAATATTCCCTCCATATTTTTGTCAGGAAAGTCACAAAGTACCTCGTTTGGAAAACAAAACAAATATGCCTTTCAAACCATATTTTAATAAGTAAAACATGTGTAAAAATAAATTTAAATAATTTTATGTTAATAGTAAAAAACTTTTTAATTTTTTTAGAACACATGGATATGGAAGATAAATATTCCCCAATAGAGACTTAAACAAAAACAACCCTGAATGAGATTGTGAAATAAACCCTCACCACTTTAAAATCCATCAGATCATATGCCCCATGAAAGAATAAAATTTTAAAAAACTTTAAGTATCATGAGAATAAATATATTAATTATTTAAAATGTTAAATGGGTGTTATATACACCTCATAAAAAAATATAGGTTCATAACATCCAAATATTCCTCAATGAAATAAAATTGTGATAAAGTCCCTTACAAAGATCATATCATTGAAGCGAGCCTTAATAAAATTAATATATTATTTTTATTAAATTTAAATCCATATAAAAAAAGTTTAAATAAAATCATAATATAATCAAAATTAATTTCACACATAATCTTTGCATGATATAATCAATAAAGTAAAATTTTAACCCAATTGATGGAAATTGAGTTAAGAAATCCCTTACCACATGATTCCCTTTATTTTTTCAAATTTAAACTATTTTATAATGGTTTAAATAATGTTATTAATTTATTAAATAGATATATTAATACTTATAATACCTTATATGATCCTTTTATAACATCTTACCACACTTTCATAAATAATATTTCATTATTTTCATTATTTTGGGTGTGTTCATTTCAAGGTTTCATTATCAGTTCACCTGAGTAAAATTATGAATGTTCTTGTTAAATGGAAATAAAAATACAAAATAGAAATAAAATGGAATTCATGTACTTACATAAGTTTAAATGGTCCCATAAATCATTTTTATTTCTGACACGAGGATGATTCATTTGATAAAACATTAATGATAAATGATTAGTTTATTTTTGTAGCTTTTTGAACATCACGAACTTGTTTAATTTTATTTAATATTACATCTATATATTAGTTATATAACATTAAATAAGTTATAATATACCTATTAAAATCATATTTAACTATGTAAATACTTTTATGATCATCCTTGAAGGTGGTAATGGAAAACGAACAAAATCATTATCCATGAAGATGGTTAACCGCCATAACTTGGACAATGGTTTCATTTATTTGAATAAGAGGAGATGAAAAAAGGGGTAGATAGACAATATTAAATTATAAATATAACATTATAATATATAAAATATAATTTAGTTATTATTATTTGATCGATGAATGAGGTGAAGAAATGGTAGGAGAAGAAAGGAAATTAAGATAGGTGGTTTGAGAAAGTTACCTCTTGAATATCACCTCCTTGAAGGGCCCCATGAGGAACTTGGAATCAGTATTTTGGTGAGATACGCAGAACTTGGATGTTTTTAGAGTGTTTAGTAGATTTTTTAAAGATATTTTAATATATTCAAGGCTTTTTAGGAGAAAGGGGGTGGTGAAGAGTGATATTTATACTTGAGGAGGGGTGGTTTAAAGTGATTAATTCATGATTATTTTATATTTAAAGCCAACAAAATTTGGTTGGAATTAATTAAAAATAATTTGGTTGATAATTAATGTTTTAAATTATGTTTAAGGTTGATAAAAATATTAAACACCCATTTAATGATGTAGTTTTCAGGTATTTTAAGCTTTTACCTTTTAACTTTAACCCACTACATTATTTTATCTATACTGCGATAATTTTTTTTTACCGTGGTAAATTTTTTGTGAATAAAAATGACAATGAAATTATTAAATAATTTGGATATAATGATTCTAAATATGTAATCCATTTTAATTTATGAAATTTATAAAATTGATAAAAAACAATTCTAAATATGTTATGCGTATAACTCACAAAAACAGTTTTTAAGGATAAAATCGGGGTTTTCAAAATTGATATGCATGTGTTTATAAATATAACACCTTATATATTATTTAATTACATAAATAAATTTTTATCAATAATTTTAAATCATGATTATATAATAATTATTTCATAAGAGATATGCTATTTTTTAAAAACAGTATTTTCACTTTTTAACCAAAAAAATAAATATTTTTAGAAAATTCTCAAAAAATTACCCTAAGATAATTTTGATGTGACAAGTCAAAAAATTAAGTTAATTTTTTAAAATATTTTTTTAAAATTTACAAAAATTAATTATATTTATTTTCTCATAAAAATAAATAAAAATCTCTTTGTAAAGAAAACATATATTTGAAGAATAAAATGAATTGAATAAAAATTATGTGTTAATTTACTATGAATAATTAAAATTTTACTGAATATAAAATTCATATTTATTTCAAAATATAATTAATATTATTCACACCCACCAATTTAATGGCTATTTTACAGTGGTCTTCTTAAAATAATAATATTTTGGAGTTCGTTTAAGCTTAGTGTTCTCTACAACGTAAGATATAAAACATAGTGTTGTTTTAAAATATTAGTGTGTTACATAGGTTTAGTGTAATTCAAATACTCCTAATCACTATATTTATTTTCATCAAGAGACAGGGTCTCTCTATCATCCTCACCAGTTATATAATAATCTTTTTCATCAGTAAAAAAAATGTCTTGACAATCAATTAACTCACCACTTTGCTTGGAGGATTTTAATAAGTCAAAAATAACTTTTTCTTTTCCAACTCTAAAAATTAACCTTCCTTGATTAACATAAATCAATTCCTTCATGATGGTGAGAAATGGTGTCCCTAGAATGATGGGTATATATTCTTCTTCCTCTATATCTAAAATACAGAAATCAGTGGGAATGATAAACTTACCAACCTTGATTAAGATGTCCTCGAGGATACTTGACTGAGCGGTTAGCTAGCTTAAGTGAAACTCTCATTGGTTTCAATTCTTCAATCCCCATCTTTTTGATGTCACTCATAGGCACAATATTGATAATTTCACCAAGATCACACATGGATCCTTTGAAATTACATGTCCCTATAGTGTAGGGAATAGATAAACTTATAGGATCACACATCTTTTGTGAAATATTTTTTTGAACAACTATAGAGCATTATTCAATTAAAGATATGAATCCTAGGTCTTCCATTTTCATTTTAATAGAAATAAAGTCTTTCAAAAACTTGGATAAGTTGGCATTTGAGAAATTTCCCCTACAAAGGAGATGTTGATGTGTAATTTCTTAAAGATATATAGAAACTTTTTATATTTCCCATCAATATTACTTTGTATCATCCTCTCTAGAAAGGGTATATATAGTATTTATGGTGGTGGTGCAACATAGTCATCTTATTTTTAAATATTCTATTTAACTAGAGCTTTTACAGTTGTATTTGAATAAATATTTTTTTCCTAACTAGATATATGTGTGCTATAATTCGTATATTTGCTGAGGATTATGGAATATTTTTAGGTTCTTTTAACTAATTTTCCTCACCTACGCATGGCTATTGAAAATACATCATTTTTCCACTTCTAATGACCACAAATTTAGCATCCTCACTTGGAATATTCTTGGTATTATCGTGCAACGTACCTAGTAATTGATTTAAAAGAGTTTTAGATATTTTTCCCACTTGATGTTTATGGTTGCACATGGTATCCCTTTGGTTGTTAATCTCAATTTATTAGGTGGTCATACTCTGATCTATTTGTTTCATGAAGGAAGTGAGTAGGTTCTCATTATTTTATTATAGAGTTGGGGATTGATTTTTCTTCCTGGTAAGAGGTTGCTGAAACTGCTATTATTGAGCTCTTAGGGGAAAATATTATTTCCAATATTGTTTTTGCAGTCAAGGAGATGGATTCTGTGGTGGGTTCCCAGGTGTTCCCCAATTCTATGGTGGTGCATGACCACTCCTCGATTGATAACAACCTTGATTTTGTTGTTGTAACCGTTGATCCAATCTCTACTAATAGTACTATTACTGGTATTGTTGGGGTTTCTAAAATTATTTATTTTATTGATAGTAATTTATATAATTACAATATTGACTTTGATGTTCCTATATACCTACCCTACAATCCGAATATGGGTTTGGTCCTCCACACATTTCACAAGTATAAAATTCTAAAATAAGGTAAGGAGGTAGTGGTGGTGGAGAAGGTAGTTGAAAAATTTCAATATTTTTTTATAAGGGCTTCAACCAAGGTTTCCTAGTGGGTATTTTCTACCACTTGATGGATTCCGCATCAAGGTTGTCCTAGATCACTCTTCCATAGACTAAAATTGGGGGATATCTCATCTATGTGTGGTCTTCCAAGTTTGGAAATCTTGATCATGATCCCACTGTTAGTGGTGGCATCCAAAATTATATAGAAAACTAGTTTTAGTCCTTTGTAGAAAGTTTTTAGTTGTATCCACACATCGAGTCCATGATGTGGGAAATTTTGAGTGAGCTCCTTAAAAATATCCCAGTCTTCCCATGCCAACTCCCTGTTTGCTTACTTGAAATTTTGGATCTCATTTCTGAGCTTCTAGGTTCTTATTGGTGGGAAATATTTTTTTAATAATTTATTTTATAAATAATCCCAAGTTATGATAGAATTGGGAGATTGGATTTTGATCCAATCCTTATCTTAGTAACACAAGGATAAGAGGAATATGTGAATACTGATGGCATAAGATGATATTCCTTGATTGAAAAAAAGTGTCATATAATTCTATAAAATTTGAAATTGTTCACAAGGATCTTTTCTATATAGTCTACTAAACTACCCAATGTTCTAGATCATATAGATGAGTCCATGTTTTATTTCAAATTAATTTACCTAAATAGGAGGGTGCACAATTATGGGCGTAACACCATTGGTGGACAGAAATCCGTAGTCCATAAGGCATGCTCCTTTAGTGCCGGTCTCTCTCCCTAATATTCACATATTGGAGGTTTTGGGGGAGTGGTCACACAAGTTTGTTGAATTCAATCATGCTTGACGATCAGTTTGCAGACCGGTATCTTTCGATATTAGGATCAAAATTAAGTGGTTCTTGAGTGTCAAGGATCCTTGAATGAGTCAAATGTCCCTAACAAATGCACTAGGAATAATTATAGAGGATTAAAGTGATAATACATGTTTGAAAATTTGTGAAAATAAAAGAAGAAAGAAGGGGTGTGAGGCAATCCGAGGTTTACACTGAAGGTTACTATGCCGAGGAACAAATTTTCCCAAAAAAGATAAATTTTTTTGACCAGACCGCATGGCATCCTTGATTAGGCATGTAAATTTAGTAGATTAGAATTTATATTTTCCAAACTATACTCAACTACAAAGTTTTAGCTTATTGACAGTGTGGGGTTCAAGTCACATGGACTTGCTGGTAGGTAGGAAACCTAGCAATAATAACCTTGAATTAGGATTCCTCAGAAAATATATTTGTTTTGGTTATATTAAGACTACATATCTTGGTTTTTAATTTCGGAAAGAGATAAGGGTAAGGGTCAATTTCAAGGTTTAAGAAAAAGAGTAATCCTAAATCTAGATTGGGATAGACCTATGACTCATGCTGTGAAGTAGTGAAAAGGCAATAAATTAGTTTTGGTCTAACTAATTAGATCTACCTAAGATGTAACTATTCTTTTTTTCAAAGATAGTCAAAAACATAGGTTCAGTAATCTTTTCTTCAAGGTAGAAATTATCACAAGCTATTGGTCTTGGCATGCTCAACTCCAACTAGGTCATGATCCTTCGATTACACCCCCCATGATTAGGGTTATGAAAAATCATGTGATTAAAAATTGTTTTTAAACTAATTACTAGACACATGGTTACTAAGTTTTTATTTATAGATTTATTATGTTTAAATACACCCCTACTCTCGACCCTTTACCCTCATGAGATTAGCCACAAATGAGGGTATTAAATAAAAGTAGGGAAATATGTAGCATGATTGAAATAATAATTAAACAAATAAAATAAATGAAATCCATGATTAAAACCATATAAAAAAAATAAAATAATAACTTGAATAAATAATAAATGAATAATGTAGAAATGTATGAGGTTAAATGAAAATCATAATTGGATTCAAATATTGAAACATCAAACGGGAAATCCATAGTTACAGAACATAAAATAGTAGCAAAGGATCAATTAAAATATTATAGGAAAGTAATAAAACTAATTTTAGGACAAAACAGGAAAGAAATTAAGAAGAAAAGATAAGGTTTGGTTATTCATCCAAAACTACCTCTTTCCACTGGGGTGCTCTGATATTTATAGGCCTGAACGGTTCATGACATGTAAGTGAATCATGTCATGTAACTTATTTAAGTGTCATATATTTCAATATTTACACGACATGTAAGCAATTTTCATGTCATTTAATTTAGATCTATAATGATATATGAAGATCTTGGATCTCATGTATTTCATGTCTTGTATCTTTGGGGGGATTTAGGTTTTTATCTTTTTACATTTTGTATGATTTACACGTTTATCTTCACCAGGTTTCATATTTGTTTCTTTCATGATGAGTAATTGGGATCCATGTTTTGTACTTTTTTCACATCATTTAAATTGTATTCATGTATTATAATTCATCTAGAAGGTTATCTTCTTGAGGAATACACATTGTGAACTTTGGATTAATGATGTGTAATGTCCAAGTATTATGTTTTCTAGAATGTCCTCATTTGAGTCTTGAGTTCCCATTCCTTTTAAAACACATAAAAACCCAGTGTATTATGGAATAAATAATTATTAATTATTAAATAAATTTATCCAAAAGATATATTGAATTATTATTACTAGGTTTCTTTATTCAATGTGTATTTATAGAGTTCTTATTAACAATAAAATGATTCCTTAAACTCCATCATCTCAATTCTTGAAAATTTCTCTCTAGAAGTGGGTTCCTTTATATTTTTAAACACATTAGATTACTATATTTGTTCCCAAAGATTAAAAATTATCTTAACTTTTGACACATCAATAACAGATCCTGTAGTAGTAAAGAAATTCCTAACCAATATGATAGGTACTTCCTTATCACAATCCATGTCTATAATTAGAAAATCAATGCGTAAAACAACTTCCATACTCCAAATAAAAAGTCATCAACTCTTCCAAACCAGCGGGTAATAGATTGATCATATAAATACAAGATAACTATGGTGTGATGTGGTACTCCTAACCTCAAATGATGAAACAATGACAACAAAATCATATTGATACTAAAACTAAGATCACATGAACTATTGTACAAGCCAACACTATCTCATAATGTGCATGGTATGAAAAAACATCATAGATCATGAAGTTTGGGAGGTATACTATTTTATAAGACAACATTACACTCCTCTTTGAGACTGTATGTGTAAAATAATTCCAAGGTATTTTTGTTATAAAAATTTTCTTTAATTATTTAAGGTAATATGGAAACTGATTAAGGACCTTAAGAAAAGGTATATTTATTTTATGTTTCTTGAAAATTTTAGTAAAACTGGTCAGTTTGTTCAGAATTATTTTTCTTTATTCTTTCAAGAAAGGGAAATATTGGGGAGGCTTTTTTACCATTGTTGGTATTCCATCAATATATCCCTCAAGATTATTTCTCAATTTATTCTCTTTGTTTTACGCCCTTTTCTTGTTGTCTTTTAGCTAGAACACCATGTTTTAATAAACTTTTAGTGGGGATGTATGAATTTATAGATTATTGGTTTTCTAGATTTAGTGATTCATTTTCATCCAGATTTTCATTTTGAGTAGGTTTGGGATATTTTAGAGCTTCCTAGTGTATTTTAAGACCACTAATAGTTATGTATTCCATCAGATTATCCCTAGGTTTTGTTTCAATGGTGCTTGGTAACTTTTTTTTTTCTAGCATTCATTCCATTGGCTAATTACCCCTTTTGAGGATCGAGATTGTGTAATCTAGCATCAAACTCAGAAGAAAGTGGTGAGAATGGGTCAAACCATAGGGAAGGATTGAAGTGTGTTTATGTAAATAAGAAGATAAAAGTAAATCCCAAGAAAATAGTTACAAGCAACAATGATAGAAAAAAGTGATGGTGGTTATGAAGTTGTGAGAGTGAAAGTGACTGGAGTGGATGGACAGTTTTGAGAAAGACGAAAAATATAATGTGAGAAAAAATATCAAGTAATAAGTATGAAAAAATAGTTAATGAGATAGGGGAATTCAATTAGCTGGTTTTAAATAATTTTTACTTTATTCATGCATCTCAGTTAACCTTGATGGACTGATTAAAAGTAATTAATTGAATTTTTCAGAAGGATAAACTATGAATTAATAAATCCTATAGTTATTCAACCATAGAACTCACTCAATCAAAAAACGATGAGTCAGCTTTCACTAAATCCAATTTGTTGTTGAACTGGGTGGGATGATCTCAATATTGATCTCTAGGTTGAAAAAATAGAATATATTAAATTTGATTAATGATAGTTTTCATAGAATCAAAATGTTTTAGAAAATGAGTTCAACATAAAAATTATTGAGATAAAAACACCCAAAAAAACTTAACATGAATGAATTAATAATAGTCACCATCACAATATCATTACCCACAGAAAACTTATCCAATCATGTTTTTAAAATCAATATTCTAAAATTTTATTCAAGAAGAATCCATTAATTAATGAAAAATATGAAGAATAAATGAGAATGATCTTCTATATCAAGTAGCTCTAATTTATTCTCCCTGCTCTCTATGATATATTCCCCATCTCTTTTAGAATGTCCTCCTCCCTCTTAATCTTGATTAGAAATCAGTTCCTCCCAATCTTCTCCAATCCTCTAAATGATTCTCCCAATCCTCTTATAGGTCTTTTTGATTATGTATTATTCTTCTATTAATAACCATTTGTACACCAAATGAAACTTCTATCTTGTAGTCATAACTCTAAGAGTATCTCTTTGGATTCCATGTGGCACATCCTTCACTGTACATATTCATCACAGACAATTCCAGTAAATCCCTGCTAACTAATTGTGTTCCTATATATGTGGGTATGTATCCAAAATTTCATAAATTTATATAATATTCCTATATAAACTTTAAAACCTTGAATATATGTGAAAAAAACAAATTAATCTATACCTATAGAGAATTTATAATGAACTCTAGAAGGTTCTAGTATCTCAAATTCAACCTTTTCTTCCACCCCTATGATTTAATAAACATGTGACCAGCATAAACCAATTTTTCTTTTTTAAATATTCAATTAGTATGAAATTTTTCTATCCAATTTTAACACAAATCTTGAATCCACATGATCACAAAAAAAGGTGCACTTGGAAACTACAACTTATTACAAGCCCAATTCATCTTCATCACCAGGACATAAAATTTATTCAATTCTGGTCACTATGATACTATGTATAGACTCATGATCAACATTCCCTTTATTTAGTTCCCTAGAACTACATTGTGTAATTTTGTTGTGAACATTTTTTGAAACACTCTTCATCGTTGTAATCAGATCCATGGGGAGGTTCAAGGTCTTATCACCATCTTAAAATCATCATCCGATAAATAAATCAGACAACGAACTCAACTCCAATCCAAAAAACACATCCTCACTACAGATCAAATTTTTTGGTTTTTTCTAGCTTCAGTAATTCATCCAAAGTCCAAATTTTTCTATCATTGTGTTCAATCTTCACAAGGGAGACTTAACCAATCGACTATAAGAATTGGAATTGATCTATCTTCATCTGAATCTCCCCAGTGCATGAATTTCCAAATCTTCCATATATTAACATCCTATAAATTTCTAGAACTTCCTAAATAAACTTGGATTTAGTCACCCACAATATCTCATTTGACACCCATTCCTTCATTATATATTTTCTTCAAACTGATAAAGCCTCAAAATTTTATTAGTTTGATCAAAATTATTGGGGTGTCATATTCCCTTTCAAAATCGATATATTGGCAATAAAGTAGAAAATGAACCAGCCTTGGAATCATATTTCACTTGTTTATATTCAAGATTTAAATAATACATACCTTAATTAGCTCAGAGAATCATGAACAATAGTAATGGATCATCAGAGTGCATCCTCAACATAGGACCAGTTTTGGTTGATTTTAGTTTTGAAGCACGATTCTAAAAATCTCAGTTTCAATCACTCTTCTATTCCATGACCTTGATTCATCCTCATTTTTATAAGATCCTCACTCATAGATTCATTGGATTCATCTCAAGATTGGGAAGTGGTTTCATTATTTTTAGATCATTTCTCACAGTGACAGCTTCATTTGTCTTCAATTGATTTTGTCTTCAATCATTATTATTTTCAACTTCAGCATGATCGCTTTTAATTTCATTCACCATTGATCGAAATTAGGAACAATAAATTGATCAACCATGGGGATTTCTTGGTACATTAGGTTGGGAAATTTTGTATGGTCATTTTATTTTTAGGCATGGTCAATTTACTTTACAAGATTATAGCTCTATTTTTCCCTCATAGTCTCTCTATCCCCCACGTACAATCATTTGAGTATATTTCCAAAATTACACTTATAAAGTTTAATATTTTTTCTCAATGGAAAATAGAATAAAACTTTCAATTGATATCACCTAAATATATACATGGTTTCTCCAAGTGCTTTTCAAATTTTGGTAGACATAGTTGCACCAGGAATGGTCACAGTGGACCTAAAACATCGAAAATTACTAACTTAGTGGCATTCTAAAAAAATTATTTTAGTAAAAAAATATTCAATAAATTTCCCCAATTAAAAATTGAATATTAAAATTTAAAATAAAAATAATTCCACAATTTTTTTATAAAATAAAAAACATATAATTTATGAAATAATTGATTTAAAAAATTAAAATTCATCGAGATGTCACAGAAAAATATTTATTTATTAAAATATTTGGAAAGTAAACTCAATAAAAATTCATTAATTAAAACATAGAACAAATATATTTTCAATGAATTTATATTGAAACCTAATTTTAGAAAACAATCACTAATTGTATATTATAATCAAATTTTCTCATTTAAAGCTTCATTATTTCAGCAAAATAGATGTAGAAAAATTTGTAAAACATAGGTCACATCAACATGCACATAAAGAAAAAGTATGAAAAAAAACCTGTTCCATAGGTTCAATAGCTCACCACTGAGAGCTAGTCACTCAGACCTAGCCCTATACCTTAAATAATATCTCATATCAATCATCAGGGTGTCCATTAAGGTCTTTAAAACCCATCCTGGTCTCTGTTCATTGATACCACCTCACGTCTGATACCCTTCGGTGGTCTCATAGCTCATAGGATCTACCCAACCCTAGCCTCAAAAGAGGTGGGGAGGGGGAGGTCCAATCCTCATTCAATTCCCATCATAACTGAATCCAAGTACCCAATGAACATCCCAAGATATCCCATTCTATGCCCCTTGGAAACCTAATTTCAAGTCACGAACAACTCCCATGACCAACATTGGGCATCACCTCATATATCTTAAGGGAGATCTATCAAACTTGACACTTATAATAAATTCATATCCTTCACACTTTCCTAGACTCAAAATAACTATCCAATTCATGGAATATTCTAAGAGTCAAATCCACCCTCAAGAGGCTACCACTCTCCAAGAGTGAGATGTATGGCTATCTCACCCGTCATCCAAATGACTAAACCCAAAAAAATATCCCACCATACCTCTACAACCAACCAAGATACCCACATCTAATTTCACATATTAGGACCCACCTAAGGTCTCTAATTAACTCAACTGACACCTTCTCCCCCTTAGTGACATAGTCACTGAGTGATCCTAAAACACTCAAAGTGCTAAGGAGTACTTTTCATGAGCCCAGGAGGCCCAACACCATCCTATTTATTTCTCTATGATTCTATTGGTATCTATCCATATACCCATTCTCATGAAATATGAATTCATGCAAGAAATCATGCATAAAATAAATATATATTTTTATTAAAGGGACCAACTACCTCTAAAAAAAACTTACCATCTATGCCACACTAGCACGTCCTTTTACAAGCTCATCCATTCCTCATCTAAGATCATAACACTTCCCAAGCTCCTATATCATGCCATATAATACAAATAATTAATCATAAACATTTATAATTAATTATTTAATTTAATATAAAGAGTAATATTCATTCAAAAAACTCACTGGGAATCTCCATCACTCCAAAACCTCACGGAACTGTGTGTGTTAATCATTCCATGACGTCCTCTATCAATCATACACAAAAAACTCATTGTCCTCACATGATTATACCATAATCAAGTGGAATAACCACTGAAACCCTAACACAATTTTTCCAAAATCATATGGATATGATGTAAACTAAAGAAAAAGTATAGGACAAGAGAAACATAACCAGAATCACTACTGAATCACACAAAAAACCATCCATATGCATGGGGGATCAAAGAAGGTATGAGAAGGAGATGATCCAACCAAGATAAAACTCCTTGAGAGCCTTTACCGACCTAAATAATGAAGTGTATGACCTCAAAAAGATGATTCAACCCATGATAGAAAAAAACAACCTAGGTTTTAGTTTTTCTACAACCATGAGGGTCATGTAATGATGCATCTCCTTGATCAATAATTCCAAGATTTGACTAGGGCTTTCGCGACATAACACTCCTTAGGAATAGGTATTAACACTTATCTAAACATATTTATAATGTGACCTAATGGTCACAATATGACCTAAGGTTTATAAAATGACCTAATTTATATGGTTTATCAAATTATCTCATAAGGTTCATCAATATAATTCATAAGGTTCATTAACCTCCTTCATAAGCTTCATCAACCAACATCCTAAGGTTCATGGTCACAACGTGATCACCCCATTCGATGAAAAAACCATATTCTAAAGGTTTATTCCTTATCCAAAACCCATGAAACCCATTATGTCGTGAGCCCTCTATACAAGGTGCAACCACCACTATTATAATCCATCATGAAACATCCTATTTTTCATGAAATTACCTATTGTAGTTGCATAATTTCAACAAGGCATTCAAGAATTTCTTCGAAACCCTCCTGAGCACCCAATGAACTAATCATTCCCTATTACACATCCAAAAAAACTTACTGAGATGGTATAACCCTTATATTCCTAATATGAATTCCAATTCATTGAATGAACTCTATTTTGGGATCAAAATTCCACCCCCTTGAAAATTAACTACCCTGAAATTCATGGGTTGTTACAATATGAAAGTTATAGAAACTGGGTAGTTCAAAGGTTTTAGGTCTTATGAAATATCATACATACTTAGTTTCTTTAATATTCTTCTTAAAACTTGGGATTTGAGTTCAAAATTTATGAGACTTTCCCTAAGATGAGAATATGTGGTTACACATGTGGTCGGACCCATAGTGGTTCTAAGTTGTGAATTTTTAATTTTTCTATGATAATGATGGATTCTCTATATCCCTGGGTTTACTATATGTTAGGTATATCTAGGCTTCCTTCCAGTTCCTTATTTTTTCTAGAGTTTTGACCTAGCATGTTTTTATGTCATTCTTTTGTGTTTTTGAGGCATCTTACTAGGTATTTTTATACTCACCCATGCATGGGATTTGTTCCCACATGTGTTGTGTTTATGAAAATGACGTGTAGTTCAAATATGTTCTTGGTGGATGTGGAGTTGGTACAACTTGTTTGGAGATGATTCTTAGTGGTTTTTAGTGGTGTTAGTTAGTGGCTATTTCTATTAGTGAGCTCTTCCCAGGATTTAATATAGCATGGTGGTTTTTTTCCTTATGATGCATCCTTCATTATTGGGGGTGTTTCCTTTTGTATATGGTTTCTTATAGAATTTCCCTATATGGATCTATACTATATAATTGTTTTCATATACATACATTTGTTACACAATTCAGTTTTTTATATATATTATATGTTGTTGTTTGTTACCATGTTAACAAAGATATATATTTGATATAGTTTGTTATAGTCTATGTTTTCCCATGTATTTTATGGCCTCTCAGTTTTATTCATCACCCATAGTATATTTTAGGTGGGCTTGGGATGGAACACTTGGCTTACTATCAGTCTAGGTGGGGTTTCTATGGGTTAGGTCATGTTAGAATTGTATCATACCAGTTGAGTCCTAGGGATGGAGTTTGAAATTAATACTCTTATAAGGTTTGGTTTTAGATTTAGGAAAATGATTTCAAGGGGCATTAAGTTTGGTTTTCTGACTAGATAAACTAGGTTTTGTGTGAAAATTGACATATCTATTCAAAAACACTCTAATAATCCATTGATTTACTTGAAACTTTGAGGCACTAGTTGTGAGGTATAGTCAAGTTAGTAAATTCATCATATAATGGTTTATTGTATTATTTGATGTCCATATTATTCTATTATTTAATAATTGTGGGTCCACCTTATAGAATGGATGATACCACATGAAAAAATCTAGATTATATTTAGAGGTAGAGTTGTGACACTATCATGTCAGTTCTTGAGCCTCTCACTGTTTACAATTTAAGTGACAAGGAATTGATTTGGGGACTCAATTGAGGGGTATCTTAGCCCCATAAGAAGAGGGTATATTCTCTACTAGTTTCTCATTGACTATAATCTCATGTTTAGTAGATGGTATATCTCATTGATCCAGAAAAGAATACTCATAGGTTTAATGCATTGTGTTCCAGGGATAAAGACCTCATAGGTTTTAAGGTAAGACTGATCCTTAGGTGAAAAAGGATTGGTTGGAGCTAATGAATCACATTTTAATTTCAATAAATTACCCATTGTCTGGATGATGAATATTTTATTGGATATTTTTCATGTGCGTCAAGAAATTGGATGATTTTGTTTACTCAAACTCATTATAGAAAAACATCATTATGGTTGGAGTTTGAGATCCTATTCAGGTGAAGTTTTATCTGGAAATACTGAGTATTTATTGAGTTTAGAAGATTATGGACCTTAAAAAAGTTAGAAAAACCATGTATGAAAATTCTTCAAGGATTTATGTGAGCTTGTAAGTTTGAGTATGTACCCTTGAACAAGTTGGTTAGGGATGTCTTTTTATAAAATCCCACTTATTTCAAGGTTTTGTAGAGTTTGGGTGATGAAGCTATTTAATTAGGAAACAACACATATAGTCCATGTCATGATTTGTGTCCTTTCTATATTGGAATGTGTACTCACCAACATTGGTGTGGGTTTTTCTTTTCTTAGTTGTATCTTTGTATTGGGAGTTAGAGATTCTAGTAGAGATATTAACCAACCTTTTCAACTATAAACTCATACTGTTGGAGATCACCCTCTCATTGAAAAATTATGATGGTGTGGGATTATAATCAATGTAGAGATAGGTCTTTCATGTGATTTCATCATAATGATATGAGACCTTGTGACATCATCCTTGGTATGGATCAAATATTCATAGTCTAAAATTGGGTGGATTATTTTATTGAAAGATGTTATTATGATGAGATATTGGGTTTTGATTTACCTCTAACTATGAGTAGGATTATCAGGACAGATGAGTAGGTCCAATCCTTATTGAGTTACAACTATTTTCTCACCAGTTACTGAGTTCATATATATGCACTATGATGCTGTAGAGGAGTGGTTTACTGATTTTATGGAAGTATATAGGGATATTTATTTATAATATGTTCTAGGGTTTCCCTTGTGAAAATTTATTTATCCATAAATATGTATTTTAAGTCCATACTAATATCATTGATAGGTTAGTGGGTATCCCGACCAAGCTTTGGGAGTTGTTTATATAGTGGAATCCCTTATGGAGGATTATTTGGTCCAACCTATATGATCTCTTCAACCAGATGAAAAGAGTAAAGTGGTTCCTAAAAGATGATATTAGGTTTAGATATCATTATCATCAGGTTTTTGAGGAGAATATTTTGAAGACCATGTTTAGGAATATATATGGACAATGAATGTCCCCAGTAGTTCTTTTTTAGGTCATGGAATGTCCCTACTATGGAAATGAAACCTCTAAACTAGTTTAAGTGGTCTTCATTGATTGAATCCTCATTTATTAATGTCTAGAGGATAAGTATGTCAAGTATTTGAGGTTTATTCTTAGATAACTTTTATATCAACAACTATATGATGAACTCTTTATGTGTGAGTTCTAGATTCAAGATTCATTATTATAGGGAATTTTCTCAAGGTGGAAGGAGTTTCAATTGGATTATTTGGTTTATGGCTATGAATACTAATGTGATTAGGGTGGAATAATATTATTAGGGTAGATGGTGTTATTAGTAAATGATTATATGCTTAGTTGATAGTAGATACATCTAAGTAGTTAACCTCAATGCAGTTTGTTTTGATGGGATATGGAGATATAGATTTACTTTGATTAGTGGTGGAGGCCCCTATACTCTTCTTTAAGTGAGATAAACCCAACTTGGTGACATTGGTTATGGGGTGTATTGTGAATAGATTTTCCTATGGGATAAAATTGATAGATTCACTAAAGTTGTAGTGCATGTCGTCCCCTTACAGGGTCAGATAATTATATTTTTATGAGGCTCATTTTTGGGTACCATGATAAAAGATGTCAAACTTTGGTTATCCCAGTAAATCATGGGTCCTTGGTGATGAAATAACAACCAATAATTCTATCATCTTCATCATATGAAAATATCACCACACAGTGGAGGAATTTTCTCTCTAGGTTTTGGTTTTGTTCACTCGAGTTTTACAAGTGTTATCCCAGGGTTTAGAGTTGATAGAAAGGGGTCATCTATAAAGGTCTATACCATCCAATTTTTATTGTTTTGGAATGGGTCACTAAGAATATAAAATCTAGTTTCATGGATGCTTGAGGAGGCTTGTGTTGTTTTTTTATGTGCTTATTATTAGCTTTCACGTAGGATTAGTAACAACCCAATCGGGTTGTCTATGTCAGTGGGTGTGATTGTTTTTAGATCCAGAAGTAAGAATTTGTGATTTATATTGATCATAAAATGTTAAGTTGGTGGTTATTTGTTGTTCACGTACTTTGTATTGGCAATTTTGGTATGCATGTTATGTAGGGAAATTACATAGAGAAGAATCATGACTCAATAGGTATGTTCCTTGAGGATATTATGAGGTCAATGTATAATTTTTAAATTATTTTACTTAGTAGTAGAGTTTAGAAAGAATATATTATTCTCATTTGATAATCTTTTAGATTTATCTTTAAATTTGGGTATGTAATTCTCCCATAAAAGGTATCCATGTTATGAGACAATTCTAGTGTTAGTGTCTATGGATTGTAATTATTATTTATGATATAAATATTAATGCCTATATATGAGAAAGATATTGGGTGAAATATTTTCATAGGATTCATATAATGTGATTATATACCTTTGTCGAAGTCTTTCTCTAGAGCAAGCCCAAGTCTATCATTATTAAAAATAAGCGAGAGTTCAAGAATGGAAGTGATAAAAAGGGGAAATTTTTACTATGTGATTTTTATTCTGGGTACACATATAATTTGAACCTATATAGGTGTATGGAGTGTGTGAAAGAGTAGATTATACTTTCTCATGAGGCTACCTTATGGGATTTTTTGTTTAGCATCTGTAGTTATTTTTCCTTTTCATAGATGAAAAAGTTTTATGGTGGAGAGAATGTAGTGGCCCAAGGTTTTCCTTAGTCAGAAAATATTTTATATTTTATCTTAGGAGTCTCAAAAATTTTAAAAGGGAAAAACAATAAATTCACCATAGTAAACAATATTGAAGTTTTTTACTAATTATTCTATTGGTCTCAAGACATGTTATTTACCCTTGAGTTTAATTTTAGTAAAGTTCTGAGCTAGGTTATATTTAAGTGATATTTTACATTTAATTATTAAATAAATATTTATCATGTGTATGTGAATATACATATCTCCTTAACAAATACCCTAATAGAAATTCTGAAATCACAGTTCAGTTTGAGTCATGGGGTTTTACCTATGATGGGTGTAATTATTTTTTGGTTTTTAGGTTTTGGATCAAACCCATTTCAAGTCCTTAAAATTATTTTACCTAGTTATCTTAGGTGGAATAATTTAAATTCATCCTTTTAGAATCTCATATAGGGTGACTAGTTCTTCATGCTATAAACCCAAGAGGATTAGAGAGGGGTGGGTGTTGATCATTCATGGATTGGATGATGTATCTGGCGTTGAGGTCAAATTATGAATCTTTATCATAATCACCATGAGGTAATTTTTTTTCTAACTTCAAATCATTATTCATGTGTTTTACTTTAGATTTCAATATGTAAATTATTTTATATATTCACATATTAATGGAGATTTATTATTGATTTTTTATGTCCTTGAAATATTCAATTAAATATTAATAATATTTATCATGAGTGTTTATTTTGATTATATTCTTAAATTAATATATTTATCTATTTGGAGACATTGATTATTAATATGATATTTTTTTAAATAAAGTTCTCATCCCTCATGTGTCTGATGAGAAATGATGTTGTAAAAGGAACCTTCGGTGTTTAGAATCACACAAACCACCAATTCCCCATTCATTACCATTTTTATTCCCTTATCATGATGAACATTCACCATTGGATTTCACATTTTCTAGTGGTATGATGGTGTAATTTTTTGGAAGTGGGTTTAATGGGAATGATGGGTTCAAAGGTCAATGGTGGTTTGGTGACATCATGTTAGTGAGGTGATAGAAACATTGGGCTAGTGGGTCTTAACTTAGATGATGATGTTATAGGAAATCATAGGAGGAGGTAATGATGTGGCCCATTGGAGGAGGAAACAATAAAATATGAGGTCCTTAGATAATGGTGATAGAGTTTTGAGTGGTGGAGACAACATTCTAGTGAGGTGAGGTGGTGACCCTTGGGGAGTTGGGCATGGTTATCTTTGGAGGCATAGTCAAGGGAAATATAGTTATGGAAGAGGATGTTTTGGTAGAAAACTTATATCTGATATGAAAAAATAACATTTAATATAAATAACACACATCATTCCTCATTTTACATCCAACACCAGGGTTTCTGTGGAGAATTAAATATCATATGGTGAGAGAAAACTTATGAAACTCCATGTCCCACATTCAGTTGATAGATAAAGTTTTTCTAAAGCATTGAATATCACATGGTGTGTATTTTGTTTACACATTCCATGTTAGGATAGGTCACATGACCCAGGTAGATTTTGAGTAAATTCTCAACTAACTCTTAGGGGACACATGCTATGTGGGTCTGGGAAGCACATCATGTATAACCCCAAGAAACGACTTGAGCATAAACTACACACATCGATGGGCCCTTGATATTTATACAAAATTTTCATTAGGAGGAAACAACATGTATCATTACATGAAATGAATTTGTGTATTCAGGATATACGATCATCTTATTATAGGCACCATATGCTATGTACCTTCTTATAGACATGTTGTGCTATTTGGACCCACATGACTGGATGATGGTTGTACGTGCCTAAATTTTGACTGAGTCTCACATACTATGTCAAGTAGATTATATTTGATGTATTTTATAACTTTTTGTTTCATATCTTCTCACTAGTTTGTTAGAATTTAAAAAAATAGTCAATTCTCATCATTTTTCCACATAGAGAATGATGGTATGACCCTCCTTGTTAATGAAGAACATATGTAAGGTAGTTTATGTAGTTTAAGGATCTTATATCCTTATAGTTGATGAAAAGGTTTTGGCATGGTGTTTATAATGAACATGGGTTCAGTGACCCCCTATCGAAATGTTGATGATTGGGTGGAGGACCCCTATATATATTATAGAGTTGGGTAATCCTCTGTAAATCTAGGGTGTAGGTCCTCTATTCAGGCACGAGGTTAGAACTCCCTCAGTCTCGATGAGGTTTAGGTCCCCCATACTATATTAGGATTTATTACTCCCACATGTTATGGGGAATTGGTACCCCCTGTAGAAGATGGTGTTTTCTCCATAAGATAGGTTGTGGGACCTTCATCCATTTGTGTTGGAACTCCCTTAATATGTTATTTTACTTGATGATGAGTGAGTCCTTCAGTGGGGATATCACTCCCTCTACTAACATTCATGTCTTTATGAGGTGTGGGTCCCACAATATGGATTTATATAGGTAACATATAAATATATAAGTTGGGTATTTTGGATTTTTCATGTCCTAAAACATATCATGCACATTTAGTTTCCTTCAATATATTCCTTATAAATGTGTTTTCTACTTCAACCATTACAATACATTCCATAAATTGATCATCTTTAGTTTTTTATGAGGTGAGTGCCTTAATGAAGTTATATTGTGAATTTTGAATTGAGCTATGATGACGGGGGATTCCCTATATCCCCAGGTTTCCTTTTTGTTAGAAAAATCTGGGTTTACTTTTGGTTTCTCACTTATTTCAGAGTTTTGGGTTAGCACGTTTTTTTATCTTTCCTTTCTATTTTATGGGTGTCCTATAGAATATTTTTATACTCAACTTTACATTTTATTTATGCCCACACATGTTGTGTCTATGCATATAATGATTAGTTTAGATATTATCTCAGTGTAGAGCTAGTAAAAATTGTAGAGATATATTACGTGGTGGCGCTTAGTGATGCTAGTTGGTGACTATTTATATTGGTGAGATCTTACTAGGAGTTGATAGATCTAGGATTTGTTTTCCATTATGAGGTGTCCATTATTATTGGGGGTATTTCCTTTTGTATATGGTTTCTTTTATGGTTTGGATGTATGGTATTAACTGGATAACTGTTTTCATATACATGCATTTATTATATAGTTTAGTTACTTTTATATACCCTATGTGGTTTTTGGTTATCATGTTTTGTATATATGTATATCTGTTGTAGGTTGTTATAGGATAATACCCCCCATATATTTAATTCCTTATTGGTTCTAGTTAATAACCCCAAACATTTTATAGGTGAGATTGAGGTGTCACATTCGACTTATATGTAAACTAGATGGGGTCCCAGTGGTTTGGACCATGTCACCTAAAATATTTTTTAAAGACTCCAAATACTTAATATCAAATCCTAAATATTAAATGATCTATAAAGAATTTAATTTATGAATCCATTATTTATTGGGTGTTATATATTGTAACATTAGTGATAGTTTATTTCCACTCCTTATTAATTGATATTAAATATGAAATAATCAATATCTTTTAATGATACATTTAAGATTGTTTAAAACCACACTATGATTTGGCCAATCCAAAACCTAAGTCTCAATATTCTTAAAATCACCCTAGTTAGCATATTAAATTTATATTAATAATAAACTTATGGTCATCGAGCTCATACATTTGATACCCAATTTCAATTTCAATACATTATAATAATATAATATTAAATTTTAAATCTAATTTAGATGATTGTATTTTAAATTTCACTTATCATACCATTCAATGAAATAATTGAAAACACTAACTTAAAATATATCATGATTTTATTTTTATAAATCATATTATACTTATTGTTTTTTATGAAAGTGATTTTATCTTTTATTTTTAGGAAATATTATCATGTTTAATATCTTGATATTGATTCCTATTATCATGTATTGATCCAACCTGAGTTTCATATAACCTTACTTTAATACCATTGATAATACATCTCTATGGTTTTTGATGAAAAACTATGAAAATAAAAAACCATGGACTGGAAAATAAACCATTAATAGATTGAGAAACTTCAAATAAAAACAATAAAATTGTAATATAAAATGAATAATAAAAATGATAATAACTGGAAATAAATAAATAAAAACAAGAAAACAAAGAATATATGATTTAAAAGATTTGATCCTCATTGGACCTACATGTATGGCATGAACATCTCGAAGTTTCTATTTACTAATGAAAAATGAAAGCAAGCATACAAAGAAATTATTGAAAGGAAATCAAACAAACTATCAAAGCTATGTACCTCACAAGGAAAAATGACCAAATTATATTTTTGGAGTCAATATTTTTCCTCAATTGGAGGACCCACACCATATAAAATTTACATATTGATAAAAAATAATACAAGAAAATAACAAGAATAAGAAAAAAAATAAGATTATAAATTCAAGATCAATAAATAGATCATAGTTAATTTAAGATCTTAAATCTTTCATTATTTTGTCAAAACAAAATTGTAATGAATAAGAAGAAATCTCTAATTGAACTTTCAGTGTCTAATAAAAATTTGCTCTACCAAAGAAGATAATAATCAAAGTTAAAATTCTATTATAACCTCTATAGAACCAAGACCCATAAATCAATTCAATAAACATAAAAATAGTAGTAAAACATGAGATAATGTAACAAAAAATATTGAATGATAACTCACTTTTCATGATCCTCCTTCAGTGGGAGGAATTCAAGGCCAATAATGGTGATAAGAAAAATCATGGATCCCAAGGACACATGAATGAATACTATGAAGGTGGAAATTTTCTTTCATTTTAGGTCAAAGTGGCATATGAATAGTACTGTGCTAATAAAGAGAATTGTTTGGTATAAATCAATCATAGTCTGAGCTCAGGTGTGAGGGAATTTTTTTTCAAATAAAATACACTAAGATAATATTTGATTTATACACTAAAGCATAAAATATAATGTGGTGAGATTAACAACATTATTGTATATGTTTAATCATGGTTCATGTTTGACTATGGTTCTTGAAAGTATGTCATAATGTATATTAAGGATGACATGGGATATCATTAAACAAAATTTACTACTATGATTATTAGGTTAATTTTACTTATTGAGACAACATGTGATGATCTATATATAGATTATTGATAATGAAAAGATTCTAATAATAAGATTACTTAAATGAGGAGCTGTTATAAGTGTTATAATGTTATAAACTAAATGTTTTCTATTTCATAACACATGGAATGTTAAAATCCAAAATAATACATCATCCAATGAAGGAGGACTATAAAATTTAGTTTTTAGGCCTCATTTGAGTACATTAGAGTTCATCTTCAAATTTGAAACTCTCTCTAGTCCTTCTCTTCATTCAAATTTGCGATTAGGTGTTAGTATAATTTTGAAGAAGAGGTCCTACCAAGGAATTTGGTGATTCTAGTGGTCATGAGATACCTTTGAAGGTATAAATATATTGGTTATTTTTAGGGAACTTTATCAAACTTTTAATTGGTGAATAATCGACATTGATAGTATGATACACTCATTTTATATTTTTTCATTTAATTTTATTGATTCCTCTCCTAGTAGATAATGTTTTTGGGTTTTTTTGTTTTTAATTCATTACTTATTGGAAAATAAATGTTCCAAAATTCCATTTATTTGTATTACATCCATTTCCTATGAAAATTTGATACTATGATAATAAAAAAAGTGAAAAAATTTAGAATTTTTCTAGAACAATGACTATGGTTATAAAACCACATCAAGTTTTACTAAGTTTTTCTAGAAAATGTTTTGGTTTATAAAAATACATCATAGATTATAGATTTTTTTTGAAAAAATGGATTTTTTTTGGAAAAAACATCATTTTATTATTATCATATAATACAATATAATTTTTGAAATTACCACATCATGGTTTATTGACCAAAACATTATGATTTATGAAAAGGGGATTTACAAAAGGAAAAAACCATAAAATTGTTAATGTCAATAAACCATGGTTTATGGTTTGAACATAAAATAAAAATAGATTAGTCTTGGATACTACATCATGGTTCAAGGCCAGACCTTTGAGAAATTCTCTTTTCAAAATGAATTTGGTAGAGAAACCACACCATATTGCTTGCTCATGTTTTTCAAAATATTTAAGAAAAAATGTTTTTTATTAAAAACCTTCACTGAAATATCCAAATGAATTTATAACATATTATAATTGGTTTTGATTATTATTATTGTCAAAAATTTATAAATCTCAGGTTAAATAATTGGATTATTTATTTATTAAATCTCCATTCATGTATATAAATTGTTTGTATTATGAATGTTGTATGCTTTAATTTGAATTGTTTAAAATGATTCTTCTAATTTTTATTCCATTTATATAATATTTATATGTTAGGTATGATATAAAAGATTTATTTTTTGTTTAATCATGCCTACGATTTGTTATTTTAGTTATAAATTCAATAATAAGTGTTGATTATTATTTATGCATATTAGGTGTTAAATTTTTATTAGAAATGGGGTATCCCTTGAGTATTCTTACATGAATAGTGGGACTTTAGAACATAATTTTCATAGGTATGGGGGCTTATGACTTTTCTAATAAAATTGGTGGTTGGATACCTATTGCACCATGTTTTAAATTTTGATGATTTTGGTTTTGTATGAATTTAAGCCTTTAGTAGAAATGGTTTTGTATACCTTATGCCTGTTATGAATTTGGATATGTATAGATGTAATTTTCTTTTATTATTGGTTGAGTAATGAAAATAATTATTTTTCTAGCATGTATTAAATCAATATGTTTAGAATGTATTTATTTTTTTAAAGGAATTTGATTCAAAACTAAATATCTAGAAGCATGCATATATATTGGGATAACATGAGATGTGCATATTGTAAGAGATATAATAATTACAAATGATATAAATAGGATGCATATAGAAATGGTGAGACTAATAAAACCCCATAAATAATAAGTACGATATTACTTCCAATGTGAATATATTTCAAGACATGGATCATCCAAATGGGAAGGTCATGCCAAAGATGGGTGCCCATGGATTATACTATGTAAGATATGTTGGGTATGAGTAAAATTAACAAAATTAGGTACCCATATTCAATTTTAAGATTTGGGTTACACTTATTTGGGTGAACCTAATTGTATTAGGTTTCTAGAGGTATAGTTTTAGAATAATACATATAATGAATTTGAAAAGTATTTATCCACCTCCCTATCCAATAGTCATATGTGATTTGACCAGTATGATAGCCTACCTATACTGATAAATATCAATATAAATGAAAAAGTAACCAAATATTTAATAAAATATGGATGTTGTCTCAATAAATAGATATAATTTATGGGTTTATAATTTTTATTGGGAGTATATTCAATAAAATTCCTTATTGAAATGATATAAAACATGATACTCACATAAAAATACAACTTCTTATAGATAATGACATGAATCATGAGCATCATTTTAAAATCTATTATAGCATAGACCTATCATTTAATAGATTTATATATATGGTTGATAAGTGTTATAAAGAATAATCATTTTGATTATATGGATGTAAATGTTATAGAACTCAATTTATTTAAATATGAATCATGAGTATTAGATACCAGTTGGGTATAACACATTTGTGATGATAAAAAATAACTCAAATATAAAAGATAATTAATGAAAGAAGAAGTTGATCTATATGTTGGAAATGGGGAAAGAGTTATCACATTGTAATTCAAAACTTATTATTTATGTCTAACTAGTGGATTAGTTCTATAATCGGAAAACTGTTACCATGTTATACCTATAAATAGAAATTTTATTTCTATATCTTGTTTGGAAAAGATGGAATTTTCATTCATTATTAGGAGAAATAATTATTATATATAAATGAAATAATTTTTTTATGGAGTTATTAATAAAGTGAATGGTTTATATATTATAGATATGGATAATATAGTTTATAACATTAAACATAATAAGTTCAAGGTTAATTCAAACACCACCTATCATTTTAATTATCACCTTGGGAAGATGGACTTTTAGAATTACTCAATTATGATTTTTTTTGAGAATTAATAATCTAATTTATTAATAAAAATGAAAAAATCACCTTTTAGTGTAAAATTGGAGAGAGAGAGTGGATTATTGGATCAAATACATAGTGATTTTTGTGAACCAATGAGTACTCAATCAGGTGGTGGGTATAGGTACTTTGTAGCCTTTACTAATGATTATAGTTAGTATGATTATGTTTTTCTAATGATAAAAAAGTTTGAAACCGTTGAAAAGTTAAAATAGTTTAGAAATTAATTATAGAATAAACCTGATAAAGTATAAAAGTTATCTAATTAGATCGATGTGGTAAATAATTGAACCTGGAATTCCTTGATCATCTGAGAAATTATGGAATTATTTCACAGCTCACTCCTTTTGGAACACCATAATGAAAAGTGTGAGATGTTTCAATTGACGATGATTTATTGTGACCATCCTATAATATTTTTGGGATATGATCTAGAAACTACCACATTCATCCTTAACCCTTTCCATATAAACTAGTCATAAAAACACCATATGATATATGGACTAGGAGGTTCCCCTATTTTTCATTTATGATGATTTGGTGTTGTAAAGAATACATAATATTTTTATTATTAGATAAATTTAACCCCAAATAAGAAAAATTCATATTTATTATTTATACTAAGGAGACTAAGAGATTTTACTTCTATATTCCCATTGAACACAAAGTGTTTTTGACTCAAAATATTATTTTACATGATAAGGAATATATCAATAATGGATTTAGGGGGGCATTGAAATTAGATAAGTTTATAATAGAAAAATAGGAAATGTTCCTGATGTGGAAAGAGAACTAGTTCCACAAAGAGTTATTGAATTAGAACCAAATTATGTTATAAAAAAACTTTGAAGGTCTGGTAGAATTCATCTAGAGCCTAAGATATATGGATTTCTTATGAAAAATGATGATGAAGTAATGTTCACATATATTGAAACTATTATGTACCAAGAGGCCATAAGGTGTTCAAATTATGAGAAATGGTTAGAGTACATGGGATCTAAGATATAATCCATATACACTAACTAATTTTGAATTTTTTTAGTTATAATTGAAGGGGTGACCCATAAGGTGTAATTTGGTTTTCCATATGAAAACTAACATGGATGGTAGATTGTTTACATATAAATATTTCTTGGTGGAAAGAGTTTATATATTTTTTGGTATTGACTATGAAGAGTCATTTTCATTAGTTTTTATGATAAATTCTATTCATATATTACTTTTCATAATAGCTCATTATGATTATTTGATACATCAAATGGATGAAAAAACTTATTTACTTAATAGGAATTTAGATGAGGATGTGAATATGATATAACCTAAAGGTTTTAATGTTCCAAATTGTGACAACCCATCCCAGAGGGGCACATTCCATGACTACCCCAAGCCCGCCTCTGATAGGCCAGGGGCTGGAGACTAGAATCGAGTAGGCATATCCCACAAATGAGAGGCATTTAACTAAGTACCTGTACACACACACACACATCTCCACGCCCAAAATGCTGAAATATAAAAGAACTAAGTAAAAAATACATGCATACACTAAGATACAATCCACAAAGTATGACAATAGTAAAACTAGAAGGTAAACAGGTCCAGAATACAAGACCACCAAAAGAAAGAGTCTATTAAGTGAACACACAAGTTCCTAAAACTCATCCATAGAAAACCCTACCTAAAGAGGAGGTGTAGGGAAAATACCTGAATTTTTAAGAGGAAAAAATTTCCATCTGATTCCTCTAATTTCCACATGGTCCTGGTCTACCTAGAGATCTGTCAAATATTTAGTCTTCTGCACAAGACACAGCATGTGTGGGAAAAACCCGTGTAGGGTTGAGTAACAAAATACTCAGTAGGACACCCCGAAACCACAAAGGTAATACCAGTAATAAATACATTAACTATACCACAAAGGAAACACAAAAAGTAAACCACAAAAAACACACACACAAAGTACACCACAAAGGAAAATACATGAAGTATATTCAATACAGTGAGCTCACATAAGTATAAGTCTAAAGAACAAAGAGAAGGATTTACAATTATATTCCAAAGATCTCTTAGTCTCCATGAAATTAGAAGATTCTATTGTTTAAGAAGTTTCTATGGATCATGGAGCTTAAATGGCACACAGAGCATCGATGGTGCTCAGAGTGGCGATGGTGCCCAAGGTGTCGATGGTGCTCGGAGCGTCGATGGCACGGAAAGCATCAATGTGGAACATAACGTCGATGGAAAACATAGCATTGATGATTCAAAGAGCATTCATGGGTCATTAATCCCCCAATTCATATAGTCACTAAGATCACATAGTCACAGCCAACCGCAGGATTCCGATCATAACACACTTGTTCTGGGAGAACCTACACTTCAAGACATTAGGTCATAAAACAACTTCCAAAAAAACTTACTTAGATTATATCAAAAGGGATGTCTCATCTCAAGGCCCCTAAAATCACAAAAAACTTGTCAAAAAGACCTCTTGTTTGGAAGATACAACCAATTTAGTAAAAGGATCCAATCCAGGTCTGACCTGACCTAGTCTGGCCGACCCAACCCGATCTAGTTCAGCCAACCCGACTAGCCCAACCCATGGGGCCGCTGGGCTATGAGAGTGGACCAATTCTCAGGCTCAACCCATGTCACATGGTCCATATCTACTCTATTATACATGGTCCTCAATGGCCACATCCCTCTGGTCCACATGGTCACCTGACCACTTGTCCAACCATCTCCCCTAGTCAACACAACACCAAAATGTATTTCACATAGCTGTCCCAACTCCTATGCCTGGTTCCACGGCCTGCATCGCCATGGGTTTCTCTGTCTGATGTGGATCTAAGCCTTGTCCCTACTTCCACCATCGTGGAATCCTACCATATCCCATACTCATTGATCATAGCCTACGCCGCCACGAGGCCCCTCTCTGAGGTGGTACTACTAGGACCGCGTCCCATCGCCACTGCCAGTTGAACTGTTGGAATCCCATTCCTACCTTGCCCCCTAGCTTGGCTGGCCCTACCGGGCTGGTGATGCCTTCTCTATTGGATACTCCACCAGTGGTCTTTCCCTATTGAGCTCTTCTAGAACCAATTTGAGCTACCACCTCTAGCCATTTCCTTGTAATTCCGATACCTTGCGCCACTACGAGATCAAATCTCTAGTCTCATACCATTATTTGCGAGGAACGAGGAACAAAAGAGATTGGGGGAAAGAGAAAAATCACATGAATTCCCAACTGGATAGATCTTAGATTTGTTCGTTTTGGCCTTGATATATTCATGTTAGAAGGTTTAACGAAGAACAATCAACTAATATTCACAAAGATCTAACATCCCTTTAATCCCTGTAAAAATTCTCCATCCTGCAAGAATGATGAAACTAAAAATCAACCTATTTGTGGGTTGGTCTGCATTCATCATTTGAATCTAAGAAGGGGAAAGAAATCACAAAGATATCAACACCCTACCTCATGTTTGGATCATTCATTGACAAATAATGGAATTCCTTGTCATCTTCAATCCTTGATATGTCGACGTTCATCGATTATTCGTGCTCCGATCAGTTTTTCTATCTTGATTCACCAAATTGCCAGAAGAGCCTTCTTCTCTCTACCGTAGGGAAACTCCAGGGTTATGGAGATAACCCTTAATTTTTGAAAAATTATTGTTTAAAGAGAATATACACTACATCAAACAAAATATTTTTATTAAAATATTTTAATGATGTTTACATCCAAAATATAACTTTCACCGTCAACCTACACCAGTCAATGTTAGGCCCTTTCTAAGGTAAAGTCGCTGCTCTGGATGCAATGGTGCCCTCAAATTTCTGATTCGAGTACCCATTTATAATTTATTACTGTTTAAATAAAAAACTTTCCATTTTCTTTATAAAAAACTTATTTTTTTACCATATCATTATGGGCACATCAGGCCTCAGAATCTCACGCCGTCTCAATTCCTAGTCTCAGAATTATCCCAATTAATTTATAAAAATAAAATTGGATAAAATACGAGTTATTACATTCTCCCCACCATAGGGATTTATGTCCTTGAAATCCAAAACAAGAGATAATCAACAAAAATATGAGGGTACTAAGCATGAATCTGAGCCTCCCACTCCCAAGTGATCTCCTAAAAATTCCCGTGCTGCCATCAAATGTGAACTAGAGGAATCGACTACCCACGAAGGATCTGCTTCTATCAATACTCAATATGTACTAGGTGATCAAACAAATTCACCCCATCATCAATGTCCATCTCTCCCCAGTCGATGACGTGAGATGGATCATGCATGTACCTACTCAGCTGCAACACATGGAAGATATCATGCACCCGATGCAACTGCGGGGGTAGAGTTAGGTAGTACGCCACCTCACCAAATCTACTCAGAAAATAAAAGGGCTGATTTAACTTGGATATAACTTGAAAACCTCACCAAATCTCTATAATTCCTATCAAGGTGAGACCCAAAGGAACACATGGTCTTCCTCCTCAAACTCTAGTGGCCTCTGCCTCCTGTCAGCATATGACTTCTGCCAGATCGGTGTTGTCCTCCTTTGCTCCTGGATGATATGTACCTTATCAATGGTATTCCAAAAAAACTCTATACTGATGAGTGTTGACTCCCCTAGGTTCGTCCAGTAAAGTGGAGACTTGCATGGTTTCCTATAAAAGGCCTCAAATGGTGTCATACCAATGGTGGAGTGATAACTATTTTTTTACACAAACTCCACCAATGGTTTGTAATCCTCCCAAATATTTCCAAAGTCTATGATAAAAGACCGTAAAATTCCATCAAGAACCTGAATGGTCCTCTCCATCTGGACATCCGTTTGGGGATGAAACACTATTCTCAAGCATAACTGAGTCCCAAATTCTTACTACAATCCCTTCCACAACTGAGATGTAAAGAGAGCATCAAGATCCGATACTATCTTCGATGGGACTCCATGGAGTTGAACTATATATTTCACAAAGAGGCATCCCAAGCTCTATTATGATCTCTGCTCATAGATTGGTAAGAAGTGGTCCGACTTGGTGAGTCGGTCAATGATCACCCAGATGGTATCATGACCCATAGACATTTGTGGTAAACCGGTCACAAAGTCCATAGATATCCCATCCCACTTCCACTCTAGAACCTCAAGTGGTTGGGTAAAGCCTGGTAGAACCTGGTGCTCTGCCTTCACTTTCTAACACGTGAGGCACCGAGAAATGAACTCTGCCACCGCCTTCTTTATACTTGGCCATGAGAACTATCATTGGAGGTCTTGGTACATCTTTTCCACACCAGGATGTACTGCCAAAGGTTAAGTATGGAACTACATCAATACCTCCTACCACAATGTCACTGGTACTACTGTGAGTCCTCTGAAGAGAATAAAGTGATCCAAAACTTTAGAATATCCATAAGGGGAATGCCCTATGGACATCTGAGAACATCATATATTTAGTCGATATCCCAAATTTTTGCCTCCCTGACTCACTATAAGAGTGGAGGGGTGTGAACCATCAACTGGAGGTAAATTGATCCATCTCCATCCATAAAGGATATCTGTATTTTGGCCAAATTCTATGATACCTCACTCAGAAACTGTAAGTTAGATCTCATACTGAGAGAATCCACCTCTACGTTACCCTTCCTTGAAGTATAGACAATCTCAAAGTCATAGTACTGGAGGAACTCTAGCCATAATCTCTATATCAAGTTCAGATCCTTCTGAGAGAATATAAAACTGAGACTCTTGTGGTTATAGTAGATGATAAACCACTCACCCATCTGGTAGTTTAGCCACATCTTCAATACGAATACTACCGCTACAAGCTCAATATCATGGGTTGCATAGTTATGCTTATGATTCCTCAATTTGTGATAACCATAGGCAATCACCACTTTCCCCTACAACGAGATACAACCAAGCCCAATCACTGATGCATCACAGAACACCACACACTCAACACCCTCCTTCTGTAATCTCAAGATAGGAGCACTTGTCAATCTTGGACTTAGCTTATTAAAGTAATACTGGAACTTATCTGTCCACACAAAAGGTTGAACCTTCCATGTCCAGGCCATCAAGGGTACTACTACCCTAGAAAATTCAGGCACAAACCTCCAATAGTACCCATCCAAACCCAAGAAACTACGCACCTCGTTAACTCTCCTGGGTGGATCCTAAGAAAGCACCACTTCAATCTTCACCAGATCTACTACAACTACCACCTATTAAATGACATTCCATAAAAAGTGGACCTCCCCAATCAAGAATTGAAATTTCGAGAGATTCCCATAAAGATGTTTCTCTTAGAGTGTGTCTAGGACCATCCTCAAGTGTATTGCATGCTCCTCCTTGGGCACAAAGTACACTAGGATTTCATCAATGAAGACCACGACGAACCAGTATAAGTAAGGATAGAAGATCCTATTAATGAGTACCATGAACACTTCCAGGGTGTTCATCACACCAAATAGAATCACTAAGTACTTGTAGTGTCTGTACTGATATCTGAAGGTTGTCTTCAGGATTTCCTCATCCCATACATGAAGCTGGTGATATCCAAATCTGAGTTCTGTATTTAAGAACCACCTCTCTCCCTTGAAATGATTAAAGAGGTCATCAATAATTTTTAGTGGATACTTATTCTTCATGGTCACCTGGTTCAGGAACTGAAAGTCCACACATAACCTTAAGATCCTATCTACCTTTTTGGAAAACAAAACTGGGGCTCACCCAGAGTGAAACCCTGGGTCTCATGAATCCCATTCTCTACAAGTCTTCCAACTATACCCTCACTTCATGAAGATTTGTGGGAGCCATACGATATGTAGGTGTAGATATCGGTGCCATCCTAGGGTATAGATCATTATATAAATCCACCTCTCTATGAGAATTTAATCCTGGAACATCTTCCCAAAATACATTCTCATACTCATCCACCACTATAGGAAACCGAGGACTCGTCTCATCCAGTGTACTAAGGGTCATGCTATCCAACTGGTGTGTGATCAGCTTCACCCTCCCATGTGTGAGTCCATCTTGCATTTCTTGGGTTTCCTTTTCACCAAAAAAGGAAAACCAGGTCCCATATTCGCAGACACACCTTACTGTGTGCCTAAAATAGTCAATCTGGGTATGAACTATGGATAACCAATCCATATCAAGGATGAAGTCTTAAGGCGTAAATGATTCCAAAAAGATATCCCAACCAAAACTCTCACCCCCAAGAGTAAGGTCACACTATTGGAACCATTT
This sequence comes from Viscum album, assembly GCA_963277665.1. Lineage (NCBI taxonomy): Eukaryota > Viridiplantae > Streptophyta > Magnoliopsida > Santalales > Viscaceae > Viscum > Viscum album. The sequence continues at coordinate 1,605,714,352 of OY728127.1, forward strand.
CATGATCATAAAATCTCCTCCCATATGAGTCTCTAAGTGTAGGGATCGAGCCAATGGTTTCACTGGTATTTCTATGTATCAAATAAGGGTTGTGGTGAGAAAAGAGTGACTGACACCTATGTCTATCAAAAATGAAGATAGGGTGGAAAAGACACATATCGTACCTCTAATCATCTTTGGAGAACTGGGGTCGTAAGACTCCATCACTTGAAGCTGGAATCATCCCTATCCACCAACTCCCTGAGCCCATAGTGGACCACCTGGGGGTGGTGGTAGTAGTACCTCGAACCTCCTCCCACCTCCTGATGATCATCCATATCCTCTACAATATCCACTACTTGGTGGACCACCCCATTCATACCTCTTAATTTGCCTGAATAGTCCCTCGACTGTCTCCTAATCGGTCTTATGACAGGTCATAAAATCTCAAGCTAGATGTCCCCGACTGCCGCATGAGTAACACAACTTGTACTCCAGTTTAATCACTCTGCCCTAGGAGCCTCGCACTGCTAACCTCATGTATGAAGGTCATCCTCTAAACTGTATGATCCGCTTATATCCTTTCACCAGCTGTCAGCTACCTACTACCAAAGATTCAGCTACTTGACACCTAGTGGTAGCTCCTACTGCTGGTGTCTGCTCCTCTAGAAAGATCTCTACTTGAAGATCTCACTCTAGTACCCCAAAATGTGTCAGAATGCTAAGGGATATAATGGATGCCTTGATCTAACAGTGTAGTCCCTACTAAAAGGGTCATGCCCTGAAGAACAGTACTTGCACCATATCTGAGGAATAATAAGAAAGATATGTAAATCTCTCCAAGTACTCTACTGCTATATAAATGTCTTACTATAGATATAGGAGAACCTATATGTGCACTGAGCATAACTTTTCCGGAAATAAATCCTCCCTGAATAGGTGATCAAAGTATACCCAAGAGAGAGTCATCTCATCCTCTTTCTAGATCACTATGCTCCACCATCTCCCCGTTGAACCCTATAGAAGACTTGCGACTAGGAGTAAAATCTGGTTGAGAGGCATCCTCACTAGGTGGAAGACACATATAACCACCTCCAACCAATCCTAAGCTGCTTGGGGGTCTAGCTCACTCCTGAACCTGGGAGGTCGCTGCCTCTAGAACTCATAAAACACACTTAGCCTGCGTGAATCCTCTACCTATAACACTAACAGTAATTGCAACTCTCCAAGTGGTGGTATCACCCGTACACCACCTGAGGGTGCTAAATCTTGTATTTTCCCCCGTACTGACACCTCATCACTAGGAGGATCATCCTCGCGATTATGCCTCAGAATCCTAGATGGCTGCTTATGTGGAAGCATCCTAAAACAGAACAAGATGTACCAATGTCAATAGAGTATATCTGGTTAGCTGACACTGACTCAAGAAGGACATGAGAACACACTTGACCCTATATGATATATATACCATTTATTTTCCATGCAACTAGTGTTTTCAGGTATCGAGTCGAAAAGTAAAATTTAGAGTCCTGGTGTATGGATACGTTGGTCACCACACCAATATTGGAGTCTCTGGTCTAAAATCCAAAATCAACACTCTTAACACTGTTTCCCCAAACCAATCTCACAGACTCTTGTTTCGTTAGATTGAACTGACCACCTTTGATACCACTCTGTCATGACCCATCCCAAAGGGGCCCATGCCGTGACTACCCCAATCAGCCTCTGATAGGCCAGGGGCTGCAGACTAGCACTGAGTAGGCATATCCCACAAATGGGAGTCATTTTACAAAGTACCTGTACAAACACACACATCTCCAAGCCCAAAATGCGGAAATGTAAAAACACTAAGTAAACAATGCATGCATACACTAAGATACCGGACACAGAGTACAATAGTATGAAAAATGGAAAGTAAATAGGGATAGAATACAAACCCACCAAAAGAAAGAGTCTGTCATGTGAACACACAAGTTCTTGAACCTCGTCCGTAGAAAAACTTACCTGAAGGGTAGCTGTAGGGCAGCTTCCTGAAGTCGTAGGAGCCCAACATGTTCGTCTGATCCCTTTAAGAACCACCAAGTCCTGGTCCACCTAGAGCTCCATGAAAGCATCAGTCTTTTGCATAATACACGACACGTGCGGACAAAGCCCGTGCAGGGATGAGTAAAACAATACTTAGTAGGACACCCCAAAAACACAAATGTAATACCACTAAGAAATACATGAAGTATACCACAAAGGAAATACATTAACTACACCACAAAGGAAACACACAAAGTACACTAAAACACACACACACAAAGTATAGTCAATAAAGTCAGCTCACACAGGTATAAGTCTAAAGAATAAAGAGAAGGATTTCCAATTGTAGTCCATAGATCTCTTAGTCTCCATGACACTAGAAGTGTCGATGGAGTACGGAGTATCAATGGAACATGTAACATCGATGGCGCAATGGAACCAAGGGCGTTGATAACACACAGAGCGTCGATGGCGCACAGAGAATTGATGGTGCAAGGAGAATCGATGCCGCATGGAGAGTCGATGGAACACAGAGCGTCGATGGCGCACATAGTGTCGATGGAACACAGAGCGTCGATGGCGCACATAGTGTCGATGGGTCATGCAACCCCAAGTAACAGTCACCAAGATCACATAGTCACAGCCAGCCGCATGATTCTGCTCATAGCACACTTGTTCTAGGAGAACCTACTCCTCAAGCCATTATTTCATAAACCAAATTCCACAAAACTTACTAATAGCATCTCAAAGGACATTCTCATTGCAAGGGTCTAACACCGCAAGAAGATCGTCAAACAGACCTCATGTTTGGAACATATAGATAATTTAGTAAAAAGGGTCTCGTCCGAGTCCCACCCGACCTGGTTCGGCCGACACGACCTAACCCGGTCGGTCTCGGCCGGCCCAAACCGGCTCGACCCAGCCCGTCCCGAACAGGCCCGACCCGACCCAACCCGGCACGGCCGGGCCCGTCCCGACCCGAACCCGCCAGCCCGGACCGGCCCGACCCGGACCGCCCGACCCGGCCCGGCCCGACCCGACCCGCTCGGACGGGCTCGGCCCGGCCTGACCCGACCCGGCCCGGCCCGGCCCGCGCGACCCGGACCGGCCAGGCCCGTGCGACCCGGAACGGCCCCGCCCGCCCGACCCCGACCGGCCTGGCCCGCCCGACCCGGACCGGCCCGACCGGCCCAACCTGGACCGGCCCAACCGGCCCGCCCGACCCGGACCGGCCCGGCCCGCCCGACCCGGACATGCCCGACCCGCCCAACCCGGACCGGCCCGAACGGCCCGACCCGCTCGGCCCGGCTCGCCCGACCTGGCCGGCTCTGCCCGGCCTGCCCGACCCGGCTGGCTTGGCCCGACCCGCCCGCCCCGGACCAGCTGGGCCGGGCCCGGTCCGAATAGGCCCATCCCGAACCGGCCCGACCCGGCATGAACAGGCCTGGCCCAAACCGTCCCAGCCCGGCCCAAACATGCCCAACCCGAACAGGCCTGGTCCACACAGGCCCGACCCACACATGCCCATCCCGCACAGTCCCGACCCGAACATGCCCGGCCTGAACAGGCCCGACTCGAACCATCATGGCCTGACCCGAAACAGCCCGACCCGAACATGCCCGACCTGCCCGACCCGGCCCTTCGGCCCGACCCACCCGACCCGCCCCTCCGCCCCGCCCCGCCCATCCCGGCCCTCAGGCATGACCCAAACTTGCCCGACCCTTCGACTCGGGTCGAACCGGCCTGCCCGACCGGACCTTTCGACCCTGACCGAATCGGCCCAGCCCTCCGGCCCGGCCCGCCCGACCCGGCCCTCCGGCCCGGCCCGCCTGACCCAGCCCTCAGGCCCGGCCCGCCCATCCCGACCCTCCAGCCCGGCCCGCCCGTCCCGACACTCTGGCCCGGCCCAAACTAGCCTAGCCCGAACCGGCCCGGCCCTCCGGCCCGACCCGAACAAGCCCGACCCTAATAGGCCCAGCCCGCACAGGCCCGACCCGCACTGGCCCGTCCCGAACAAGATCAACCCGAATAGGCTCGGCCCGAACCAGCCAGACCCGAATAGGCTCGAACAGGCCCGACCTGCCCGACCCGGCCCTCCAGCTCGACCCGCCCGACCCGGCCCTCCGACCCGACCCGCCCGTCCCGTCCCGACCGGCCACCCCGGCCCGGCCCGTCCCGACCACGTGCCCTTCTAGCTCCCTAGGTCAACACGATGTGAGAATGCATTTCATGTGGCTGGACTATCTCCTCCGCCTGGTCCCGCGGCCCGCATCGCCGCGGTGTCCTCTGCCTAATGTGACTCTAAGCCGCGTCCCAACTGCCTCTTCCGTGACCTCCTATCGTGACCCCTGGTCGTCACTAGTGGGCTGCGCCACTGTGGGCCCCCTCTCCGACACAGTCCCTCAGGGACCACGTACCATCGCCACTGTCGGCGGCCTGTTCCTACCTCGCCCCACTTGACCTGGCAGCCCTTGACGGGCCGATGCGGCTTCCACCACCGGCCACCCCGCCGGTGGCCTTTCCCTACTACGCTCCTCTTAAACTGGTCGGAGCCGCCACCTCCAGCCGCTGTCTTGTGCTTCCACCGCCTCCAACCACCATCTTGCACCGCCACTGCCTTTCACCACCATGGGATCGAATCCCTGGTCTCAGACCATTATTCGCGATGAATGAGGAACACAGAAGATTGGGGGAAAGAGAAAAAGCACATTAATTCCCAATTGGATGGATGTTGGCCTTTTTCATGTCGGCCTTGATCCATTCATGTTAGAATCTTTAACGAAGAACGATCAACTAATATTCACAAAGATCTAACATCCCTTTAATCCTTGTGAAAATTATCCATCCTGCAAGAATGATTGAACCACAGGTCAACCTATTTGTGGGTTGGTCCACATTTGTCTTTTGAATCTAAGAAGGGTAAATAAATCATGAAGAGATCGACACTCTACTTTGTGGTTGGACCAATCATTGATGAAGAACCGAAGTCCATGTTGTCTTTAATCCTTGATCCACTAGTGTTTGTCGATCCACCATGCTCCGATCAGATTTTCGATCTTGATTTTCCAAATCACTAGGAGAGCCTTATTCTCTCTACCTTAAGGAAACTCCAGGGTTATGTAAATAACCTTAGATTTCTAAAAAAAGGCTTCTTTAAAGAGAATCTCTACTGCGTCAAACATAATATTTTTATTAAATTATTTTAATGAAATTTATTTTAAAAATATAACTTTCACCGTTAACCCATGACGATCGATGTTAGGCCCTACCTAAGGTAAAGTTTCTGCTCTGGATGCAACAATGCCATCAGATTTCTAATCTAGGTACCCATTTAGAAGTTATTCCCATTTAAAGAAGAAATTTCCCGCACACTTTATTAAAAACTTAACATTTTTCACCATATCATTCTGGGCACACAGGGCCTTAGAATCTCACGCCATCTTAGGTCATGGTCTCGGAATTTTCCCAATTAATTTATAAAAATAAAACCAAAGAAAATCTGATTCATTACACAAATGAATCTTCTAAGGTTCACATGTTCTGATAGGCTATTTAAGAATTGAAAAAATATTATCAAGTTAAAAATATCTATTTTGATGATGAAATCAAAGACTTTGGTTTCATCAATAACGTATATGATTCTTTTGTATACAAGATGGTTAGTGGGAGTGATGTGGTTTTTTTGGTATTATATATGGATGACATATTACTCATTTCAAATGATTTCATTACTTTATATTCTATAAATTTATGGTTGGGAAAATTCTTCTTGATAAAATACATGGGTGAATAATCCTATATATTGGGTATGAATACATATAGAGATAAATAAAATATATTTCTTAGACTAAGTCAAAACAAATATATTGGTAAATTTATAAAGAGGTTTAGCTTATATAATCCCAAGAACTGGTCTTTTCTAGTGTTTCATGACATTAGTATTAAAAATACTCAATTTCCTTACAAAGAATTAAAAAAGGAGAAATGTGGATAATATTCCTTATGTATCTACCATATAATTAATCATATAGGCCTTGTTTTTTACTTGAATCAATTTCGCTTATTATTTGACAATAACAAGTTGATACTAATCCAACCCTAGTGAGAGTCACTAGATTGTTGCAATGAGCATCCTTAAGCACTTGAGAAGATGTGAGGGTATGATCTTGATCTTTAGTGGCGAGAATAAACTCATTAAAATCGGTTCAATTGATTCTAATTTATAAAAGTAAAAGGTTGATATTTGATATCAAATTAGTTTTGGGTTTTCCTCAACAACGGAACTATGAGTTAAAAGAGTTTTATATAAGACACCATGGAAGACTCAAAAACAGAGGTAAAGTTCATCACTACATTAGATGTTGTGAAGGAATGTATTTGGATTAATAGGTTAATTTTTTGAAATTTTGATGGTTCTCAGAATTAATGGATTAATTAATATTTGGCATGGTAATAATGGAGATATTTCTTAGTCCAATAAACCAAAGTCTCACCAAAAGTCCAAACAAATATTTTAAAAATAATATCTCTTTTGATAAATAACTGAGAGGGGTGATATAAATATCTATTGGGTGGATATAGAGGATAATGAATAAGATCCATTGAAAAATCCAATAACATAATATAATCATGAGCGTCATGTAAAGTCTCTGGGTATTTGATACTTGAGAGACTGGATATAATGGTTATTATGAATGCAAAATTTTCATTGTTTTAAAATAAATTAATTCTCCATTTATCATTCATTTATGTGTGCTACTTATATTATATGAATTTTGGAATTATAAAATCCACTCAAAGTTTGACTTTGAGTTATCCCTAATTGATGTCATCATGGAGTGTTATGGGCTGTAATGATATGTTATGATTAGTATTGGTAGAATCTTGTATATGATATAAAGTAGACTCATGACATAATAACTATAGACCTTTTATCTATATCAACCTATTAAAGTACATCACATGAAATTTCAAAAGGTCATTGATATTATTTATGGTATATGCTTTATATGAATCCACATTACTTGAAAGTGCAAGGAAAAAAACTTCCAGCAGATATTTTTTGAATACACAGTTGTTTAAACCTTTGCTTATTTATTTATTGTGTTTTCTCAAACTTCCATGTTTTTTCCAAGTCACCTATTAATTAGTGGTTGGTTTTTATTAGCTTAAATTTTGTAGATTCACTACGAATATATAATTGAAAATAGTTTTGAAACCATTTTGAAAATGAATGTGGTGTTTTATCATTTGGTAATATTTTATAATATAATGGTTGTTATAACCACTAATATATATTTAATAGTGGTTATTTCAATTTTATATTTTTTTATTAAACCAGTGGTACTTATAACTATTGTGAATTAATTAGTGGAAGTATATTAGTACACAACAGTGGTTTAGTAGTATATAGAGGTGGTTTAAAAACCACTAAACAATAAAAAAAATCAACATGAAACATTTGGTATCTAGATATGATACTGCCTTAAATTTAAAATAAAAATATATCCACAAGTTATAGAATTCAATACATTTAGTAGTCCAAAAAACACAACAAAAAAGAGAAAAAAGTTATAACCATTATTTCACTCTATTTATTAAAGATACAAACATATTTGTTTAATTTAGATGTTTTATAGGTAGAATATATGAGTTTTTATAACCAATAAAACACATTAACATGGGGATCTAACATAAATTCTAATCCCCTATGTTAGGATGGCTTCCTTTAGACGATTCAAACTCCTGATTTTCTTATTGGATACCAAACTGTAGTTCACATGATTCCCACATTAAATGGAATTTAGAATAGAAATTAATTTTAATTAGATATTGTGTATAAAAAAAATATTTAGAAAAATTATCAAAATAATAAAAATATAATAAAATAAATGTAACAGATTCTATGCCACTATATTTTGTTATATCAAGGATACAATGTTTTTTAGAATATTCTCAATAATTCCATTAAATTAAGTAGACAATTCACTCACCATCACTAAAAATTTCTTATCTCAATATATAATTCACGAATCCTAATCCTATATTATATTCAATAGGATTATAATTTTATATTTTGATTCTAATTTATTAATAAAAATTACATTACTTAGAACTATAGGAGGAGGGATCATAGTGAATAAAGATGGGCTTCTCTCAAATACTTGTAAGGAGGAGGGTTCAACACCCAATATTTTCACACAAAAAATATATTCCTTTCCCAAAACATGGGTGTCAAACAATGATTCTCCTTTTCCCTATTATTTTATTCTATCATTAGTCCTCTTGGAATTGAGTTTCTCATGGGGTTTCCTTGAAAATATGAAAATTTAATGTTTCAATATATGGCACATGGTTAGGCGCACATTTAGTAATAATCATGAAAAAACTATGAATAGAGAATTTAATTTTTATTAGTTCTATTTTTAATGGGTGGAATATGTTTTGTCTAACCATGCAACCATATCATTTGATCTGACCAATTTTTAAAAATAATTAAATTTCTAATATACCCCTTCTTGAATTAAACTCTCTTGAGGCCCTCTCCTCTCTCACTTGCATGAAACAACTGGGGGGATCCCAAGATGTTTTAATTACCTTTCTCCTATTTATATTTATTACCCTATATTTATTATTCCAATGTTTTTCTTCAAGTTTATGTCTTGGTTACTCCAATACTTCCCTTATACTCTTAGAATTATTCTTCTTCTATCCTAGGGGATATAGAGGTCAAAAGCTAGAGCATGCAGTTTGGTGTAACTTGTGGTTTTTTGTGTCTAGGTTTTATGGATCTCTTCTTGAGACCCATTATAGTGGGGTTAGTTAAATAATACACATTTCCTTGGTTTAAGGTAGGTTATTCCATGTGTAATACATTAAATTTAAGAATCATGATTGCATGCTTTGTTTTATTCAATGAACCAATACTTTCTATAGTCATTTAAAGTTTTCAAATATAATTTTATCCTAGTGACACTCCAATGATAATGGTATAATTTTTATTCTTTTCATTTTATTTTTTATGATTCTATTTACTTTAAATTCATTCTTTATCATAAGTTTCCTATATTGCTTATATCTTCTTATCATCCTTTCATTGAAAATTATTGCTGATTATCTTATTCCATTTATTATTTTTTGTTTTTACTATTTCTATTTCTATTTATTTTCTGATGTTTTTCTTGAAATGATCATCTCTCTACAAATTTACTTTTCATCCAAAAACATTTTAAAACTCATTTTTTTAATTGAAAAAATGGTTATTTAAAATATAAAAATTAATTTCAAAACTTATAGTATGTGATTAGTTTTAAATAAAAATGAAAATATTTATTTTGAGTTTTATTTTAAAACTAGCATGAAAGAACTTTACTTTTAAATATTATGCATGGGGTGTGGGGAGGTTATCTACTAGGATTTTTTCTCTTACCTAAATTTTTTTTAGCTTAAAGCTTGTTTTCTTTGGAATATCCTCTCTTGGGTATCATTATTTCAAGTTTCTCATGGATTGAGTTTGGAATTGATATTGGTGGGTAATCATGGGTCACGAGGATATGTTCAATTAGGTTTATTTTATTTTCTTGAGTTTATCTTGTATTGAGACTATATCATATATTTCAAATTCCTTGTACATTGGATTTTCTTTTCAGTTTGTTATATCATTTTTTAATACACATATGTGGCCTCAATGTTTATTTTGGTTATGATTTTTTTGGTTAGTTTCTTATTTAGTTTCTATTTATTTATTTTATATGGAATTTTGACTTACGAATGAGTTATGATATATTTCCAACAGATTTCCATTGTATCTTTATTAAAATTAGTTGGAAAAATCATTCCCAAGAGTGACTACTTGATGGACAAGAGCTATTTTTCACCCTATGGGAATCAAGAATGCCCATTATTTTATGTAATAGGCTGGATCGTGTTCCCAAATTTAGGGTAGTATGGTCTGATTTGTGATAAAATTGAATCCATGCCTAGTATTTTTAGATATATAGGTTATCAAAGTACTATATTTAGTTTGGTAAGTAGTTTCTAATTGGAGTTAGGATTTTTAGGACTCGAGAGGATGGTGTGGGGAGAGCCTATCTAGATTTTCCTCATTATAATCCTAAGTTACCATGGGTTGCTAGGTTAAATATTGAATTTTGAAGTCAGTTTTATTTTGTTCTGATGTGTTTTTATTTTAAATAGATGGAGTTTTATATTTTATTGAGATAATATAGGTTGTTTCAATAATTTTAATTTTCTGGGGTGAAAATGGGAGGATAACTAGAGTCTAATAGTTAGCTCGCATGGTCCATTAAACCGTGAGGATTCCATACACATGGTTTGATCTTGGTCTGCCAGTTATTATCTCATGGTTGACACACGATCCACAAAACCATGTGGTCAGACTATTCACAACCACTAATTAATCCTTAAACTTTTGTTGGACCCTTTTATTTCTGGGACACTTTTTGTTATGACTTTTCATTTCCTTGGATGAATTAAGGTATATTTTATGATGTTTTTATGTCATTTGGTTTTATTTTATTAAATTAATGGGTTTTAAATATTTTTTATAAATATAAAATGGTTAAATTTGGAAATATAAAAGGGGTTTTATAAAATGGTTTTGAGTTTAATAAAATAGTTTATAAAATATTTTCAAGATGGTTTCAATAAACATTTTTTTTAATTATAAAATTGGTTCTTAAGTGGAATTTTGAAAATCATAATGGATATTTGAAATGGATTTGATGTTTTAGATGTATGAAAAGAATTTTACAAAGGATTTTTGAAATTGAGGATAAAAAAGGATGGATTTTTTTTAATTTTAAATGGGAATGTGTTATTTTAAGATTTCATTGTGAAATAGTTTTAAATGGGAGGTGGTTTAGTCTATTGTTTTGTGGTGGAAATTTAGATTAATATATTAGTGTTTTGGTTTTAAAATTTTAAATTGGGGAATTTTAAAGAAAATTATAATGAATTTATAGTTTTAGAGTGTGTAATGATTTTAGTTATTAACTTGGGGATTTGAAAGTTGGTTTTGAGTAATTTTAATAGTTTTAAAGGAAATTAAAATGAATCTTTTTAAATTTTATAAGTGGTTTGATTATTTGAGTGGTGGTTGTGTTTTTCATCTTGGGATTTATCTCTCATGGTTATTTTGGCTTGATATTATTTTTAGATTGAATTTTCCTTGGTCTTGGTGTAGTCCTACTAGTTTTTGGCCCTACCCAAACTCCATGTGTGGTGGTACAACTATAAAACTATTATCAATAAGGCTGATTTACCTTAAAAAATCATTTTAATCAAGGTATTAAGTAAAAAGGATTTCTTGAGGGTGTTCTGAATCTTGGTATTAGTTTAATGGAATTGTTCAAGGCATTTTCCTTCTCTCACTTTCCATATTCCTCTCCTTATTCTTTCATGTGGTTAAATTGGTAATTTTTTTCTCATCCTTTGGGATGTTGATTTTTTTTTAATTTAAGGATTTAATTTTTGTTTCATGAGATTAGAGATGTACCACTCAAGTGAATACTGGTTTGAACCCATCAGTTATGAGGAGTAGGTCTGTTAGGACCAATAGGGGCCGATATACCCTGAGAGGGGGGGGGGGTGAATCAGGGTATGGATATTATTTCCAAAATTCTTTCTGCCCCACTGGATCTTGACCTCTTTATTACAAGGGTCACTTTTTTTTCACTTGTGTGTTTAATATGATCATTTATTTTATTATTTATCTGATGATGATGCTTTGAATGCAATGTAGGGAAGCTTTCAGGCAGACATGAAGATTTTTACTTGGTTCACCCTCACTGGGCTACATCCAAGGAGCATACAACGACAATGTGCCACTGTACCAAATCCACTAAGGCTCACTGCCAAAAATGTTCAGGCTAGATCACTTCTATGCCCAGGATCACTGCCTAAAATGTTCAGCCTAGATCACTTCTATGCCCAGGCTCACTGCCTTTACAATGTTTACGGTCATCTCACTACTTTCTCAAGGGTCACTCCCTATTTCTCTCTCTCTAGCTCACTACCGGTGGAGAGGATCACCTTCTTCCTCTTCCTTTGCTCACTGCACTTGAAAGGGATTCACTCACAGTTTATAGACTTGTAGGTCTCTTCATTTGCATGAATGAACGCATCCTCAACTATTGATAGATGCTCTATTAAAGTCCTAGTTTCATCCACTGATGAATATCCCTTCACCTCTTAACCACTGGGAAATTAAATTTGGAAACACCTTCGCAAAGCACCCTACTTCGTGAGGCTCCCAATTTCGCGAAGCTCAAACAAGCCTTCGCGAAGCTCCTTCCTTTTCACGAAGCTCACAATTTTGCAGAGCTCAGACCATCAAAAAGCTCAAGTCTTCTCAATGCTTAGGCTGTCGCGAAACTCAGGTCATCGCAAAGCGACTTCCCTTGCAAAGCTCATTGAGCCAACGTGGAGCAAACAACTTTTGCAGAGCTAGAATAGCCGCTGCGAAGCTCTTCTTTCGCGAAGCACACTGCCTTCGCGAACTTCCTTCGCGAACCGAGAGCAAAGTATTTTCTCTGAAAATTATCTCTACTTCTCTCGAGGGGGTCAGCCTCTATTTATAGGCAATACCACCGACCCTCGACCCATCTGCGTGAAGTCAGTGCCACGTCATCTCCAATCGCGAAGCTCCAAAGTTTCCGCTGGAATTCTGTCAAAATAGAGAAGCACCATGGAAATTTTCCGATCACGGAGCTTGTCGTAATCGTGAAGCATCCTGTCAATTAATTTGTTCCGCTTCCGCGAAGCTCCCCCACATTTACTTTCAACACTACCGTTCATGAAGCACGTCGTAATCACGAAGCATCACCGCCTCCATTTTTATGGTCTTCGCGAAATCCAATCCATGCATCCCATCTTCGTGAAACTCATGCCTTTTCCAAATAAAAATATGATCTTCATGGATATCCAATTTTCACGATGCTCACCAACCTCCAAATTTTGGACCCCAAAAATTTGGAAAACACTGGGAAACGACGCCACCTTGTACTGCTCTTTTGTAATGCCTCCAGATCGTCCATTCCTTTGTCATCGTTCTTTGTCAACATGGATTGTCAACAAATTCTTGGTAACTCGACAATTCTCCATGGAAACCTGCTTTTTCAACAAACACAATCAACCCAAAAATACGGAAATGTTACCTTGAGGGATTTTTTCCCAACAATCTCCCCCTTTGGGTTTGTTGACAACTCTTCACAACTCTTCTTAGAATGATTTTCTACACGTTGATACCTCACAGAGTCTTCTTCTAGCCGCTACCACCATTCTTCTCTTGCGATTCTGATAGTGTTCAAGGATTCACTTAACACGTACTCTAAGCCCACATGAGAAATTCTTGGCGTGATAAACAAGATTAGTATGAAAAGTTCATCAATGAATCACTTCATGTCAGACCCCAATTGTCGATTCCAAACTGATACCAATTGCAAAATTGATACCAATTGTTGAACCAAACTGATACCAATTTCTAAATGGATACCAATTTTTGAACCATACTAATACCAATTCGTGATAGCTGGAAACCTTCTCACACCATTCCAACAACACTCTTATGCTTTTATCACGATCCTCAGCTATCGTGATATCTATGCTTTGATCGATCACTTATAACATCGTCAGATTTAAAACGCTCCCCCTATCTCATTGCTCCCCCTATCTCACTGCTCCACCTATCAGTTTCTCCCCATATCATTCATGATTTATCAAATTTCCACACTGTATCCCCCTTGAACAATCACTATTTTCTACCCCTTTGTCAATGAACCCAAAGGTCACTCCTTTGTAGTCTGTAACAGAGTAGAGAACACATATCAACACATGAGGTAAAAACACATCATACCTCGGAGAGAGGGGGGGTTTCTCCACATCCACATGCTTTTAAGCGTGGGGAGTCAACTGAACTCCTAGAGCTAGTCGATGTCTCTCAAAATCTTCCTTGGGTAAGGCCTTTTTCAGAATGTCTGCAACCTGTATCTCTGTAGGCACATACTCCAACTTCACAATTCCCTGATCAACCTTCTCCTTGATAAAATGATATTTGATCTCAATGTGCTTCGTCCTTGAGTGATGGACAATATTTTTGCTGATATTTATAGCACTTGTGTTATCACACTAGATTACGATCAGAGACTTCACTTCAACTCCCATATCTTCAAGCTTCTGCTTCATCCACAATAACTGTGTGCATGCTTGAGTGGCCGCAATATACTCAGATTCCATGGTGCTCAATGAAATTCAATCTTACTTCTTGCTAAGCCAAGAAATACACCATCCACCAAGATAGAATGCACCACCTGACGTTGATTTTCTATCATCCGCTGAACTAGACCAGTCTGCATCAGTATATCCCAATAACTCTGTCTGAGATTTTTCAGTATATGTCAAGCCGAAATCCACTATGCCCTAGATATACCGAAGTATTCTTTTCACTACAAGCATATGGCTTTCCTTGGGATTAATTTGATATCTTGCTGCTTGGCATGTGGCGAAAACAATATCAGGCCTTGTTGCGGTCAAGTACAAAAAACTTCCAATATTTTGCATGTATTCTGTGATATTAACTGCCTTTCCATCCTCATCTTTTGAAAATTTCATCCGAGTAACAACCAGAGTCTTCATTTCCTTAGAATTTTCCATTCCAAACCTTCTCAAATCATCCTTGTAATATTTGCTTTGAGAAATGAATGTTTCATGCTATTGGTACTTGTTTCAGTCCATATAACTCCCTCTTTAGTTGTCAAACCTTGTTCTCATCTTCATGAATGAGAAAACCATCTATCTAATAGATATATACTTCTTCCTCCAGAATCCCATTCAAGAATGCAGATTTCACGTCCATATGGAATACCTTGAACTTCTGTTGTACTGTAATGGCTAGGAATAATCTGATCATCTCCAGCCTTGCAACCAGTGAAAATGTCTCATAGACATCAATTACCTCTATCTGGGAGTATCCCTTGCACACTAGTCGTGATTTGTTCCGAATCAATGTTCCATATTCATTCATCTTGTTGTGATAGACCCATTTAGTCCCGATGACATTATTATCTGCTCGCCTCGAAACAATCTCCCACATCTGATTATTTTCTAAATCAGCATCATTTACTTCTACTCCCCCTGTGTTTCTTTCTTCCTCAACACAATTATCAAGAAATTTATCACTGATAAATTTTTCAGTGGATTCATTTCTTTCATCTAAAAAATTGTCACTGTGTCATTGTTCAATGATGTCATTTCTTTGAACTTCTTCTCTCAGATTTTTGTTGACACACCTTTGATTTTCCCTCGCAGCTTCTTGGTCTCCTGAAAGTAGTTGGATGATACCACATTGTTAGATAAAAATAGATAAGCATGAGATGCATGATTATTGCTGATTCTCCCTGTGTTTATTTCTTCCCTCAATAGGCAACACCTGAGCTGAGTTATCTAATTATTTCTTTGATGGCTCTTGTATCTGATTTTGTTATTGAATGCTCCCCCTATGTTATGCAACACTTCCTGGGGTTAGGCCCATAAACATTCTTCTTCTCCTATATCATTTATTCTCATCTTACACCTGCATCATTTATACCAATCTGGCACTCGACATTGAGCCATTAACAAAATCTCTAAGCCTAATGAGTTGAAACTCCGTGTAGGAAACGAGAGAAAAAGTTAATAACACAATCACTTCTGATTGTGCTCGGTTTCTCCCTTTCTTCTTCAACTTTGGTACCTGGTTTGAGGAAATCGAATCTATGAAGCATATCATTTATCCAATTTTCATCTTTAGATGAAACTTTCCCTTGGATTGTATATCCCTAAAATCTGAAACACTTGTATCATTAGTTAATAGCATTTATATACATAGGGAGAGGGGTTGCTTCCGGAATCCTCAAGATGTGGATTGCAGTTGATCCTGATGGGTCAACCCTTTGATTCTTTCTTGCAGAGCATCATATTCTTTTCTTCCTTCTTCTAGCTGCCTAGCCAACTTCAATTGCTCTAGCCATATGACTAAGCATTCATTACTCACATGCTGAGTCTTTTTCTGATATGAAGATTCTGCAGGCCTGGCATTTTTTACAATATGGGGTTTAAACCCACTTGTGTACACTTTTGTCTTTGATGTACTACCAATATTCCATTTCCCTTGATTCCTACTCTGAGCAGGAATATCATTTCTTTCCATCTTCCCTTGCTTCTTCCACCATTGCAAGGATCTTGCAACTTCCTCCACTTTTCACTGTGGAACACGACATGCGAATTTTTCATTACATTCTTTGTTCATCTTTCTTTTATCAGATATCTGAGTCACCACACTCTTTTTCACTAGTGGTGAGTCCTCCATTGAACGTTTATTCTTCTTTATCACAACTAGAGTAGATCTCCCCTTAATCTTTCAGGTTTGTTCACATTCTCTCGTTGAGAGATGTTGTGAGTATGACAGAGGAGGTGACTGATACGCCTTTCGTTCAGCTCCATTTGATTCCCCTAAGGCTCTAAGACTATTCTTCTCCTTACCACTTTGTCTCCCAGTGTAGAATTTCTCATCATGAATCATTGGAGTCGAGAATCTCCTTTCAAGTTCCCTTTCCTTTCTTGCATTCTTCTTGCTGCAATTTCTTTCCTAATTCCCATAATATGAACATATAAAACATTTTCCATCAAAGGCATACCTTGTTTCATCATTTCTATGTCGAGATGCTGATACACCTTGAGTTCTTCTGACACGGGGCTCTTGAAATTCCTGAAACATACTCATGGTGTGTCCCATTCTTCCACAGTAATAGAATCTAACAGATACTTTCCTCTGAGAGACTCTTCTCTCTGATTTCTCATGATGCTTCTTCTTATTCTCAGATTTGGTAATTTTTCTATTTTCATAGCCTGAAATGTATTCCGGAGCCTCTGAACAAAAGCTTGATGTATGGCCATGAATCCCGTAGAAATAACACATGTCATCACTACTTTTTGTAAATGTCCTCTTAGGCCTATCTCCTGCACCTGTAGGATTTCTTTCACATCTGGAACTGTTCACAGCTCTCTTTTTATCTTTCAAGGTAGGGGATTCATCAAATCCGATACCACTTGTTCCCATACTGTATGGTCTTTGACCTGAGAAAATTTGTTCTTGCCTCTTTTCAGAAATAACAATTTTTTTTTTCACTTCATCATCACCTACCGAAGTATAATCAAATAGAAAGTGTAAGGCACCCTTCATTTTAGGCTTTCCTTTATCATTAGATTTCTCTACTTCCTTCTTCACTGATTCTATCTCTTCTTACAACTTTTGAATCTTCATATCCCTTGATTCAATTTGGGCATTGAGTTCCCTTATGAGATTCTTTCCGCAACTCATATCATCTTCCAGTTCTCGTGTGATATTTTCTACCATGTCACCCTGCTTCATTACTTTCAATTTTTCCTCATAAATAGATTTAGAGACAGATTCATTCTCTTGTTGTAGCCTTTGATTCTTCTGAAATTCTTCAGACAACTGTGTTGTAAGATCATCATTTCTAGCTTTAAGATTCTGAACTTCATCTGACTTTTGATCCTCTTCATAATCACCAGCCATTTGTTTTCCTTTCATTTTAGCCATATTTTGTAGTTATTCACTTTGAGAATCATTCTTATCTTTTAGGTCAGTAGCCACATCAATAAGCCTTTCATTTAAGCCTCTTAGCTTGTTGACCTCAATCTCCAATACTTTGATCCAGATATCTTTAGATTTGACTTCTTCATCCAACTTCCGGTCCACTTCCTTTGTCATGTTGACAACATCTACTTGTGGCCTCCTTCTTGAAACTTCTTCATCATCAGTTGTTTCAGAATCACTTTGAATTTCAAGTACTTCACTCATTCCTACATCATGATTGAGTGAATCAATATTTTCCCTATCAGATTCGTCCAGGCCTTCTTTCAGTAAGCTGTTTGATTCTTTCAATTGAATCACACTTTTTCCATACACACTTCCACATTGAGTAATACCACCAGACTTCTGATTATTATTTGATGTTTTTCCCTTTTCCAAGGCACACTGAGATAATAGCAGACAGATTCTTTAACCACACAGATCTACTACACCAAGTTGGAGCAAACAAATATGATAACATCAACCTTCCCTATGATACCAATTGTTATGACCAATAGGGGCCGATATACCCTGAGAGGGGGGGGGGGTGAATCAGGGTATGGATATTCTTTCTTTCTGCCCCACTGGATCTTGACCTCTTTATTATAAGGGTCACTTTTTTTGCACTTGTGTGTTTAATATGATCATGTATTTTCTTCTTTATCCGATGATGATGCTTTAAATGCGATGTAGGGAAGCTTACAGGAAGACACATATATTTTTACTTGGTTCACCCTCACTGGGCTACGTTCAAGGAGGATACAACGGTGATGTACCGCTGTACCAAATCCACTAAGGCTCACTGCCAAAAATGTTTGGGCTAGATCACTTCTATGCCCAGGCTCACTGCCTAAAATGTTCGGGCTAGATCATTTCTATGCCCAGACTCACTGTCTTCACAATGTTTAGGGTCAGCTCACTGCTTTCCCAAGGGTCACTCCCTATTTCTCTCTCTCTGGCTCATTGCCAGTGGAGAGGATCACCTTCTTCCTCTTCCTTTTCTCACTGCACTTGGAAGGGATTCACTCACAGTTTATATACTTGTAGGTCTCTTCATTTTCATGAATGCACGCATCCTAAACTGTTGATAGATGCTCTGTTAAAGTCCTAGTTTCATCCACTGAGGAATATCCATTTTCCACTTAACCACTGGGTAATTAACTTTGGAAACACATTCGCAAAACACCCTACTTCGCGAGGCTCCCAATTTCGTGAAGATCAAACAAGCTTTCGCGAAGCTCCTTCCTTTTCGCGAAGCTCAAAATTTCGCAGAGCTCAGACCATCACAAAGATCAAGAATTCGCAATGCTTAGGACGTCATGAAGCTCAAGTCATCGCAAAGTGACTTCCCTTGCGAAGCTCACTGAGCCAATGCGGAGCACACAACTTTCGCGGAGCTAGAATAGCTGCCACGAAGCTCTTCTTTCCCGAAGCACACTGCCTTCATGAACTTCCTTCATGGTATGAGAGAAAAGTATTTTCTCTGAAAATTCTCTCTACTTCTCTCGAGGGGGTCTGCCTCTATTTATAGGCAATTCCACCGACCCTCGACCCATCCTCGTGAAGTCAGCGCCACATCATCGCCAATCACGAAGCTCTGAAGTTTCCACCGGAATTCTATCAAAATCGCGAAGCACCACGGAAATTTTCCGATCGCGGAGGTCAACGTAATCACTGAGCATCCCGTCAATTACTTCACGCCACCACCTCGAAGCTCCCTCGTGTTTCCTTTCAACACTGCCGTTCGCGAAGCTCATCATAATCACGAAGCATCACCGCCCCATTTTTCTGGTCTTCGCGAAATCCAATCCATGCATCCCATCTTCACGAAACTCATGCCTTTTCCAAATAAAAATATGATCTTCATGGATATCCACTTTTCGCGATGCTCACCAACCTCCAAATTTTGGACCCCAAAAATTTGGAAAACACTGGGAAACGACGCCACCTTGTACTACTCTTTTGTACTACCTCCAGATCATCCATTCCTTTGTCATCGTTCTTTGTCAACATGGATTGTTAACAACTTCTCGGGAACTTGACAATTCTCCATGGAAACCTTCTTTGTCAACAAATACAATCAACCCAAAAATACTGCAATGTTACCTTGAGGGATTTTTTCCCAACAAGGTCATTCCTTTTGTTGTTTCCTTGATTTCTCCCATGTTAGTATAAATATTTATTATGGGGAGACCTCATGCATGTCTTGACCTTCAGTTTTATCATTCAATATTTGATCATTGTGTATCATCACGATTGTAGATTAGGTGTTTGGGGGTAACATCATGATTTTTTAGAGGTGTTATATTTTGTATTCCCATAGTCTTAGATGTTTCATGATTTTTTTCAACCAATATTCCTCTTTTTGTGTTATATTATTTCAAGTTTCTCGGTCCTTATATCCTTAATGAATTTTTAAGTATAAAAATCATTATAATGGGGATAATTGTTGCACCTTGATCTCCCCTTTTCCCAAATATTTTATTAATTTATTAGTACTCACCATTATCCTTGAGCTTTTATTGGGTTTTCCTTAAAAATTTGAAATTTTCATTTTTCGGTGCATGGTACATGGTTATTACTAATCATGAAAAATCTATGTGATGTGATTTTAGATTTTTAAAGTTCTATTTTTCATGGATAGTTCATGGTTTTCCCAACCATGTGGCTAAACTATGTCACACTCTTTTTCTTATCTAGCAAGGGGAACATAATTGATGCATTGTTTGGTAAACCATGAGACCAAAATGTGAAATCATCCTGGTTTTTAAAAATAATAAAATTACTAATCTACCCCTCCCCAAATTAAACCCTATTAAGACCCTCTTTTCTCCCAATCACGTGACATGACTGATGGCAGCCTTATGTGTTCCACTTCCTCTCATCCTTTTCATATTTATTAGCCTCTATTCATGATTCAAAGGTGTTTCTTCAAGGTTAGGACTTGGTTCCTCTTCTACTCTACTTCTAATCATAGTTAATTTTCTTCTTCTTACCTAGGGGACATGGTGGATGAACCTTAGAGAATAGGGTTTGATGTATATTATAGTTTTTAGTATCTAGGGATTGTTGATATCATCTTGAGAACTATTTTACCAATTCTTGTCCAAGGTAATGCATTTATGTTGGTTTTAGGTATGTTGATCCATGAGTAATGCTTTAAATTTAAGAAACTTGATTGATTTTTTTACTTTTCTTTAAGTTGTAATTTAAATTTCATAAGGTTTTGTAATGTGAAAATTTGTATCCTAGATTTTGTGATTTTTAAGGATTTTAAATGGTATTTCAATTTAATTTATCCTATATATAGTTTTAAATGGATTATTGAACCCCCCTTAGGTATTTGATAAAATTACCGAATTATTTTCATAAGGATTTCAGATTTTGGAAGGCAATTTTAAGATATATAATAACCCTAAATTTTTTTTCTAAAGAGGCTTAAAAATTATCTCACTTGGTTTTCTAAAAAAATATTCCCCTTTTTGGAAGAGTATTTGGTTGTGTTTTGAGTCTTAGTATTATATATTTATTAATTCATCTTTTTTATCATTTTTTTGATTTCTATTGAGTGTGGTGACTTTTCAAATGATGTTTGAATTTGGTATTGAATGTTCTTGATGTTTTTATCATGGAATTGAGTCTCATTCCAATTTAAAATATCATTTTAAGAATGGAATTATGTTTTCATTTTGAATATGGATTATCATATTTTAAATCTTGTTCTAAAGAATAAAGGACTATTTAGAAAAATGCTAAAAGGATTTCATGAGGGATTTTACCAAGAGGTATTAAGGCCTTATTAGCACCTTATGAAAATGTTTTGGATTTCACCCTTTCTTTTTATTACTTAGAATCATTAATGGAATCGTGGTTGTGATGTTTTAGAAAAAAAAGACACATTTTGGGTAAAGGAAAAATTAAAGGGGAGGTGAGGGGTACTTTTTTACATAATTTATGTTTTATGTTATTAAGTTGGGACTTACCTCACTTTTTTTTGATCATGGGAACCTGAGAACTTGGGTATGAAATTATAGGAAAAGTTCCACTAGTCATGGGGTGTTGTACATTGACTTGGATTATTTCACAATACTAACTAAACTATGATAAATTATGGGACACCATTAAAGTTATAAAAAATCACTAGTATAAGAGAATATATTCCTTAGTTTCTTTAAACATAGATTTGGGCCTCTGTTTAGGCCGCCACCTTTCCACTGGGCCTAGAAATATACTCCTTAGTAGCTCACACATGAAATTATATATGATGTATTTGATTACTGAGTTTGTATAAGATCCTAGTATATATTGACCTTGTATATTAGGGACTCTCCCATAATGATGGTTTAGTTTTGGTTGTTTTCATTTTATTGTTTATGATGTCGTTTAATTTTGGTTCATTATTTATTATCTATTTCTTTTAATACTTAAATTTTATTATGCTTCTTTTAGATAAAGTTATTTATAATTATCTTATTCCAAGTATTCTTATTTTTTTGACGCCGCTGATATTTCTAGTTATTTTCAAATGTTTTTCTTGAAATGGTTGTCTATCTAAAAATTTCCTTTTCATCCTAAATAATTTCAAATCATGATTTTGATTTAATTGGGAAAATTGTTGGTTTAAAAATAAAAATAAATTTTGGAACTCGTAGTATGTGATTGGTTTTAAATAAAAATGTATAGATTACTTTTGAGTTTTATTTTCAATCTAGTAGGAAATAATTTTATTTTTAAACATTATGCATGGGGTGTGGGGAGATAACCTGCTGGTATTTTTTCTCACAGATATAAATATTCCAAATTCAGTATTTTATTCTTAGGAATATCATCTTTTGGTCATCCTTCATTCATATTTCTCATGGTGTGGGTTTGGAATTGATTTTGGTGGGTAACTATGGGTCATGAAGAGATGGAAGGTTGGGTTTATTTTATTTTATTTATTCTATGTTGTATCAAGGTTGTATTATCCATTTTGGCTTCCTCATATCTTGGATTTTATTTTTGGTTTGTTATATCTTTCATTTGATATATAAATATGTATTGGATGATTATTTTGGCTATTATTTGTTTGTTTAGTTTCTTAATTAATTTATGTATATTTATTTTTCATGTAAATTCATCTTTTGTATGAGTCATGATAGATTTACAATATATTTTTTCTACATATTTATTATAATTAGTTGGGAGAAATTATTCCCAAGAGCAATTTATTGTTTTCTAGGAATTAGTTTCTAGCCTGTGTGGATTAGGTATAATTCCCAAAAATTAGACAACACATAATTAAAATATTTATAACAAGTTTTACACTTAATTACATTTATAGGATATTTTTAGTTTATAGTTTTAGAGAATTAGGTAAAACAATACATAAAAAAGTTGAAATTTTCACATAGTATCCATATTTAGAACAAAACAAGTTCTTTATAAATATATACTTCTTTGTTCAAGTTCATTCCCATATCCAGAACTCTAACTTTATTAAAATTTCTACTCATAATTAAGTCCTATGAAATGCATTTTAAAATTTTTTATGAGCAAAAAAAAAACTCATTAAGGGATAAAAAAACCCTTTCGTCCATTTTGAAAATCATGTAATCCCATAAGGATATTTTCCCTTTTAATATAATAAAATTTGATCCTAATATTTCATTTTCTTACTCATGAAATAATATTTATTTACCAAATATTTTCATGAAACATCTTATAAGAAATATAAAATTCAAAACCATAATCATGAGGGTTTCTAGTAGAACATGGGTACTCATGAAAACATTTTCTTTAAAAATAAACATTTCACCCTTAAAAGGTATATAAAATTTCTTATAAACATAATCTCATTATTTTACCTTAGGAAATAAAAATAATTACATGAAAACTAATTTTCATACATATAAAAGTCAGGTAGGTACCTTGAGACATCATATTGATATCACTCTTACAATAACTCTTACAATCACTCTTATAAATGGAATAATCCACTCGGTTAATTCAAACATAATTCCTCAGAGAACATAATCATTACCCCATACATTGGAGTTAAATATCAAGCTCATCCATCACTATGAAAAATATATAAGGACCATAACATACATAAAACCAATTGAATCTTGAATTTCCATTATAAATTCCCATAAATTATTCTATTTAACAAAAACGAAGAAGAACTTTTGGGATTTATGTAACAATAAGGATAAAAATCATTTTTCTTTGAAAAATATTTAAACTAAAATTCTAAGAAGAATAGGAAATCGTATATCCTTTTAAAAAACAAAAAAAAACTTATAGAAAAATATTCTTAAAAATAACTGTCATGATTATAACAAATTATTCTCATGTTGTACTCATTAAAAAAATAATACTTTTATACTTTTGTAAAAATTAAAAAAATAAACCATTTGGAAATAATTTAAAAGTATTATTTTAAAATCTTTATAAATAAATTAAATCATGGCGTAAAATGAATTTAAACATACATTTTAGTATTTTAATAACATTCTTAAAAAAATTTAAAGAACATGGATATGGAGGAAAAATATAAGAAAAACTTTAAAACATTAAAAACACCTTTTGGCTTCCATTACATTTAAAATGAAAATGATTTTAAAGAATATAACTTGAAATAGGTTTTTAGGACAATTTATATTCAGTCATTGAATGATAAAAACATCCATAAGGTAGTTTATACACCACACTATAATGAGATTATATTTTTTTGGTGTGTTATGATTTAATAGTATCCTTTAATATTATGTTTTTGATATATAAATTGATTGAGATGAGTTCAGGGAGTTTCTAGTGGATTTTGGATTTCTTTAAAGGGATTTTTTAAGGTGCATAGTTTGATCATGATTTTCCTAAACCATGCGGTTTCTATAGGAAACTGTGTACCATATAGAAGTAACACTTGGGGT
Source organism: Viscum album (assembly GCA_963277665.1). Lineage (NCBI taxonomy): Eukaryota > Viridiplantae > Streptophyta > Magnoliopsida > Santalales > Viscaceae > Viscum > Viscum album. The sequence continues at coordinate 1,605,738,919 of OY728127.1, forward strand.
GGTGAATTATTAAGACACATACTTTGAAAAACCATGTGGCCTCCCCTCAAAAACCTTATGACACCCTTCGGTGCTAATAGAAGAGTTTGTGTATGGTTTGAAAAACCATTTGGGTTTCCCATGAGAGACAATATCCTTGCATAGTTGTAGAAATATTTTCCAAACTGTGTACCCAAATAGTGTGTGTGTGAAATTAATGATCTAAAAATCCTATTTTATAGAAATTTATGGTTTTTTTTGAAATTTTATTATTTATATAGGAATACCTATTGATCCTTGATAATCCTCTATCCTTATATGAGGATTTCCTCTCCTTCAATTATTGATTCCAATGGATCCAAGAAAGTTGATCATCAGGAATTGAGATATGTGATGAAAAACCTCCATTATTTGGGTTTCTTCTTGATATACTATATTTACCTTGAAATGAAATATTTATTTAGTATAATTTTACCTAATATATGTATTTATATTCCAAATGTCTTTGAATCCTTGGATCATTTCTTGAAAGAAGGTGTATTTGACATGTTAATGACATACCTTTGACTGGATCTATATTCCTCATGAATGGTGGATGTTTCCAAGTAAGTGATTATAGATAAATCATCTTGAGGTATTATTCTTATTTAATCCCATCTTTAATATATTTTATTATGATGGATTGATGGAATATTGATGTTCACTGGCTAGATATGATGTTATATTCTAGAATTGAAGAGGAATTCATAATATTTTCTTTAATCAAAAATGAATCTAGTGAATTGATGTCCTCTTCTTCGACATATCTCAGAACTAGTTCTATTGAGGAACAATATGAGGTATGTGATTCTAGAACCACCCTTCATTAAATGTAATCTCCTTGTGTATCATTTATAAAACTATTCTTCACTGATCTAGAACCCGAGATAAGAATCCTTGGTGTGCGAGCTAGTTCTCAATGGGTGTTCAATTGGTTAAAGTTTTGATCCTTTGATGAAAATTTGAGTACTTACTTGATGAAATTGAGGTAAGAAGTTCCTTACCATTTTAGGCTCTTGTATACACCTATTTATTTAGAATTATTCTTATGTTTCCTTTATTTTTTTCCACGATTGATAGTTATCGCATGTGGGTGTGTCTCTGTATCCCATGAGACCTGTTTATGATGCTTGATTCAATGAGTATACTTATGTACCTTGTTTCCATCTTTTATGATGATCACATGTACATGTATATTTCCACTAATTATCACGATTCCATGCTATTATTTCTTTATTATACTTTTCCCTTTGGAGGTTTTGTCTTGGTATTTGTAATTGGTGGACCATCGTGTTATTGTTTCCCCATAGAGGGAGAGTGTACATGACATGCAGTGATGATGATGATGGAAATATACATGGGGTTAGAGAAGGATAGCCTTGTGTCCTAGACCAAAAATTGATGCCTTATAGATACTGAGTAATAATATAGAACATGATACCTTTTGGATACTGAGTGACATGTTTCCTTATTGGCCTTGTTGCCCAAACCAAAACACAATTCCTTGTGGATGCCATGTAACATGTCCAATCGATGCCTTGAGGATAATGGTTAACAAGTAAACCTTCTTTTTGGCTATTTCTTGATCACTTCCAACATTTTCTATTTATCCATAGGGTATGGAGCCGAAGCAGGTACGACTTAGAATTATAGTGGCTTGGTTAGCACACGAATGCTCTGAACATGATTTTTATACTTTCTTGCACATTTATATTAATCATGGATTACAATTTTATACCTATTAACACTTATTAAGTATGAGTTGGTGGTGTCCTAATGAGTTTTATTACTCATACCCTACATGAACATCTTGATTCATTTTCATACTTCATGTATATGGATCTAGAAAATAGCAAGGGGCCTGTGGAAGATGGTTGAGATGACGAACATGGAGTTGGTAGCAGTACCAGGACATACACTAAAGGTTTATGTAGTGTTACATTTTTATTTACTTATAGTATTATTACTCTAGTTTGTCTTACCACATTGGTATCCAATCTTATTATTTCTATTGAATGTGTACCATCTGATATTAAATTATTTTTCTTATTATTCCACCATGATATTTTGAGTTATTTTGTATTTTTATTATATTTTTGGTGTATGGATAAAATACTGAAGGGTATAGTCTCAGAACTGATGGTATTTAGATCCTCACTACTAGTCTATAGTCTCTTGCATATGGGGAGGCGTGCATGAGGTCTTGTGGATCTTTATCTCAAACCCATTGGTTTGGGTTAGGGTATTACAAATGGTATCAAATCATATTTTTATTCTTTTTTTAAATAACCTGGGACATGATAGAAATGATATAGACTATGTGGGGATTTAATAGGTGAGTTTCCTTGTGCCTAGATAGATCATGTGTAATGGACCTCAAAGTTACCACCGGCAAGAATACTATTATAATTTTATGGTACTTGAGTGCATTCATGAATCATGATTACTCACATAGGATTGAATTTCATATATATATCTATTGTGTAAAGCATAATAATTATTTAATTTTATGCCTTGATTTTTTATATCTATTCAAGATAGATCTGAACTCTTTTATTGAGTTATATCTCTATTGAAATTGATTAGTTGAACTTGATTATGTTGTTATGTTATATATATATATATATAACTATGACTAATGTGTAGGGATGAAGAAGAACGGGTAGTTATAGGTGGGTTATACCTTTAGATATGATTCATATACTAGGGGAACCATTGTGTGATCCTATAGATCGATTAATATCTATACTAATATCTTTGGATGTTCAAATTTTTTCTTTATGTTTTAGAAGATTCCACCTAAAAGGTGATTTATGGGACCACCGGTTAATGTGGGATAGATTTCTCATTCTACGGAATATTCCCCTGTTCCACTACCCACTATATAGGATGGTGTAATAGATAATGCTACCTCATCTTTTATGGTGGTGTAGGCAGTAGTCCCACCTTAGTTGGGAGTCCTTCCGCTTGTTCCTATTTAGGGTGGGGGGTCACTGAGGTTTATAGTCAACTAAGGTAAAGACTTCTAGCTCCAGCTTCCACTAGCCTTTTAGGGAACTGGAGGGCCATAGGATACAAAGGAATAAATAAACATCATTGAGGGTATATTTAACCTTATTTAGACACTTGTGGAAAGAAAGGTTAATCTAGAAGTGTTTATGCTATAGGGACCCAGTAGGAGATGGTAGGATGTGATCAGATAGGTTAGCAGACATGAGGGTTACACCTAGAAGTCCTTTAAGTTATTATTCTTTAGGGAACTCTTCCCTAATATACTAAAGTTGGATTGATCATAGGAGTTCATGGAGTCATATTAGGGATCCAATACGGTATCTAGATACTCTTATCTTTTTACCAAACTAATCCTTTTTCTCCTCTCTTAGATGGGAATGAGGAATAGAAGGTTAGGCAGTTTAAGATTAGTCTTCATCCTAACATCATGAAACATTTTATGAGTTTTTACCTAAGTATATTCAAAAAGTATTTTTTCAAGGGCTTAAATATTGAGAATGGAATGGATGATCATCGTGTAGTTGGAATTTTTTCTAACTTTCAGTGCTTAGGTGTGTGGAACTCCTACTATTTCAATGAGTACCTATTCAGGTAGTAGGAAGATGAATACTAGAGATGTGAAACAGGGTAGTGGTATATAGGTATATTATAGTATGTTTTCTTCAACCCCCTCAGGAGGAGTTCCAAAAGACCTTCAATTATGGGAAGTTTATAAATTATCATAATTTCTGCATAACATCTAAGAGTAAGTGTTAGCAGTGTGGAAATATGGGGCATCTACAACATTTTTTCTATAGGTATTCAAGGATCAGTTTCTAAAAGGGTGTAGGAATGGTGTTATCTATGAACTAGGGATTTGTATAGGGTCCTTAGTAGTAGGCTCAGATGATTATGAATTAGATGAGTCATGTACCTCAGGGATAATGTTGCAAAGCTGAGGCATGCTGAGTTTATATAGTGGATTAGACTCTATAGGATGGTGGTGAGGGACCTTCTACTATTTTGGATACAAACTTAATTACTTATATGATATCTATTTTTTTTATATCGGTGCTTCCCATTATTTTATATCTACACAAGTTTTTTCCCGACTTAACTTATTGGTGAAGCTTTCTTCTGAGTTTCTTTCCCTCGATACACCATTGGGCATGAAGGTGGGCCATCTTTAGCGATGACTAGAGTGTCTTTTAGTCATTTTTAGTTATGTACATTTATTATGATTCATGATTCTAGAGATTATGAGATTTTATGTGATTCTTTTCATGGACTGGTTGAACAACTCCCAAGTTCATATTGATTTCTATCGAAGATGGGTAATGTGTTCATCACACAAGGGAGAGAAGTTTGTGATGACCAGTGAATAGGAGTTGGGAGAATGTAGATTTGGTCAAGACCTGAGCCTAATTGGTATGATTACAACACTGATTACAGGCTTTTATCTCTCAGTTGGATCAGTTCTATACTCCTCATATTTTCCTCGAGTTGTGGATCTATATCAAAAAATATTATTAGATAACTTCATAGCCATTCCCTCTAATAGAAGACTTAATTTTGAGATATGACTCAGGTCACCATTTTGATACTGCCTTATCAAATAGTGTGGCTAATTTGAACGAACTCAAGGTTCATCTTGAGAACTTGTAATGAAAGAGTTTTATCAGGTCAAGTGCATCAATTTGGGGTGCATATCTTCTATTCACCAAGAAGGTAGATGATAGTATGAGACTCCATATGGATTATCAAAAGATGAATCAAGTGACCAAAAAGAATAGTTACCATTTACCCAGAATCTATGATATCTTTGATTAGTTTTTGGGATTCTTGTGGTTTTCCAAGATCGATCACCCATGAGGATATCACTTGTTGTGAGTTAAAGAGGAATGCGTTCTAAATTCAATGTTTAAGAGTAGGTATGGGTTATACAAGTAATTTATTGTATTATTTGTATTGAAAAATGTGCCATTAGTGTTCATGGATCTCATGATAAAAATATTCTACTGATACCTTGATTTTTTATCATAGTTTTCATTGATGATAACCTTATTTACTCACAAACTCTAAAATAGCATTCCAGACATATCAGGATAGTCTTGAGTACACTTCAAGAACACCGGATTTATGCCATGCTCCCAAAGTGTAACTTTTTGATTCAGTTTGTGAAATTATTGGACTTATGGTTTCTGTGATTGGTATGTTGGTGGAACTATAGAAAGTAGAGGCGGTGATGTCCTAGAAACACCCTTGGAATGTTTTTGAGATCATGAGATTTATGGGTTTATCAGGACACTATCTATGTTTTATCTAGGACTTATCCTATTTATCAGAACCAATGATTTCACTTCTGAAAAAGGATGTGAATTTTCAATGGTTGGATTAGTGTGAAGATGATTTTCTCAAGAAAAAGAGGATGTTCACTAAAGTTCAAGTGTTGATTTTTCTTGAGTATTAGATCAAATATTTTGTATATTGTGGTTTTGGAGAAATTTTTATGTATAGGGAGTGGGTAGTAGCTTATGGGAAATGTTAGTTAAAACCCCATGAGTAGAACTATCTTACCCATGAGTTAGATATGGAAGCTATGGGACATGATTTGAAATGTTGGGGACAATATCTCATCGGGGTTAGGTTTTTTCTACATAAACCATAATATTCTATGCTATATCATCTGACAATGAGACCTCAATGGGAGGAAAAGGCACTGGTTTGAGTATGCGAAGATGTTTGAATTTGATATGTTCGACAAACTAGGTCAAGGTAACATCATTGTAGATGATCATATCCATAATACATAGGAATTTCATGAGCTTGGTGAATGAAATTTGGAGGAAAATTATCACCTAATGAGATTTTTGTCCAACTGGAGGACGGATAATTTCAAGGACCAAGGATCTATGACATGTGATATATTAGTGATCGTGTATTATTTAATATAATAGGTGAAGGATAGTTAGTGATATGACCTAGAGTGTGCTATGATATAGGAACATAGAGTAAGCGATGACCTGATACCTAGGTGGTCATTGTAGAATGATGATGTGATCTTACCGCATGGGAGAGTTGTAGTTACTAATTCCATCAGAGAAGAGATAATGAGAGACTACCATACCTTTAAGTGAGAGGTGTATCATGGAGTTAAAAATATTTACTATGAATTTAGGTGGTAGTTTTTTGTGGATTGTAATTAAGAGGGACATTACTGGATTAATTTCCTAATGTCTTATGTGCTTGAAGTTAATGACTATGCACCAACATCCTGGTGGTTTACTCCATCCGCTTCTTGTGCCCATGTTGAAGTGGGAGGATGTCATAATGGAATTTTTGATGATTTTATCTAGGATCCCAAGGATTTTTGATTCTACCTTGGTGATTCTTGAATAATTAATAAAAGTTACTCATTTATTACCAATCAATGAGACTCACTCAGTAAATGATATTGAAAAGAAGTATGTCTATAAAATTGTATGTTTTCATGGAGTTCCCTTGAGAATTTTATCTAGTATAGATGCATACTTTTCATCACAATGTTGGAAGGTTTTATAGAAGGCCTTATATAATCATCCAAGATCGAGTACAACATACCATCCCTAGTCAAATAGAAAATTAGAGAAGGTAATTCATATATTAAATGATATTATCTAGGCCTGTATTTTTGATTTTGGAGGAATTTGGGATGATCAAACAACCTTGTTGAAGTTCACTTAAAATAATAGTTACTAGTCTTCAATTCATATGGTAACTTATTATGATCTCTATGGTAGTCCATGCCTATTTTCGATGAAAGTTTCATGCATGTGATGATTGATTACAAGGAGTTTAATTGTTTAAAATCATTCACTTTGGGTAAATCACTTTTGAATGGTATCCAATGGGTTTTATTTGTGGATCTAGAAACATCCAATGGATATCATATCCATGAAGACTTATGGATCTACTTTCCAAAGAAAATCGTTCATTGGGGAACTTGGTCAATGAAACTTAGGAACTCACATTGGTCAAGAGGATGATAATTCAGGAAAATGACACTCTTTTGGGGTGAACTATTGCCTTTTTTGGGACCCTCTTATAAATTTAAGATATTTGTGTAAATCCTTTGTTCATTCCCAAGTATGTATAACATCAATCACCCTAAGGTAATGATAAATTATGAATACGCATGGGTTTGGAATCATTTGTATGTATACTAGGTTTTCCATTGATTGGGATATCTATATATATCCAAGGTTTTCCATCAATGGTACACTTTTATGGATGGATTAGAGATTATTTGGTCGTATATTAGGATGATTATGGTTTAAGACATTTGGTGAGGTTCTTTGAGACTTTATGTTATATAGGGAGACATAAGTTGTTTTGATGTCAGGATCAAACCCATAATATGGGCTTGCTAAATGTCCTCATGAGAGGAATCAGAACTTGCATAGTTTGATGCAAGTTAATAAGAAACATCATATTTTAATTTCTTGTGAATTGGACCAAACCATGCGGTTTAACATCATGTAGTGAGGAAGTCTAGGTGAAAGGCTCCTAGTCAAAGTTTGGCTTGAGACTTATATCGAGGAAGCATGAGGGGCCTAGAAGATATATGGTTTTCCAAGTGGATATGGACCTACCAAGAATATGGATGAAAGAACATTAGGGTGAATTTGGGTGTTGGGTTTGGACCTCAGGGATGATTCCTACGTATCCTAGTTAGTTGGGAATCAAATCCCATATAGTTCGGTATGGGTTGGGGCTTACACCGCATACGAGGCCTAATGAGCAGGACTGGGGTTATACCATATAATAGTTCCCTTTTAGGTAGGTTGGGGCTTACATCAAGGAAGAAGGACCATTATTGGTTTGGGATTGTGTTGATGTCATGATCTACACTAACCTCTAAGCCTATGTATGTCATTATTGGTGTGGAAAACAAGAGGAAACAATAGATCTGAAGATTACATGACCCACTATGTTTGCTGATGGATGAGGTTTGAAGCCTAAAGGAAGAGGGAGAGGGATTCAAGTGCGCCCGTCACCTCTTTTATTTTGGTAGGTAGGATATTCACATTTGGTGATCCATATGGCTACGTACTGAGCTAGAGAAGAGGAGAAAGAGTTCCACCTCATGCAAGAAATTCTAAGGGGATTACTCCAGGAGTGATTCCCTATGCTGGCTATGGAATAATCATAGGAGGATTTCCATTTGAATGTTTGGAAATTATTACATGATCATTTCATGAGGCATATTATGATTGATGCATAAGTAATCTCATTTTTATCACAAGAGGCATCTTATGTTTTTAATATAGGGTATACTACAGTTTAAAGTCATATATCTTAGACAATGGAGACATAATTTAATGTCATGTTGTAGGTATGAGTTCCATATAGTTTAGTGTCATATGGTCAGGATAAATAAGGGAAGATGGATAGAAATGGATGGCATGGGACTTACGTAATAGTTGACCTTTCTGTTTTAACCTAGCATAAGTGTCAGGTGATGGGATTTCAGGAGGTGCATGTGAAAGTTTTAAACTCATGGTATTATATGGGATAGACTTTATAAGGATGTATAAGGTGGAACCAAAAAATGTAATTGATCTTCCATAAACAATTTGTGGTGCAACTCTCCATTTTTATAGGGGTTAGTGATGGTAGCTAAGGGACAATCCTAGAGGTTTAGGACTGCAAACCAACACTAAACCCAAGCAGGGGATGTGGGGGTGAATCCCTCATCGTATGGACTATCGATCACATAGGGTTTTCCATATAGGGCTGGCTACATAGGAGTTGGCTGCATAGGATTATTCTCAAATGAGTTAGATGCATAGAAGCATCGTGAAGGAGATGGCTGCAAATGACCATCCATGAAGGACCATTCACAATGGGGGCATCTACGAGTGACTATCTATGAAGGGGGAGTCTACATAGGGACTTTCCATGAAGGGATGGCTACAAAGGGTTTTCCTTAAAGGGTATTTGGAACAATTTATGAGTTTGTGGGATCAAAAAATGGCGCCTCATGTCACAAATGACACTTCCTGCACATGGAAGTTTTTGTAGAGGGTCTTCCACATATGGTTAATGGGATGGTGTGTATGAAGGGACACCTACATATGGTTCGTGGGATAAAATCCATGAAGTTATTCAGGTGCGGTATTTATATCACATCTTCTCTCTATCTTTCATATATCCTCTCCTTCGATCCCCTCTCATATTTTATAAAGGAATGGAACAACTGACTACTGGGTTGTCCAGTCACAGTAGGCCATGGGGCCTCTCTTTGTGGGAGGTTGGAAGAGCACCCAGGCTTGCGAACCATTTCATTCATGGGGGATGGAAAAGACTACCCTCTCCCACAAAAAAAATGTATCATTCATGGTGTCGATCATTCCCAGGGACGGAAATCACCATTTGGCCCTGAAAATGACTCTATTTCATTCACATGAGTCATTAGTTCATGGGAAGCCTCACAGAGTGGTGGAATTTCATGTGGATCGGTGGTCTACATAGATTTTTTACTATGTGGGACCAAGTCTTCCTCCACTACATCCCATACTTTGATCATTTTATTAAAAATATTCTTTGGTTATATTATTTTACCATTTTTCAATTCAATGTAATTGTTTTCTTCTTCATTGTAGAATTTTCAGGACCAAACAATTTCTTTCACCACTTTGTTGTCACGTGGTTGGTGAGGTAGTAGTTTTTAGGTCTATTATGTTACAGGAGAGTTCTGAGAGAGTGCTACTAATTCATAAGAGGTTGATAATATCTCAGAGTAGGAATAAATATTATTCTTACTTTAGGATGATACCTTTAGATTTTTCCATAGGTGATTTATTTTTTCTAAGAGTGAATCCTTGGTTAGTCCACCGATTTTTGAGGAAGCAAGGGAAGCTATCACCAAGTTATGTTGGACCCTTCGAGATCACTGAGCAGATTGGAAAAATAGAGTACCATCTAGATCTTCATTCTTACTACTAAGGTATATATTCTGTGTTTTATGTGTCCCAGATCTAGTGGTACTTTCCCGACCCCCCACATTTCATTGACCATGAGGATGTTGAGCTAGAGCCTGAAACATCATATATATAATTCCCAGTATGAATTTTATACCATAGTTAGAAGGTGTTGTGGGGGAAGATGGTACCACTTCTCTGGATCCTGTGTAACTATCGATGAATCCAAGAGGAGAGTTGGGAATGAGAGGTAGATACCCAGGATTTGTGTCTCAAGTGTGTAAAGAAAAATTCCTAGACACACTTCTCAAGGTTGATATGTATTTAGAGGGGGAGATTGTAACAAAATCATATTTTCAGGTGTGTTATGATTTAATTTCATCCTTTAATTTAATTTCAAGATTTATGGATTCCTATAAAAAATAATGGTAAATCCTTGGATTGATTCTATAATAATGGTGGTTTTTGATGTGGAAATAAAATCCCTTTGATCAAAGATGGATTCCTTATGGATGGTGTAAGTTTTTGGGGAAGTGATTATAGGCTGATCATCTTGAGATCTTCTTATTATTGAATCTCATATTGGATATCTTTTACAACTATGTATTGATGGTAGATCAATGTTTGTTTACTTGAAAAAAGGTTCTCTTCTATAATTGAAGAGGAATTCTTTATATGTTATTTAATTGAAAAAAGATCTAGTAAATTGAATTTCTTCTTCTTCGACGTATCACAAAACTAGTTCTTCTGATAAAATACATGTGGTATGTGATTCTAGAACTACCATTATTGACATGGAATCTCCTTGGGGATCATTTAAAAACCTTATATTTGATGAACTAGAACCCAAGATAGGCATTTTGGATGTGTGAGATAGTTATCCATGGGTATGAAATGTGTTTTTGGGTTTCAATACTTCGATGAAATTTAGAGTACTTAATCAATGAGCATGAGGTTGGAAGTTATTTACCATTTGGGGATCTTGTATACACATATTTCCTTAGTATGATTATTGTGTTGGATTACTTTTTTACCATGCTTGATAGTTATTGCATGCTAGTTTTTTCATAATCCATGATACCCATTTATAATGGTTAATGACAAGAGTATGATTATATATCTTGTTTCTAAGTTTTATGATAACCACATATACTTGTATATTTATTTTGAATCTCATGATTCCATGATATGGTTGAATTATTATTCTCTTCCATATTGTGTGAATTTTCCATGCCTTTATAAGGTTTTCATGGTATTTGTAATAGGTGGACCATCATGGTATCATTACCCTATAGAGGGAGAGTGTTCACTACATGCAACGATGAATCTAATGGACCTATACACAGGGGTAAGATTATGAAATCCTTATGGTCTGACCTAAAACTCATTGCCTTGTGGATACCAAGTATTTTGTTAGAAATTGATTCCCTATGGATACTGAGTGACAAGTTTCCCATTTGGCCTTGATGCTCAAACCAGAACTTGATGCCTTGATGATGCCAAGTAACATGTCTAATCAATTCCTTGAGGGTTCTAAGTAACATATAAACCAAACTTATGGATAGTTCATGGTCACATCCAACATCATATATTTATCATTCCAAAATGGATTTTTAATAGGTATGGTTGGGGATCATGGTGTCTTGGTTATAACTTAAAAACTAAACACATGACTATTATGATTTGTTTTACATTTATCTTTATCATGGAATAAACCTATTATACATATGCACACTTGTTAAGGACTTATTGGTGGCGTCCTACTAGGTTTTATTACTCACACCCTGCATTGGAATATTAATGCACAAGCATATTTACTATATAGGGATCCAATCAAAAGAAATGGGCCTATGATAGATAGTTGAGCTAAGGAGCATGGAGCTGGTAGTTTTACTAGGATATAAACCGTAGGTTTACATAGTGTTACCTTTTTATTTACTTTCAATCTTATTACTATGGTTCAAATTTCCATACTAGGATACCATATTATTATTTTTATGTCATGTGTGTCATCTGATATTACATTTTTCTACTTATTTTTCCACCTTAATACTCTGATTTTTTTATTTTTATTATATTCTTGGTGTATAACTATGATACTGGAGGGTATAATATCCCAAATGATGGTGTTTAGATCCTCACTACTAATCATAAACCTCTTTCATATGGGGAGGTTTAAATGAGTTATTTTGGACCTCTAGAATGAATCAAATTGTTTGGGTAAGGGTGTTACACACACAAAAGAATACATGTGGTAAAAAAGACATAATTCTCAATGAAATGAAATTGAGATGAGAAATCCCATACCATGAGTTAAACTCACCACATATTTAATTTAAATCCAATGTAATAAACTTATATTAATTTTATAATTTATTATAAACTTTTTTAGGTTTATTTACTTATTATTATTCCTTTTATTACATTTTTAATAGGTCTTATATAGTTACTAAATCGATTAAGTTCATGTCAAATGTTTTTAGGATGTTCGGTTCATAATCGAAAAAAACATCAGTGGGTTGACAGTGATAAAAGGGGTCCCGGTTCCATCATCTCTAGAATAATAATCATGGAAAAATTATCATTTTTATACATTAAATTAAATTTTATAACTTTCCATGAATTTAATACATGAAAAATGAATCACAACGCTTCGTGGTGGTGGTAGTCCACATGTATGCACTAGCAACATTATCATTTTTCAATAGATGGAATGGAAAGAAGGTAAGTAATATATTATCTTCCAAAAATAATAATTATGTCATTAATATCATATAGATTCATTTTATCCATCATTATAACCATCCATGTGATCCTATGATGAAGAAAAAACACATCGCCTCATGGAGGTGGTAGTCCACATGTATGCATGAACAATTTTTTAATTTCTAATAGGATGGAAAAGAAGTTGAAAAATGGTTGTAACATAATCATAATAAAATTTCAAAAAATGTATTATATGTATTATATTATTTCATCATGTTCAAATTTGATTTTAATGAGGTATAAGAAGAAATAAAATGAAAGATATCGGTTAAGAGTTATACCTATTCTTTGAAAATCCTCCTATGGATACACATTAATCCATTTTAGGATGGTATTTTTGTGAGACCAAAACATATATATCATGGGGATGATTTTTGGGAAAGTAATTGGGTAGATATTGTTTTGAGATAAATGGATCAAAAGGTGTGTTTAATAGAGTAGAAGTGGTTCCCCTTTATAAGTGAGGGGAGTGGAACTCTTATGATTATTCAAAGTGTTAAATTAATGTAAGATATGATTCATGGTAAAGTAAACCAAGGAACCTAGAACTCATAGATAAGATACTATAGTGTTGAAATGAACCAATAAAATCACATTTAGAAAAGTTCTGTGGACATGTTAATCCTTATCTCCTAGTTAAACCCCCTTTAAATCCAATTTAACCTTAACCGTGATAACTTAATTGTTTACTATAAAAACTTAATTATTATGTACAAAAATAAAAGGGTCTTTATATAATTTTTTTGAAATTATAATTCCAAATTTTGAATCCATTTTATCATATTAAATATATCTAGTTGGAATAAATTACATATAATATAAGTATGAAAAACACATGAAAAATAGTTTTAAGAAGATACCTGATTTAAACATAAAAACAACTTCAAATTGAAATCAAGAAGGAAGTATATTTTCATGATTTTTTTGGTTGAATAATAAAAATTTAGTTTTTAGGCTTTTGGATCAAGACAAAACTTAATGGAATCTTCCAACCACACCATTAAATGCAAGGATCCAAAAATAGTTTTTAATTTGAATAAAATATAAATTATGTTCACAAAAGAAAATATTGGGTTCCCATATTCAAAATAATATTTTAAAATAAGTAATTTTACTCCTTTAACACATATTTAGTAGATAAAAAGGTTTAAAAATTTATTAAGTCACACTTATGTCATAATAATGTCATAAAATTGAAAGTATTTGAGAAAAAATATTTTCACTATTCACAAAAAATCATCTATTTTAGAAAAATATAAAAAGTTAAAATTAATTAAAATGGATATCCTGATATAAAAAGTAAATTCAATTTTAAAAAACTAAATTTCTAAAAGTAACAGATGTTACTTATAATATCCACACACAAAGTTCAATAATTTTTTTAAAGAACCTAATTTTTAGAGCATAAAATGTAATTATTCTCATTACTTGTATAACAACCATAATTAAATGAAAGTTAATTCATTAAATTTGATATATAATCAACTTATTTAATTATAATTGTTTATAAATTGTAATTAATTTAATATAGTAAGACCAAAATACATTACACACATAAAGTAAATTTATGACAAATATCTATTTTACCTTTAAAAGGATTTATCTCCATTTCCATCCAATTAATAATCGATGTATTATTTATTATTCATTTTATTAAGGAAAAAATATCTATATATATATTTCTTAATACCATTATTCCTTTTCTTAAATGGAAAACTAATGACTAGATCATAATGTTCATATTTTAATAATAGTATATTATAGTTCCTTTAAGATCGATGTTGCATGTACCACACACTATAAAATATATCACATAATGATAATAAAATCTATAATATTGGGGTGTTACATTATACACCATTAAATAAATTAGATCTTCCAAATTTTATCTTATTCCCAATAAAAATGTTTTAGTTTTTTTTAAATCAATTCCAGGGATTGGAAGATAAAAAATACGATCATAAAGCTTTTTTAATATTTAGAAATACCTATTTAGAAAAACCACATCATAAAAAGAATAATAAAAAAACTTTTGAAAAGCACATAATTATAATACGAAGTTCACATGAAATAATAAATAATTAGGTTCCCATATAAGGATAACATTAGTGGAAAGTGAAAATATGGAAATGGAGGAGAAAAATAACATCAAAGGAACAATAAAGAGTGATAAAGAACATTATCATGAGAAAGTTAATGACAAAAAAATCATAAATTAGTAAGGTATAAAAAAGGTCATAAATTTATTATAAATTAATGTAAAAGGATAACTTTTTTATTTCAGGATATTATTCCTTGAGTTGAGGGATTTGTTTACTATCAAGATAGATAAAATAAGAAAATATACTTATAGTTTTATCCTTTGGATATGTTTAGTTAAATTTCCACTTCATTTATAAGAAAGCATATATCTAATACACCTTAATTCATGATTTAATACATAAAGTTACACATAATAAAATCCCAAAATACCATTATGCCTAATGTATTTGGGAAATTATGTATACAACATAACAAGTTAAAATAATAATAAAAATACATTATTAAAAATTTCCTTAACATTCTCCTAAAATTCTAGCATTCATCTAAAACTACTCTGGATAATGTAATATCCCATAGCTTCCTGACTCATTACACTTCTAATTTTGGTGGTTGGAGGGTGTTAGTAGTCTTTTCCTCTAGTTCTTCTATTTTTTGTTCATTTTTTCAGTTGGAATGGTCACTTATTTGTTTGTGAGATTGGTTGATTGGTCATAAATCCAGTTGGAATGGTCACCTATTTGTTTGTACGGTAGTTTGGTTACTCATCTAGTTAATTGGCACAATCACCTATATGTTTATGCAGTCACTTGTTTCTTCTCATGACTAGTTGATTCAGTTACATGGAAAGTTTGGTTACTTAAATTATCTATGTGGATAGACCATCGAAATTAATTAGATACATGGAAGGATCAGCTATATGAATTGGCTACGTGGCAGGATCGATTATGTAAATCAAATACATGGATGGATCTGCTACATGAATCAGCTACATGGAGTATTGGTTATATGGATTAACAACATGGATGGATCGACTATGTGAATTAGATATATGGATGACCCAACAATGTGAATCAGTTATGCGGCTAGATCAGATACATGAATTGGCTATGTGGATGAATGAATAATGTGGATGATTCTGATACATGAAAATGATTACATAGAGCTTTTGACTACATGGGGATTTCAACTACGTGGATTATGCCACATGGAGTTTTCCACTAGTTACAAAAATGTACATACGGGTCTTTTAGTGGTTTGAATCAAGGTCATTAAAAGGCTATTCATTAAATATAATTATATCCTTAATTTTTTGTGATGACTAAGGATGTAAAGGATCCTTCTTCATAGAGTTTAATTAGATCCAAAATATTTGGTCAATTAAATTTTTTGCGATTTGAAATTCATATATTCCAAAATTTTATACTAAAAAATGAATATCCTTCCTTCATTCCTTTACACTTTCCATCACTTGAGACCATATATCCTAGAACCCTTCCCTTTGAGTTGTGGAATCCTACTGTATTTGGATCATGTTTCCTCAAGTACTAATTCTATTATATGCACCCCTTATTTTTTGGTTCAGTGAGTCATGTAAATATTCATTCTTCCAAATATATAATTCATTTATTATCCTATTTATTTATGTGAAATCCTAAAATTAACATAGTTTATCCCTTTATATGGAAATGGAATTAACCTAATAATTATTGAACCAGATTAATAAAGAATTTGGTTGTAGCAATTTCATGTTGTTCCTTTATACTATGATAACATGTTGCCTCTTAATTTTCTAGATAGTATTTTATCTATGTTATTCTTTTTAGCATGTATTGTTATTCTATGGAATATCATGTTGTTCTTGATGAAAATTGGAAAATATAGTAAATTCAAAATTAAAAGATAATTAATTGGATAGAGAATAAAGAGTCATGTTTAACGAATCAAGTGTTTCTTATAATTTGATGATAATAAAATTAATATGGATCACATGTTTAATTGAATATTTTATTCCATTCGTTGATGAATTTTTTAAATAATGTGAAGTATATTAATGAGAATGGTACTTCTCTAAGTTTTTTAATCCGGTTTTAATGTTAAGATCATGTTAAGTTTTTTATAGATTGGTATAGCTTGATGCCTTAGGTTTTCTATAGTTATAACCTATGAATAATGAATCAGTTAATTCAAGATGGAATAAAATTCAGTTGTGTGATAAAGATAATTTATAGGGATTGATTTTCTCATTTTCTTGAGAAGGTTGAGTGCCTTGTGATTGGAGTCATGAGACCTTGTTTTTTTGTGAATACTGGATGCCTTGTTTTAGGGACTAGATTGCCTTGTTAGTTATGAATGTTTGTTTCCAACTAATTTTGTGATGATATTTAGATGTGAAATTCACTATATGATGTGATATGAGCTAGGGATGACTGGGACTGGGAAGGATGATGTTATGTGGACGGAGATCCCCTGATGACATGACAACAATTGATGCCTATGATGTCAAGATGGATTGGGATATACATTTTGGTGTTAGGGATGGAACCATAGATAATGGAAAGGATTGAATCTAGTCTTATCCGTTTATGTGATAACACTGAATGATTGCTTGAAATGAATCTATTTAATGTATGATGGCCAAATTTATTGTTTTATTTATATCCCTTTCCCCTCTACTTGAGGAAAATGGGTGTGTTTGGTTGTATGTTTCCACTTAGTGGTATCTTAAGATGATTTAACTAGAGTTTCTAGTTTATAGAATGATTCTAATAATGAATAAATAAATCTTAACCCATGGGGTTGGTGTAGTTGGAATGAAAATTCTGAAAAGATGTTAATCTTGAGAAACCATGGACTCAGTTTGGATTATTCTTCGAGGGAATAGAATTCATGCTGGTAGTTAATGAATATATCTTTAAATAATGTTAATGTTTAATTTAATATATAATAAATTAATTAATTAAAGGAAATGATAAAAATAAAAGAATTAATTAATTTAAGTCTTTAAATTCTTGTGTGATTATAGGATATCTAGTCTCTCATAGCGGCAGATGGGTGTCCGAGAGATGATTGCTGCAGTCGAGATTAAGAATAGGTTATGCCTATATTGTGGTTGTGAGCTATATTATATCCTATATATTATGTGATTTTATATGATGCCCCACCCATTTCAGTTAGGATGACTAACACCCAGTAGACTTTGCGAGGGTGTTTTCCCCAACATTCATGTGGGTGGATGGATGGATGACTACCCACTCTGGCCTCGCTCTATTCTCTTGGTAGTCACTTTTGTTATTATGCATGACAGTTAGTTCTTCCATATAAGAGTCTAGAGGGATGTAATGGATTATGTTTATTTTACACACATGTATTTTTTAATATAGTATCCAAAGGATTATTATAGGTATAACGTGTATAGGTTGTGATGTATTGTGGTACCTTACTCAGTGTATGGGTTGTGGTGTCTCCCAGAACTACTTGGTTACTATATACCGATATGTGGATGGGATTATGTGATGATGTGATCCATGAATTTCATGTTGTGTTGCCTTACACAGGTGTCTATGAGATGGCTATTTTTGAAGATAGATGGCCCATGACATGTGATGTTGGGGAAAAGCGTAAAACTACTAAAGAAGCAGGACCGAGGTACCCTTGATGTTTCCTTATTATATTATATGCTCTCTTGTATGTGATACGTGGTGATAGTTATCTATGGTTAGGCTGAGAACATATTATACCTATTTAGGTGATGAGTTTGTTTCACTATCATTCATTGTGCTTTAGCATGCTTTCTTTATCTTTTGCACAAGAGGCTTCAGGGGAGGGATATGCAAATTCATATACTATTATAATCACCCTATGTATATATAAAATATTTTTCAGGTTATTAAGAGAATATTAGATATCGGTCTAGATATTACTATCTCGTGTTTTTTCAGGAGATGTTTGGGCTTCATGGTCGCTGCCATCTTTACCTTTTTGGTACTTGTAGTTTCTTTTTTAGTTTTTTTAGTACTGTATGACATTGGATGTTTTCACTTGGGTTTTACTTATATATATATATGTAAAAGATGGTTTTTATTTGTGTATTAGTCTTATCTCTCTATTCATCATGTTCTCTTAGAGGCTATTTCCTCCCATATGTATTCTTATTATACTTTTGGTGCTAGTCGACAACCTAGGGCCTATTAGAGGTGGGACTCGGGCGGTCACTATCTATCTTCTCTCATTTATGGATTAGGTGGTGTATTATTTTGGGGTAGGGGTCATTAAAGAGTGGTATCAAAGGTTATGGATTGAGGGATATGATGGGGTTTGGAGTTAGGCATAGGTGAAGTTGCATGGTTTGGTAGGGAAAAAGTGTCAGCTAAGTTTAGTAAGGAATGTAAACATGGGAGGACGAATGAGAATGGGTATTTAATTCCCCATGTGATATTATGAACAAAACTTTAAGTTTACTAAGATCACCAAATGAAGTGATAATGGTTGTAGGGAAAAGACCTAGAAAATGATCATGGATCATTCTTATTTTAACCTATGTTTGAAATGGATAGACCTTAGGATAGATCAAAAAATTAAAAAATATATTAAAACAATTAATTAATTAATGTTAAATATTCAATATTATAGGTTTAGGAGCTATAATAGATTTTTTTCTTTTTATAGGCATGGATCTAGGTCAAAATCCTCATTAGGTTCACACTGAAGATGTTCAGAAGGATGTTCTAAAAGATCTCCATAGAGTGGAGGTAGATGGCGATGAAACATGGAGGAGGAAACTCCAAGATTTTAAATACTGGAGTCTGGTGAAGTAAGAGGGATCTATTTTATAATAATTCCTAGAATACTAGTTGGAGGATATTGAAATAGCTTTCAGTTTAGTCCATGAATAGAAGAAGCACAGAGTTTCGTTGGTTATAATGATGTTGTGTGGAGTAGCGTCACAGTGGTGGTTCTTGTTCTGCAGGTATTATGGGGTGTTGACAGTCATGTGGGAGAAGTTCCAAGACCAGTTCTAAGAAGAGTTCATTTCTTCAACCATGAAAGAGTCCAATCACCAGAATATTCTTACACTTTGATAGGTGAGTTTCATCATGTGTGAGTTTGGGATCCATTTTTGGACCCTTATGTTATATGCTTCAGACCTATTTTCAGATGAGATAGTTAGGGTAAGACATTTAAAAGAGGTGTTGTGTCCAGAGATATTTCTCAAGGTCACCTCATTTATAATGAATATGTATCTTGAAGTGGTAGAGAGATAATATGTTATTGAGATGATACTATATTGAACTAGATCATCATGAGAGGGGAGTTGTCAGGATTCCTCACAAAGAATAGCTATGGTCTAGGGTTCCCGGTTTCATGAACAAAAGAGCTTTCAGTCAGTCCGAGGAAGGTCCCTACCCTCATCATATCATTTCTTCAGGGAAAATGGCTCTAAAAACTATTACAAGGGATTAGATGTGTGTTTTTATTGTGGAGACTAAGGTCATCAGTGATTAAAGTTATTTAACTTTCTGATAAGTCAACATGCGCTAGGTGTTCTTCTCCAGGTTCCCCCATTGAGGTAGTTTCAGCTAAGGAAGAAATAATAGGGTGTTTTAGTTTGGGATCTATAGAGAAGAGATAATGCAGGTAGAGTACAACCCTGAGATGCTGCTCTTCCTCAGATAATAGAGCATGACCATAGAGGTGTTTATTAGAAGGGTCATAGAGGTTATGGAGAAGGTCATGGTCAACTTCATATTTTAGCATTACCAATGTCTTGAGAGCTTGATATCATTTGAGGTACCCTTTTCTAGTTTCTTATATGGGTGAATGATTTATTGGATTTAGGAGAGACACACTCCATTATATCACCTACCCTCATCCATGCTTTGGGACATGAGTTAGAGAGGCTTCCAGATCCCTTAGCGTTGACTACACCAGTTAGAGGTTGAGCTAACTTATATAAAGTATATAGAGACTGTGAGCTAGTGTTAGGGAAACATCACTCTTGGGGAAACATCCTATGTTTACAAGTATAGTCATATGAATTCATCCTCATCTTAGATTGATTTTATTTTTTGCAGGATATTGTGGGTTAATTCAATAGGTAGGTTGTGTTCTATGATGTTGACGGAGAACCACCGGTTTTAGTCGGTGAGTGAGAACCTCAGATGTGTTAGATGCATGTTATGACCTCATCATCTTTGATGGATGAGATTATACTAAGTTCATCATAAGTTTAGCTATTAGTGATTCCTAGGGTTATAGAAGAGTACCCTGATGTATTTTAATAGGAGGTTTTTGTATTACCCCCTCGATGGGAGATCAAGTTTTGAATTGAGCTATAGCGAGGAGTGTCTCCTATCTCAATGTCTTCATATAGGATGACACCTTAATAGTTAAAATATATGTGAGTATAGATCGATGATATTTTTTAGTGAGGTTTGGTTTTTCCAAGTATTTCACCTTGGGGTCCACCGTTTTTTTGTAAAGAAGGATGATGATAATTTGTGGATTAACATTTGTTATTTCCGCTTGAACCAAGTGGAAGTGTAGAAAATCTATCCTCTTCTATGGATTAATGATTTATTTGATCAGTTGAAGGGAGGAAGTTGGTTCAAAAAATTGATTTTCATTTAGGATATCATTAGATGGAGGTGAAGGATGCGGAAATTTAGAAGACTACTTTCCATTTTCATAATTGGAATTATGAGTTCATTGTGATTCTATTTGGTGTGAAAAATGATCTAACCATGTTCATGGGGTTGATTAAAATAGTTTTCATAATAGTTACTAGATTATTTTGTGGTGATTTTCATCAACAAAATCCTTATGTACTCCGCATCTGGGGAGGATCATGTAGATCATCTACGTGTCATTTTGGGAGTTCTACATCATGATCTGCTATTCAAGAAGTTGTAAAAGTATGAGTTATGAGATCATGAATTGTGTTACTTAGGGAATGATCTGTCCCAGCAAGGAGTATCTATGGATCCTTCGAAGGTAGAGGCAGTTTTTTCTTGGGTAGACCCCATGATAGTGGAAGATGTTAGGAGTTTCCTTGGTATTTCAAGATATTATAGGAGGTTCATAGATGAGTTCTATCAGGTTGAAACTCCTCTAAAAACCTTGAACAGAAAGGATTGGGTATTTTTGTGGACCAAACAATGTTTGGAAGCTTTCAAGTACTTGAAGGAAAAGTTGGTTAGCACTCTAATCCTTTGTTCACCAGTAGAGGGAGTTCATTTTGAGGTTTTCTATGATTCTTTTCATATTGGTTTGGTCTATGTTCTGATTCTATATAGATCCATAATTTCTTATGGTTTTTTGTAGTTACATCCCCATGAGTGTAAGCATTCCACCCTTGACTATGAGTTGGTAGTTGTTGTGTTTTATTTGAAGTTATGGTGACATTACATCAACAATGAGCATTTTGTGATTTTTAATGATCATAAGAGACTAAGTTATGTCTTCTCCTAAAGAGACTTGAACTTATGTTAGAATTGGAAGATAGATTTATTATAGGATTATGAATTTTAGATTTAATATATGTTAGGAAATGGATTTTTTATTGCTGATATACTAATTTGGAAGTCATGTAGTGATGTCTCACATGAATCTAGAGATTCCTAGAGAGTGATGGAAGAACTCTCAATGATGTATCTAGATATGGGATAGGTTGGTGGTAGAGGTTTTCATTTCTAGATAATGGTACAATCATATTTGGTGAAATAGGTAGAGGGTTCCCGTTGGGGGATTATAAGGTGTAATTCTAGAGAGACAAATTTGTCTTCAGTGATGACCTTGATTATTGGTAAGAGGATAGACAACAATAGGTGTTATTCTATAGAATTATTTTAGTTACTTTGGAGATTCATGAGATGGTTCTCCATGAGTTCCATAGCTCACATTTTTAGGTACATCCCTGCATGAAAAAGTTTTACCAAGCTCTGAGTAATCAGTTTTGGTGGCCTAGGTTGAAGTGTGTAGTTGAGGAGTTTGTTTCTCCATATTTGATCTTCAAGAAGGTAAAGGTTAAGCACAGTGTTCCAAGTGGTTTACTCCAGCCATTATACTTTCCTCAGAGGATGTAGTATGACATATTAATGGAATTTATTACCAGTTTACCTTGATGTCAGGGAGGATATAATACAATATGGGTGATAATGGATCATTTGATGAAATTATCCCACTTTATAGTGATTAGAGATTCAATACTATTATAGGTTTTGTCAAAGAATTATTTGGAGGATGTGGTGCGACTCCATGGAGTACTGAGGATGATAATATCTGATCGGGATCCTCATCTTACCTCCATGGTGTGGAAAGGTCTCTATCATTATTTTGTCTCTTAGTTATTCCTTAGAATTTCTTTTTATCCATAGATGGATTGTCAGATAGAGAAAACCATACAGACTCTTGAATAAATGTTGCACTCTTGTGTCGAGGATTTTGGAGGTTAATAGACGAGGCACCCATCCTTGGTTGAGTTTTATTACATTAATAGTTTCCACTCCACCATTGGTATGGTTTCATTTAAAGCTTTTTACAACTGACGTTTTCATTTCCCATTGTACTGGACTAGGGTTGGAGAGGCAGCCATTTTTGGGCTGTAACTGGTATAAAATATGATAGAGATAGTTTAGGTAATTTTTTATAGGATGAAAGTAACAAAAGATCATCATAAATCCCATTAAGATCATAGAATTAGACCTATGGAGTCCTATGTTAGAGATCATGTGTTTATAAGGGAAACACCTAATCACGGGTAGAGAATGTTTAGTCATGGGAGTAAGATTTCTACATGAATTTTTAGTCCTTTCAATGTGTTGTCTCATGTTGGAGATGTAGAATACTGGATACTTCCTCATAGATGAACCAAATGCACAATGTTTTTCATATGTCATAAATTTTTCATTATCTTCATAATAACTCTCATATCATTTATTGGGGTGAGATCGATGTCGATGATGATGAAACCTTTGAGGAACAACCTATAGAGATTGAGGACCGATGAGAGAAGGTGTTTCATGGGTGTTCTATTTATTTGGTTCATATATTGTGGAATCACGGTGAAATAGAGGAGAGTACCTAGGAACATGAGTCATAGATACATACTTAGTACCCCAATATTTTTTATGTTAAACTTTATGCTCTATGATATGTTTCCCTCTTATTTCTTGCTAGTAACCTTTCTCTTGATTGGGAGGTATCTCCCCTAGGGGAGTGCTCAAGAGCAGGTTGTTTCTGTTCCATGGGTTTTCATTATTCCTCTGATGAGGTGATTTGTAACATCACAATATTTTATAGTATGTCTCTTTAAAATTTAATCTCTTTAATAGATTACACTTCAAACAACACCAAGATTAAATGAACAATGATATACAATTAAATATCATTATTTTAATATGACTGTTATAACATAGCTGTTACATCAACGAGAATGAATAATATTAACCAAATTATTAAATTTAGGTATTATATATTTAATAATTTTTTTAAATTCATCTAAATTATTTTATAAGCATAAGATAAAAATGAATTCAATTTTATGCATTAAAAAACTATATTTTTCTAAAGGCAGTATAACCACCTTTTAATGGCGCACCTATTTTAGAAATAAATTTTGGATTTTTTTAAAATATAATTTTTTAAAGTGGACTTTATTTTTTAATTTAGAATATAAAAATTAGTTTCGGTTGAATTTTTGTTATTTTTATAAGAGGTTTCATTTTGTTGATGAATAGTAAAAAATACTGCATTGTAGTTAAAAACAGAATTTTTCATTTAAATAATTATCATACATTAAATTTATTTTTGAAGTCAGAATATATTAATAATATATATATTAATCTAATTCAGGTTATTGGAGACATTTTACATTAAAATTAGATATAAAAACTTACTGAACTTTTAAACATCTCTTTTACCCACCTTCTTGCCACATTAGCGTTAAAATTAATTTAGCCACTTTTGTGATTTTAATTTGGAAAAAATAGAAATTCATGGTTGTAATCCGTATTATATTTAGAGTATAATGGGATAAACTTAATTTTTTGGTTAATAATAACTTTAGTAAATTTTTATTTATCTACCACGGTTAAGGGTAAATCTGGTAATTAAAGTTAAAAATAATATTATAATATTATACAATTACCCTAACACTTGTCCTAATTTAATTGGATAAGTGTGTTTCAAAAAAAATCAACCTTAGTTATAAATTATGATCCTTTTTAAGCCACTTGTGTTAAATTATGACATTTATTATATTTTATTTAAAGAAGAGTTAAAAATGTCATACTCAAATTTCAATAAATATATCATTTTTAATATGAATTTATATAAGTGATATGGTCGACTATAAATAGTAAATTTAAAGATAAAATTTTTATTAACATCATGGTAATTTATTTAAAATTTTATAAATAAATAATTAAATTAAATGGTGACATAATGATGATGTATTAATTGATTTATTAAAGTAAGAATCAATTAAATGATAATAATAATATTAAAATAAATAAAATTTGAAATATTTTATGTCATAAAATAATTTTTTTGACGAATTTGACATGTTAGAGATGAGATAATGTATTGTTTTCAAGGAATAAATTTGTTATAATTTTTTAAAAAAACAATGTAATAAATAGTGTTAAAATTGACATAAATGATATTTTAAAATAAATATTATTTTATTAAATGATATAAAATTCATAAAAAAAATATATTTATAAAAAAAACTATTATAATATTAAATATTTCATAAATTATTCAATTGGGTTTCTTTTGTAATTTTATAGTAACTACATTAACCATATAGTGTAAAAAGACAAGTAGTCACAGTAAGAGTTAAATTGTTTAACTAAGGGTTAAAACCAAAATATAAGGATAATATTAGGACAAAAAATTGTATAAAATTTATTTTTTGAGATTATTTAGACACATAATCATATTATAATTGAAATAACTCACTTAGGTTCTATTTTAAATTTAAAATAAATTTATATTAAATTAATAGTTTTGGAGTTTCCAAAAGTGACCCTCCCCTCTCTTATAAAAGGGAACTTCTCATTATAATTTATTAACACCTATAAATCCATTTGGATCATAATTTTTTTTACCATTTATCCTCCTAAGATCTTTTAATTTATCCTAGAGTACATAATTTGGGCATAAATCCCACCTATGATGTCCTTTTGTTCAAACCAAAATGAGACACTCAAAGAAGAGGGGATTATTTTACCAACTCAATTCAATTTATTTTATTATTATACTTCATATTCCTATGTTGTTTCCATAATAAATTAATATCTAAAATATAAAATCTATGTTTATATTTTATTATTATTATGTAACAACCATATTCCTCCTTTTATCCATCCTATGAATAATAATCACTATGCGTGCGTACGTACGACTTACCGTCTCTACAATATGGTGTAATTTTTTTTTCATTAAAACTTTATTTGGATGTGTATAATGATGAATATAATGAATATAAATAATAAATAATAAATTATATTTATTATGTATAATTAACATACCATCCATTTTCTTACCACTTTACCATTAAGGGAATGATACTGTCGCTCGTGCGTACGTATGGCTTATTGTCTCTACGACACGATGTGATTAGTTCTCCATGTTAAACATTAAAGAATGATTATATATATATATATTGAATAAGTATGAAATATATGAAATAATAATTCTATTTTAATAATATATATACATGTATATTTTATTTAATTTCTTTCATTCAATATGATAAGAAAATGGAAACAACATTCATGCGTACTTACGACCTACCGTCAAAATGAACAGTGTATTACATTCCATATTATATATATATATATATATTTATATACTAAATATATTTAATATATAAATCATATTTTATATTCTAGAAGTAATTAAATAATAATCTAAGTAATATAACAAGTCAAAACGTGTATGATTAACAAAACAATTATTACCCAAAACATTGCTTTAACATGGAATTGTTAATAAACAGGTAATATAAAGTCATAAATGAATCATATATGATATCATAAATATTATTATTATTTTGGTATAAGAAAATAATATGGTTAAAACCACTATATAGAAGTTTCAGACATGTACAAAGAGAATTTGACCTATAGTAAGGGTTAATTTTGCAGTATCATTTTTATTTGGGATTGTTTATACGTAAGTATTTACTAGGACATATTTATCATCCATGTCCATGTTTCATAAAACGGTTTTCCAAAATATTTTTACTACTATCCTGAAAATGTATAAATAAATTTTTACCCATGTTCACATTTTTATAGAATGTTATAAAATAATATTTTTTTTCTTTCATTACAAGGTACTTTTTGACTTTTTTTGAAAAAATACAAGAAGAATGTTTTCTTTAACTTATAAAAAGTGATAAGATTTTTTCCACCATCATGAAACCTTAACATTTTAAATTTTAACTTCCAATATTATAATGTTATTTTCAAAGGAAATGTTTATAAGGATTTAAAATAAATTATTTCAAAGTAATAAAGAGGTATTTTCTCATGAAAATTTTAATGATTATATTAGATTATTTTAGTATTTATCAACATATTTTGTTGAATATTATGTTTAATTGAGGTTGATCTCTTAATATATCATTTACCATAGTCCATTTAATGGTTTATGATTTAGTTTGATTATGGATTTTCTATTTTGATACCATTAATAGCTTATGGTTTGAGTATTGACATATCATATAATAGTTTTAATACGAATATTTATGTTGGTTATGTTTTAACCCATTGATAAGAAGAATGAATTGGAGTTTTTAGGCGTTTATAGAGGCTTGTTATAGCCCCTTGATGCATTAGTAGGTCTCATGAGACAAATAATTTTGGGTTTTGGCTAATGTCTTACCCGATTATGTATGGTGTCTTGGCCAAATCCTTGACAGTATATATA
Organism: Viscum album; assembly: GCA_963277665.1. Taxonomy (NCBI): domain Eukaryota; kingdom Viridiplantae; phylum Streptophyta; class Magnoliopsida; order Santalales; family Viscaceae; genus Viscum; species Viscum album. The sequence continues at coordinate 1,605,766,635 of OY728127.1, forward strand.
AGATGTCATGAATTATGCATCCCCTCTATATGAGATTAGTTATTGATATTACGTGTGATTATTATACTATTAGAATATACATATATATTTTTATATGAAAATATTTTATCTATGTTTTCTATATTATACTCAAGATTTTTTTAAAAGCCTTGTGCCTTTATTATACGTCTTTCCTTAAAAGTTTATTCTTATTTATAATAGCTTCCACTATATTGCTTATCCTTATTGAGCATCTAAACTCACCCCTTTCTTAGGTTTTAATTTCCTAGGATGCCAAGATGTGTATTATGAATGATATTCAGGTTTAATATTGGATAATAATGTAGTTATAAAAGGATTATCTATGTTGTATTTTATGTTTTGAAATTTAATGAAAGGTTCATGTATGTTATCTATTTTACAAGATTGCTAAACTGATCGGTCCTTTAAGATTTTATTCCTTATAATCATGATAATGTATTAAAATAATGCATCGACTCTAGGATTATGGGGTTTGGGAATTACATGGTTGATATCCTATGATGATTATATCCTTGAGAGGTATCTCATGGGGTGGCTACTTGGATGACCAATTTTCACTTTCTATTTGGGTTTGGTTTTGGATGATGGTATTATTTTTACAGTCACAACTCTCAGTTTCCCCACGGAGATGACCTAGCCTTGATGGAGGTGGCCCAAAACCTCCCCCACCCCCATGGGGGGGGTATTAGTCTACACCTTCATCTACAAATCAACCAACTTCTTCTTCCTCACTCTTATATCCAACTCCTCTTACACCTTTTACAAATATTTCAATTTTTCTAAAGGTCAAAACCCTTTTCTATGGTTCAAATATGATCTCCCATTCATCATAGGAGTTATCGTAAGATTCATGAATTATGGATCTAACTTTGGTTTCTCATTTTCACTCTCATAGGCCTTCGGTAGTGACCTTTAAAAAGTTCATCCACATTTCCTAGTTTTTTCAAGGACGTGCGATTTTGGGTCTTCACAACACGTGACATTTTATGATATGATTTTCTTCATTGTAGGATCTGATCTATGCTTAGTCCAGTACTCTGTGCTCCTATAGTAGAAGACATTTATTTATTTTTTAGTGGTCTTATGAATTTAATATGAAATGGGATGCTCCTAATATAGAATTATTGGTATGTTTCCATAAAAATCCACTTCACTTCCAAAATCCTTCTAGTATTCAAATGCTTTGAAATCTAGTTGGTCAGTTCCTTTGTTTAGATAGAAGAAAAAACTCAGTATGTCATCTAATTTATCCTCACATATGTGTTGAAGTAGATGTATCCAAGATTCCAATGAAGTATATTTGGATTGATGTTGGGTAAGAGTTTTGTTTCAAACAACCTATTGTTTTTGAATCATGGATAGATTACTACATTTCTTGCAAACACATGGGTCATATCCCTTAGAATTTCCATCGAGAAGGTAAAGAGGGAATTAGGGATATTAATTTGAAAAATCAATATTAATTTTCATGTTGGGGAATATTTTTTTTTGTAAAAAACCTATTGTGTTTGAATCATGGATATATTACTATATTTCTTGCAAACACATGGGTCATATCCCTCAGAATTTCAATCAATGTTGCAGACAAGGAGGGAATTCGTGATCCTATTTCAACCAATTCCTTCAAGAAAGACTCAAGACCTAGGCATGCTAATCTGAAGGTGGATGACATATTCAACTAATTAAGGGATGACCTGGTTGACACCAATATAGTTTTACCAGAGCCTTTGGGTAAAGTGGTAACTTAGGAGGTGAGTGTTGTATCTATTCTAGAACACAAAAACATCTATGTGAATGCAAACTCTTATGTAGGGCCTGTGAGAGCTGGCATTGGAAATAATCTGACAGTGGTGGTACCATCACAAAAATATGGAGGTTTAATGGGTTTAAAGGGATGGGATAATTATTTTCAAGGTACTGAGGGATAGCTGGATATTGTGGAGGGCCTCAGTATGGAAATTTTATTAACTAGTTTAAACTCGACCAATCAATTTAAAGGTATGGGGGAGATAATTATGAACCAAGGTGAGTCAGTTCAGGTTGTTATTTTCAGTGATGGGAAAGGAATTCTTGGATAAGAATTTAGTTATGAGGTGTATAACATGATTTCGAGTGACATTGATGAAGGATTCCATGATAGAGGGCTGCACAACCTAAGAAGAAGTAATGGGAGGAAGGGAAACATGGACATGGGGAGATGTATTCTTGTCAAGGGGAAGAAAAAAAAGGGAGAAAAGATTATTATCATCTTCCCAAACCCATAGAGACACTATCTTCCAAGAATTCAAGGAAAATGGAGATATAATTCATCTCCAATTCAAAAGATAAATAACCTGACAGTGGAGATTCTAAGGATCAAGAGCTCAAATGTGGTGTGTTGGGAGTTCCTAATCCGAGGTAGGATGAATCAGTGGTGGCATATCTTGGGAAAAATTCTACACTATATGATCATAATCATGAGGTAGATAAGGAATTTGGGAATAAGGGGATAATGTAAGATCTTATCAACCACTTGATGGAAGAAATTATTGATGAGACCTTTGAGATTAAGTCCCCTATAGAGGTTGATTTCCAAATTTATGAGAGATCATTACAAGTCAAAACTAATAAATATCATTACAATTGAATTAATAAGAAGAATCTCATCCCAATTAGTGAATTTAATGAAATGAATATAAATACAGAGGTTTACATTCAAACATTGGACACGATGATCTATTGGTTCAAAGATGTACTCAGGGATGACCTGTATATTGAGGTAAGTTTACTCTAATAGAAATTATTTAGGGATAATTATTCAAATAGTCTCAATATTTATTTAAATGGTTCAAATATTTATTTCAGTTCATGAAACTTTTTTGGAAGACTGTTTGGTTTCTCACTTTTCTCCATAAAAGCATGAAATAATAAAAAGTTAATTTTCAGTAAGTCTGGGTTTGGTTTTGATTCTCAAGGATGAGAATCATTTGAGTGGTATTTTATGTAATGGACCATAACTTCCCAACCTATTACTTCACCATTTTTGGTGGTTAGAGGGTGTTAGGATTCTTTTCCTCTGGTTCTTCTATTTTTCCTTCATATGGTTAGTTATCACAGTAACCTATTTTTTCATGTAGTAGGTTGGTTTTTCATGTGGCTGGTTGGAACAATCACCTGTTTGTTCATACGATAGGTTGTTCAATCATGCGGTTGGTTGGCATGGTCACCTGTTTGTTCGTGCAGTCATTTGTTTCTTCTCATGACCAATTTAATCAGCTATGTGGAAATATCAGTAATGTAAATAAACTATTTAGATGGATTGAATTTTTTAATCAACTACATGGAAGTATTTGGAACATGAATGAGCTACATGGTACGATTGGTTTTGTAAATTTTCTATGTGGTTGGATTGTCTATGATTGGCTACATGAATTGGATACATGGTTGGGTCAACTACATAAATTGACTATGTGAATAAATAAACTATGTGAATTGGATATGTAGATGGATCAGGTATGTGAATCAGATATGTGGATGAATTTTCTATGTGGATAAGTCTGTAATGAGAAAATGGTTACATGGAGATTTTTTCTACATGAGGCTTTCAGCTATGTGGAATTAGTTAGATGTATTTTTCTTCTAGTTACATAAAAATTTCCATATAGGTCTTTCAATGGCATAAATCAAGGGAATTAAAATGATGTTCATCAAAGATAATTATATCCATGATTTTTGGTGATGAACAAGGCTATAAATGAGTTTTTCTCTCTGGAGTTTAATGAGATCCTCAATAGTTGTTTGATCAAATATTTTGCAATATGAAATTACAATTGTCCGTTATCTATTTACTCAAAAATAAATATCCTTAATTCATTACTTCCTACTTTCCTTTTCTCAATATAGGATATCCTGGAACCCTTCCCTTGGAGTTTTGGAATCCAACTACCATTAGCTTGTGTTTCCTCCAGTGGCAATTCTATCTTTCACATGCCCCTATTTTTTTATAGTAAGTTACATGAAGCTTCTTTCTTATAGGTTGGGGATTCATTGTTTCTCCTATTTATTTACATGAAATCATAAAGTTATCATGGTTTAGATTTTTGTATGTAAATGAAATTAACCTAATAATTATTTAACTAGATTAATAACAAATTTGGTTATAGAAATCACATATTGTTTCTTTCTACCATGATAACCGTTTTCCTCTTAATTTTCAAGATAGTGTTATATATATGTTATACTTGTTATCATATCTTCTTATGATATGGATTATCATGTTTTTATTTATGGAAATTTGTAAATAAAGTAAAGCTGAAATTAATTGATAACTAATTGGATGTAGAATAAAGAAAAATGTTTAATGAATCCAAAATTTCATATAATTTTATGATAATCAAATTTATGCTGATTGCATAATTAATTGAATATTTTATTCCATGTGTTGATGGAATTTGTTCAATAATTCTAGGCATGTTAATGAGAATGATACTTATCTAAGTTTGTTGAAACTGGTTTTAATATTAGGATCATGTTTAGTTTTTGATAGCTTGTTATAGCTTGATGCATTTGGTTTCCCATAGTTCGAACTTGTGAATAATGAATCAGTTAATTCAAGATGGAATAAGAACTAATTATGTGATTAAGATAATTTCTAGGATCAAATTTTCCCATTTTCTTGAGAAGTCTGAGAACCTAGTGATTGGATCTATGAGGGAATGTTTTTTATAATGGTTGGATGATTTTTTTGGGCCTAGATTTCCCCATTGGATATTCTTGTTTGTTTCCTACTAATTTTGTGATTTTCTCTAGATGTGAGATTCACTTCATCATGTTATATGATCCTAGGATGGCTGAGATAGGGATGGATTTTGTGATGTGGGAAAGAAGGACCAGATGATGTGGCAGTAGTTAACACCTGTTATGGATTGATGTAATGGGATATGCATGTGGGTGTTGGTGATGACACTGTAGATAATGAAATAGGTTCAATACAGGCTTACCCATTGATGTGATAAAGCTAGATGCTTTCTTGAAATGAATCTGTTTAATGGAAAATGTTTGGGTTTCATGTTTTATCTTTATTACTTTCCCCACCGCTTGAGGTAACTGGGTGTTCTTGGTTACATGTTCCCTCTTATTGGTAGCTAAGGATAATTTTCCTAGAGTGCCTTGTTTATGGAAGGCTATTAATAATGAATAAAAAATTATTAACCCATAAGGTTAGTGTTCATGGAAAGAAAATACTAAAAATATATTAATCTTGAGAAACTGTGGATTGTGTTTAGATTATGCTTGGAGGGCATGGAATTTATGTTGGAAGTTAATGAATGTATATTGAAATAATATTAATTATTAATTTAATAGATAATAAATTAATTAATGAAAGGAAATGATAAAAATTAAATAAGTAATTAATTTATCTCATTAAATTATTGTGTGATTATAGGATATCTATCTCCTAGCAGTGGATACAAGGTGTCAGGGGGTTGATAGTTGGAGTCCAGATTAGCACTAGGTTATTCCCACAGTGTGGTTTTAAGATATATTATATCCTATATATTGTGTGATTTAATATGCTTCCCCACCCATGTCAGTTAGGGAAACCAAAACCCAGTGGACTTTGGGAGGGTTTTTCCCCAACATCCTGGTGGAAGGATGGATTGCTGACTAACCCCTATGGTCCCACTCTCTTATCTTGGTAGTTACTTGTGCTAGTATGCATGATAGTTAGTTCCACCATTTATGTGTGTAAAGGGATATAATGGATTGTGGTTATTTCACACACATGTATTTCTAGATATAGTATCCAAAGGATTATTATAGGTATGATGTGTATAGGTTGTGATGTCTTGTGGTATTACTCGGTGTATGGGTTATAATGGATTGAGGTATAATAATTGATGGTTGATACACATCATACAAGATGTGGTGGATCCCAGAACTACTTGGTTACTATATACAAATATGTGGTTGGTATGATGTGACGATGTGATGTATGAGGTACATGCTGTGTTTCTATTCCTTTGTGTCTATGGGTAGGTTTATTTTGGAGAGAGATGGCTTAGGACGTGCGATGTTGGAGTATAGTGACAAACTATTGGGGAAGAAGGATCGGGGAACCCTTGATGTTTCATTATTATATTATATGATCTATTGTATATGATACTTAGTGAGAGTTGTCCGTAGTGAGGTTGAGAACTTAGTATACCTATTTAGGTGATGAGATAGTTTCACTATCATTTAATATGATTTATCATTCTTTATTTATCTTTTTAATGAGGGGATCCAGGGAGGATCCCACTGAGTATACTATTATGTTCACCCTATTTATATATAAACTATTTTCAGGTCAGTAGGATATGGTTGGAGATTAGGCTAGATATTACTATCTCATGTTTTTTTAGAAGATTTTTGGGCTACGTGGTTGTTGCTGTCTTTACCATTTTTGTACTTGTAGTTTTTTTCCAGTTGGTTCAATACTATATGACATTTCATGTATGCACTTGGGATTTCTTTATATATATATATACATATATATATATATATACATATATATATATATATATATATATATATATATGTCTGAGTAGTTTTTGATCAGTGTATCTATTTTATCTCTCTATTTCGTATGTTTTATTTGAGGGTAATGCCTCCCATATGTATGCTTATTATACCCTCGGTTCTAGTCAGTAACCCAGGTCCTACTGGAGGCATGACTCGGGTGGTCAACATCTCCCATCTCTCATTGCTAGCCTAGGAGGGGTACTCTTTGGGGGGAGGAGGTTGTGAAAGATAACCTAGGGATGTATCTAGCTTATTCCAACATGTTGGATTCTGAAACCTCTTCCTATATAGAGCCTCATATGGTTCCATTTGAATGATAGAATGAAAACCGTTGTTATATGAGAACCCCACTAGGGGAAGGTGTTGATCCCAACATCCTTGGAAATCCAATGAACATGATATCAAAATATCCTATAGAGAATGATTCTTTTTTATTGAACATCTATCTGAGGGTGATAAGAAGTGTTGAAGCTCAACTTTGTATCCAACGTTTTCTGGAGGCTTCTGAAAAACCTTAAGGTAAACCTCAGATATCAATCAAATACAATAGAGAGTGGAGATCTATATAGTATTACAACTTCCCTTATGTATATCTTTGATAGTTGGTCGAAAGTGTAATCTTAATTGATGTAAATGAAATATTCTAACTTGGTAAGGCGGTCACCTATACCCAGATGGAATTATTTCATTTAGGGGTCCTTCGGATTCCTATGATGAAATCCATGGTTATTTTTTCCCATTTCCATGCTGGTATAGATAATGGTTTAATCATACCCTTAGAATTATGTTGTTCTACCTTTATCTTTTTGGCATACCAATTATTGAGATACAAACTCTGCAATCTCCCTCTTCATGTTATCCCACCATAATTTTTTCTTCAAATCTCTATACATCTTAGTGATTCCTAGATGAATAGTGTAGGATGGGATATGTTCATCATCCATAAGTTCCCTATTCAATTATGGTTTTTATGGGACACATATCTGAGTTCAAATCTTTATAATTCCATTTTCATTAATGTTGAAATCTTTAATATTCACTACCTTTTTCTATAGCACCTCATCATCTTTATGAGCCCCCTTAATCCTCTTAAGAATGTATGGCTGAGTAGTTATTTGAGAAAGGTTAGATAAAGATCCTTTTGTCACTCCCATTAATTTCCAAGTAGATTGGATACCTTAAAATCATCACCATGGATAGGGTTATAGGATTATTTCTACTCAGAGCATTTTCCACTTTATTTGCCTTCCCAGAATGGTAATGGATTGAACAATAATAATCCTTTATTAGCTATAACCACCATAATAGGGACATATTATGCTCCTATTGTGTGAATATATACTAGAGGATTTTATGGTCCTTATATATGTCACACTTATCTCTATAGAGATAATGTTTCCCAATTTTCCATGCAAAGATCACTACAGCCAATTCTAGACCATGCATTGGATAGTTCTTCTCATGGATCTTTAATCAGTGTGAGGAATAAGCTATCCCTTTTTCATATTGCAAGAGTAAAAAACAGAATACCTTTTTTTGATGCATCACAATAGATCAAAAATACTTACCCACTAGTTTTTAATGTGGGTATAGATTTAGTTATTAGCCTATTCTTCATGTCTTTAAATATTTATTCACATTCATCAGTCTAAACAAACTTGACTCTATTATGTCTAAGCTTAGTTAGTGGGATTATAAATAGTGGAAAGTTTATCATAAATTGAAAATAGTACCCAACTAATCCAAGGAAACTATATATATCCATCACATATATTGTTCCAAGACATCCATTGATTTCCTTAATTTCTATAGATCCATAGATATCCCTTTGTTGGTGATAACATACCCTATTAAAGTTACTTGATCCCAAAACTCATATTTAATATAATTTTAATATAAATTTTCCTTTTATAAGGTCTTTAGTAAAATGTTTAAATGCTCCAAATATTCCTCCTTGATTTTATAGTAGATAATAATATCATCTATAATTAATACCAAATATTTATTTATTTAATCCCTAAAAACTCTATTCATCAAGTCCATGAAGATAGTTGGAACATCAGTGAGTCCAAATGGAGTCACTATGAATTCATAGTTCTTGTAACTTGTATGAAAAGAATTATTGTGGATATCCCCCTTCTTCAACTTTACTTTATAATATCTTGATCAAATATCTACCTTAGAGAAGTACTGGTGTCCATGTCACTAATAAAAAAAGTCATTAATATGTAGAATAAGATACTTTTTCCTTATCATGGTCTTTTTGATATCACAATAATAAACGCATAGGTGCATTGACCCATCCGTATTCTCATTGAAGAGTGTTGGTGCACCCTATGGTGAAGAAGTTAGGTATAGAAACCCTTTATCCATATCCTCCGGTAATTTATTCTTCGTCTCCTTAAGTTCAAAAATGACCATTCTATATAGAGTCTTAGATATTGGCAAAGATCTAGGTATGATATTGATTGAGAAATAAACCTCACATTTAGGAGGAAGACCAAGAAATTATTTGGGAAACACATAAATGATTTCTCATAAAATTGACATGTTAACAAGGATGATCTTTCCTTTAGTCTTACTAATTTTATCTAGATATTATTTCTTGTGAGAAAATAATATCGATGCTTAAGAAGTTGGTACCAAAAAAGGTTCATTTTCCTCCCTGAACTTTTATAAAATTAGAGGAAGATCAAAATATAGAGGGTGATTTCCTTATATTAGAAATTTTTATTAGATCTATATAAGGATATACAATCCATGCCCATAATTTCTCAAAATTCCAATAATGGGAGTGTCACAAGGTTTTCTTGGGAATTTTGTTCAAAAATATAGACAGAGGCTAACTTATATTATTAGGTTGTAACGATTGACCCATTTTCTATCTCCATTAATGAATCAACTTCCTTGTTTTGAGTTGGTGTTTTAATAGTTATAATAATATTATGTGATATGAAAAAATATATAGAACTAGAATCAAATATTATATTCACTATTCTTGAATGAATAACTAACATCATTATTGGGATCCACCTCGGTAGTATTGATGAAATACCCTCGCCCTTGATCTCTAGGACTTGGATGTTATTGTTTTATTTTATCATTGACAACCCTTGGCATAGGGAATTAATTTACACAGTTTCCCTCTTTTTTATAGATGAAAATTTGGATAATAGTTTTTGGTATGATTGGAGCATTACTTTATTCTATCTCATTGGTAGATTTATCCTATCAGAAATTACTAGTTTGGTTTGCTTCCTTCACACACCTAAATAATTTCATTTTTCCCTTAATGAAATTTCTGGTATGATTTTTCCCACACCTTTTACTAGTGGAATTATGGTCTTTATTACCTCCCATGAAATTTTTCCATTTCATCACCAGAATTATAATCCAATATCTACCTCTTGTCTCTAGTCCCATGAGACGCTTGAGATTATTTGATCTCCATTCCGACTTTGAGGGAACATTGTACAATTTCATCATAGTTTCCAAAGTTTCAAATGGCTAAGGATTTTCATAGATTCATCTTTATCCCACTAAATAAGTGGAAAACTTTATTTTTGAGGGAAAATGACAAAGCTGTAGGCGTTTCGTGAAAGTATTTTGACATTTTCCTCACATGCCTCGATGGATTAATAATTATTTTTATTGTGGATAAAGAATTATATCTCTATTATCGGTTAGAGAGTGAATGGAAAATATATATATAAAACCATTTTATAGAATTATTTACACTCCATCATATATATATATCCTCCTCAGGCTTTTTATTTTGGACCAACATCCACAATTGATAAATTTTTCCCTCAATATTATAAATATCTAGCATGAAATTCTCTTACATGGAGTATTGATGGATGTAGAAGGTATTTTCAATGGATTCGATTCATTTCTCCATGATTATGGGATCATAATATCCATTTAAAGTTTAAGGCCTTTGTCTCATAAAAGTCTCAATTGCAACATGAAATATTTTGGGGGGATTTGGGCATTCCTGTTGATCTGGGTTTATATTTAAAACTTGTGTCAATAGAGAAATTATTATCATGAAGTTCAAAATTAATAATCCCATTGGGTTATGGATTTCATTTGGGAAGTCATTATAATGTTCTTCACATTTTTTTACTTGGTTACTCCTTTTACCAAACATTGAATAAACATAAAGGGAAAACTAGGGAAGAGAATTTTTAAACTATTAAATTCATAAATGGAAAACCATGAAAATTAAATGGATGACTCATAAATGAAACATATACTTTATTTTGTGGATTTATAGGTTTTAATTTAAGTTATCTATGTTCTATTTCCTAAATTAATATTTTATGGGATTTATTTATCCCTTAATAATAGTTCATAAAGAGCTTGTGAATTTACCAAATAATATCCCCAGGGAGTGCCAAACTAGGTGTGTAGAAAGGAATATTATTATGCACTAGGTAACAATCAAGTCTATCTTAATGTTCTCATTTTAGGGTTATTACCTCTAGGTACATCTATACTTGACCCACATACACTTATAGTATCTAGACAGAGATTAATTTTATTTTAAAACACTTATTATATACTTTACCAGAATTTAGGGATGTTTTCCTTTGTTTATACTTATCCTTAATTCTTTAACTATAGTTTTATAATCCCAAACCAAAAAATAACTATACTTTTCTCTGATAATAACTATAACAACCCATATCTTTAATACAACTTAATTCATGATTTATTACATAAAGGAACACATAATAAAATCCCAAAATATCAAAAATCCTAGTGTATTTGGGAAAATAGGTACATAATATAAAACATTTAAATATGAATATAATAAATTATTGAAAACTGCATTAACATGCTGCTAAAATTCCATTGTTCTTCAAAAAATGCATGGGATAACTTGGAGATGTACATAAGAAAGGGGTGAGATATAAATCTTAGAAATGTTATAAATGATGTATATCATAATTTAAAATAATAAATGTGATCCAATAGTAATATCAAGGTAACATAATAGGTATGAGAATAATAATCTTGAACAATGAGGCATGATAAAACACTATATCATTAAGACAACATAATAATGTGGAAACAATATAAAACATGACGTCATAAAAATTAGTCAAGGATAAACACCAATTCACCATAAAATAGTGTGATTAGGATAATATCCCATGCACCATATAAGTTATATAATGAGATAAAAATGTTACCTAATGTATTGTATGGACATATAATTATGAGCCCACCTGTCACTCTCATATCATGTACATGCATAATTGTGCCACATCTATCATACAATGTAAGGATGTATATCATAAATTTTAATCCCATGATTTAGTAGTTTGAGATAAATACATGCAATTAAATAATAAATGAATACTATGTATTTCTAGGTGAATACCCTTGAGTGGAAATGAGGATAGGTATTCACCATACAAAATTTTTTTCATAGAAAAATCACAGGATAATTTCTACAACATAACAGGGGTACATCATGATTCATCGGAGGGAATAATGAGAGTCAAAGAGGTTTCTAATCACATGTATTCCATAAGATAAGTAATAGGTATTTGTAAAAAATTATCTCAATATAAATAATTTGAAATTGAAAGGCATAATTTAAAGAAGGTTCTTGAATAAATAAGAGAAGGAGGGGATCCCTTACCTTGAGAGGACACTTCTAAAATATTGGGAGGAGATTGTTAAGATATTGGGGGAACCTTGTGATGTATTTAGATAGAGAAATTTATAGTAATTTTTTGATCCAAGGGTTTTTAGTGAAGAGGAATGGGAGTTTTTTTGGGTCTATATAGAAAAATAGAGGATAATTATTTATTAATTTCCAAACATAGGTTTTGGACTCTATATGATAAATTAATAAAAAACACAAAACTTCCCATGGTTTTTACCCATGATTTATAAAAAAATTTATTGGTTTTATTAATTTTATAATTCTAATAACCTAACACATTAAAATAATTCTCTTGGTGATGTGTAAATGAGTCATGTTTAGAAAGAATTGATTTTAAAACCTTGAAATGTAATAAATTTTTTGGAGAATTAGTTATAGCTTTATAAAATTAATAAAATAACATAAAAACAAATTATATTAAAGGTAAAAAATAATTTTGGTCATGTATAATCTTTATATTATCTATTAAAACACTTTGGGTCTTTTATGATGCCATTATACACATTGTATATTTATACCGTATTTAATTTTCCTAAATTTTTTTGACTATCTCCAAAAATTATGAAAAATACATTGTTAGATAATTTTGAAGAACTAATTTAAAAAATAATATTTATTCTATACATATAATTCTCTATATTTTAGAATTTACTATTTTAAATAAAACCCCCATCTATTAAAAAAAATACAATTTCATAATAATAATAGTTTTTTATACCCCTATAAAAATTACATATAACTTCAAAAAATTATATTATCATTTATATTTAGTAAATATTATTTAATAATAATATTTATTAAAATATCATTTATTTTAAAAATTATCTAATTCATCAAAATAGTGTCTTGATTGAAACTATACATATCCCAAAAATAAAAATTGTGGTTTTTCATATCAAAATATAATTTTTATCAATTTTTTTGTTTAATATTTTAAAAATTAATATTTAAAAGGGTTAAATATAATAATTATTTTATTAAAAATAAAATATAGAAATTTATACTATTAGGGTATAAATACACATCCCTTTATTACAATGTAGAATTCCTTAAGGGTAAGGTGTGTGATGGTGAGATTTTCTTGGGGTGGTTTGAAGTACATGGTTTGGACCGTGATCTCAATGAGTTTGAACTTATACTATAAAATATTTAATTCATTATTTAGTTTTTGAATCTTGGATTAGGATCAAGAAAGGGAAAATCCAAGTGATGCTATATCCCTCAGCAGCTTTGATGAATGAGCTTCATTGGGTATGATCTTATTGGTTGAGGCCATAACTTCCCTTGTATATGTCAAATATACTTTATCATAACCATTAATATAATATTCTTAATAGTAATTATACACTGAAAATATTATAAAATTTTATATTTCTCAATAATATTTTAAATTTGAAAAATCATATAATAGTCAAAAAACAACCAAAATAATTCTTTTGTTTTCTATAATTCTATTTATTAATAATACATTCACTTATTAAAAAAAGGAATATCATTTATAAAAGTTTAGGTTGATACATCTATCTTGTATCTTACTCCAAGAAATGGATATTCAAGAATAATTTAATTCTTTAATCACTGAAATTAACTTTCAAGGGATCAAAAGATCAAAAAAATGATGACAAGTAATTTCTTCCATTTCTATATATTAACCAAAACCAAAAATATGTTAGAAAAATATAATATAATATCCAATATTAATTAACCTTCACTTGAAGAAATAATAAATTAATCTATAAAGCCTAAAAAATAATGCCCAAATTTAAGGTTTAAACATTCTATAAATAACTAACCTTAAAAAAACTTTAAAATATTATTGACCAAGTTTAAAACCCAAAAATTAAAAGGATTTGATCACATATTCTTCTAATATGAACCTAACATTTATCTCAAATAAAATTAATAAATCCTAAAGTCACATACCAAAAATGTATATTCCCTAATCATATAATCTTAAAAATATGATAATATTTTCAATAAATATCCCGAATAACCAAAAAGGCACAATAAAATCATATATGATTCTGAAATATAATTCAACCTTTATTCCAAAAATAAAATCCCATCTTAGACAAAAAATATTTCCATTTAACTTAATCATATTATGTTCCCAAAATAATGAATTTATTTAAAAATAAATTTAATCACTTAGTCACCTAATCACTTTTTAATCCCATGGATATCTATATGGTAAATCGTATATTACCAAAATGTAATAACCCTTTTATCTGAATTAACCATAACTACCTCAACATAAAATATTATCTTAAACCTAAATGTTATCAATACATTTTAACTTATGTATATAAAATATAAAATAATTCTTCCTCAAATAACCTTTTCGCTATATCAAAAGATACACATAAGGGTTACATATACCTCAAACATTTATTTAAACTCAATAAATGTCTCCCAAAGTAATCCCATCACATAAAACCTAAAAGGGTTATCTATTTCTTTAAAATTAAGATCAAAATTATACTTATTAACCCATAATGGTATCTAAAACTCTTAAAATACCCTCATCTAAATAATACTAACCTACTAAGTTATATAAACAATTCATTTAATACCAATTATAACACCTCATAACTTAAATGACCCATAATTACAACATTTATAATAAGGGTTTCACTTTTTTACATTTTGGGGATATTTTTTAGTTTAGTGTTTTAGATAATTGTGTAAAAAATTACATGGAAATAGTAAATTTTCACACAGTATCCAGTTTTACCTAAAAACAAGTTCTTTATAATGATATACTTTCTTCGTTCAAGGTTATTCCCATATCTAGAACTCTTACTTTATTAACATTTCTAATCATAATTAAGCCCAGTGAAAAAATTTTAAAACTTGGTATAAGAACAAAAATCTCAGTAAGGTATATAAAAATAAATAAACCCATTAGTACACTATGAAAATCCTATAATCCCATAAATGTTTCCATTTTATATAAAAAAATTTGATCTAAAATATTAATTTTCATACTCATGAAATAAGATTAACTGCCCAAATATTTTCATAAACATATCCTAATAAATATTAAATGAAAAAAATAATAATCATGAGGGTTTCTTGTAAAACATCGGTACTCATGAAAACATTTTCTTGAAAAACATACCTTTTAACCTTAAAATGGTATAAAATTTACTATAAACATAAGCTCATTAGATCACCTTATAAAATAAAAATATTTCCATGAAAACTCATTTTCAAGTATATAAAATCAATAAAAGTATCTTGGGACCTTATATTTATATCACTATTACAATCACTCTTACAAGCCCTATTAAAAATGGAAAACCATTCTTGGATAATTCTAAAATAATTACCCAGAGAACATAATCATTACCCAATGCATTGGAGAGATATGCCAAGATCACCCATCATCATAAAAAATTTCGAAGGACTATGTAATAAATAAAACACATACAATCTTTCATTTTAATCATAAAATGTAATAAATTATTCTATTTAACACATCTAAAGAATCACTTTTTGGATTCACATAAAAATAAGGATAAAATCCTTTTTTCTGAAAAATGATAAAAATTTTATATAATAATAGGAATTAAAATATCCTTTTGTAAAACCATGAAAAATTGTATAATAAAATTATTAACGAATAATGTTCATAAAGGTAGGAAATTCCACTCTTGCTGTTTACGTTAAAAAAATATTCCTTTCACACTTTTTTAAAAATATAAAAAGTTACACATTTGGAAAATATTTAAATGTATTCATTTAAAAAAATTGTAAATAAAGTAAAACATAGTGTAAAATGGATTTTAACATACAATTTAATATATTAATAACATACCAGTTACATTTTATAGAATATGTATATGGAGAAAAATTATAATGAAAACTTTTTAACTTTTAAAATAATGTTTTAAAGAAAAATCCCTTACGACTTTCATAACTTTTGAAAGAAAAAGTATGTTGAATAAGAGAACTTGAAATTTTTTTGTAAACCATTTTTTTTAGTAAAATAATGATTAAATAGATTCAAAAGGTATCTCATACACCAAAAAAAATTAAACATGTGTTTAAAATGGCATAAGTCTCAACGAAGGAAATTGAGATGAGGAATCCATTATCTCGATTCTAATTCACCATGCATATACTTTAAATCATATATAAAAACTCAAATTAATCTTATAATTTATTAATAATATTTTTAAGGGGTATTAAATTATTATTTTCTATTTTATATTATTTATTACCATGCCTTATAAATTTACTAAATTGATTAAGTTAATGTCATGTGTTTTGAGGATGTTCCATTCATAATCGAAAAACAACCTCTTTGGGTTGAACTTGGTCAATTGGGTCATAATTACTTCATATATAGAAAATTAATCATAATATAATTATTTTTTTTATATATTAAACACAAATTTATAACTATCTATGAAATTCATACATGAAAAATGAATTACATCACTTCATGGAGGTGGTAATCCACACGTACGCATGAATGAAATCATAAGTTTTCAACGGATGGAAGGGAAATAATGTAAGTAATATATTATCGTTATATAATCATAATTATTTAATTAATATCATAATTATTTATTTTTTCAATCATTTTTACCATCCATATGATTTGGTGATGAAAAGAAATACACATCGCTTCGTGGAGGTGGTAGTCTGCACGTACACACGAGCGACATTTTTATTTCCCGTAGAACATAAAATAAGATTAAAAAGAGTTATACCATTATGATAATAATATTTTAGAATATTTAATATAATTATTTTATTATTTTATCATGGTTAAATAATATTTGAAGGAGGCATAAAAATAAATTAAATGAAATAACTTAGTTAAGAGTTATATCTCTTCTTTGTAAATCCTCATTTGGATACCCCTTAATCTTGTTTTAAGATGGTATTTTGGTGATAAAAGAACATATAGGTTATTGGGAGGATGGTTTTTAAGGGACTAGGGTAGGTATTGGTCGATCTAAATTTCTCAGATAGTGTGATGAAGAGAGGATAAGTGGTTCCCTTTTATAAGTGAGGGGAGTGACATTCTTGTAATTATTCAAAGTTTTAAATTAATAAAAGGTATCATTTATGATAAAGTGGAACAAAGGAACCCAAAATTCATAGGTAATATGTGATAGGTTATAAATAAAATAAACCATTCACATTTAGAAAAGTTTTTGGGATATTTTAAACCCTATTTCTTAGTTAAATCCCTTTAAATCCAATTTAACCGTAACCATGACAACTTAATTTTTTTACCATGATAACTTAATTATGTGTACAGAAAAGGGGCCTTATAACCAAATTTTAAAATGATGATTCAAAAATTGGAATCCATTTTATCATATTCAAAATATATTGGTGCTATACATTACACTTAATATAAGTACACAAAATGCATGGAAGCAATTTTTTTAAGAAAATACCAGATTTAAGTGTAAAAGTCATTTCATTGTGAAATCAGGTAATAAGTTGATTTAAAAGAATGTTTTTGGTTAAAAAATAAAAAGGATTTTTTTATAATTTTGGATAAAAACAGACATAATTTAATCTTCTAAACATACCATTAAATGGAAAGAACCAAAAATAGTTTTTAATTTGAATAAAATACAACTTATGTTCAAAAAAGTAAATATTGGTTTAAAAAATTCAAAATAATATTTTAAAATAAATTATTTAACTCCTTTAAAATATATTTGGTCAATAAAAAGGTTTCATAATTTATTATTCCATGCAAAAATCATAATAATGTCTTAAAAGTGACATTATTTGAAAAACCAGTATTTTCACTATTCACCAAAAAAATAAACTATTTTAGATAAATATAAAAAATAAACCTTAAGATAAATTGGATATTATGATATAAAAAATTAATTCTATTTTATCAAATTCAATATATAAAAGTGGAGTAAATTAATTATTATAACCACACACAAAATACAATAAAAACCAATTTTGTAGTATAAAATTACATTATTATCACTACTTATATAATAAAAATAATTAAATTAATGTTAATTAATTAAATTGGATATATAATAAAATTATTTTAGTATAACCATATATCAATTTTAATTGATTTAATTTATTAAGATCAAAATACATTGCACACAAAAAACAGTTTTATGAAAATATCACTTTTACCTTTAAAATGATTTATTATAAGAAAGTGGTGTTTATTTGAGGTATGAATCCTTTTAAATTTGTTATAATACTTTTATTGGTATCTAATATGGATTCCATATGAGGTTATAAAGGTTTTAGGGGTGTACGAGGCTTATTCGGAGCTCAAAAACTTGACTGGTGGATAAAAACACTAGGCCACATAGTAGTAGAAACTGTACGGCCCAGCCCACACAATATTTACTAACTATGTGGGGATAGAAAGTGGGGTGAATAAGGAAACATGGTTTTCCCTGACCATTCTCTAGGGGAAGAATGCTCATAAATAATGTCTTCAGTTTTTAGAAGAGGAGATTCACAGTTGGAATACAGTTCCCCCAACCATGTGGTCTAATAGTGTGGGTATCCTCCTTAAGTAGTGGGAGGCACATGATTGGCACATAGTTTTTCCAACCATGAACCCAGACCATGTGACCCAGATATTTTGGGTAAAATTACTAAATTTCCCTTAAATCTAATTAAATCCACACACCTTCTTATTTTCTCATTTCTCTAATTTGTAGTGGGTTTTCATCCCATTTGATCTTCTTCCTCCCTCAAGCCAGGTACTTTAGTAGCTTGGTCGTCCAAATTAAAAATTGATATCCATTTGTCTCATTAGACTGATGATGGTATGTTCCTAAATCATCTTTCACCTATCTTCATTTCTCTTATCCTCGAAATACTTATGGAGGTGAAGGATCATATGCGCCACTACTAGAATTTTGGGTTATAGCCACGATTTATAAAAAATGTGGCTATATCAAACATAAATCCACAATGGTCGTGGCTATACCCTACCCCCTCACACTTACCCCTCTCTATACCCTCCCTCAATCAAGATTCTTCCCATCCCTCAAACCTTATTCTGCTTCCCTCCCTCACAATTTTTTCTATCATCTTCCCACTTCTCCTCTCGGCCTCCTCCACCTTCTGGCCTCCTCCGAGCCTCCCCTTCCTATATCCACATCCCCACCTCATCCTCACCTAACCACGTCACAACATCTGCCTCCACCTTCTAGCTTCCCCACCTCCCCGTCTCCCCCTTCCTGCATCCGAATCCACACATCCCAACCTCCTCTTTCTCACATCCTCGCCTCCCCACCTCCCTGCCTCCCCACCTCTATTGGTCCCCCACCCCTCTCATCTAAAATTTTGGCTCCACCTCATATATCATCCCTATTGATCTCCCTCACACACCCCACCCACATGGACTACACATCGCCTCCCTCATGGATCCCAAAAACCATAGACACCTTCCTCTTGCAGGCTCTTGTCCCAAAAAAAACGATGGAAGGTATGTATTTCATTATCCTGTAATTTAATATAGATTTGAAACTTCTATATTTCTGATATTTTCAATCCCATATATAAATGAATTTCATGACTTTTTTATAGTCTCAATCCTTCTTTATTCTTATATGTGGAGTCTCATATCTCATGTAAATCACCAAGATCGCCTCTATATCAATATCTATTATGTCATTTCTCATAGGTAAACATTCTTCTTGATACGCTCATCACTAAAATCGAGTGGTTGTTTTCTATCAAAATTTCAACCAAAATTATCACCACAGTTTCCACTATGGCATGTCCATCTTCTTATTCTTATTTTAATTTTTTTGGTCTATGTTCTATTGCATCATGAAATTTCTTTAACTTTAGCTACTTACTTGGTTGTTCCTTCCATTCAAGCTTGAATCATGTAATATACCCCCAAATTTTTGAATTTAAATGTGCAGAATAAGCATCATCAGATTTATTTATGTCAATATATAACCTATATTCTCTGTCCAAGGACTCAAACATAACTTTCATTGACACATATATAGTACCAGTCTAATGAATCGTATTCCCAAGCATATACTGTATTTTCCTTTATTCATAGAACAAGGCTCTCTATGATTCTTGTACTTCTACACATCATTATGAAATTAGCTATGGTATGGTAGTGTTTCCCATTTTTTAATAAGTAGTTTGTAATCTCATCATGATCATCATTACAACATATTGATCATTATATCACTATTTTATAGATTCCCTAATCTTTTTATCTATGGTGTTTCATTTGGATATCATAGTGTGAACATGTACTCTGAATCAATATTTTCACTTTACCAAAATAATCACATCATGAACATTGTCCATACACTTATTCATAATCAACAAGATATCATGTAGAGAATTACTCATTTATTTAAGTGTGGTATCAATGTTTGTAGCACAATATTATCCACAAACATGACATTGAATATGATATAGGTGATGTTGTTTCATTTAAAAATTCATGTGTGTTCATGTTTTAATAGGTAAACACTATCACACCAAGGCTATCCCACATTGAAGTTTACATAAATATATATATATCGTTGATAAAATAAATGTACTCCCTTAGATATTTGATAAAGTCTAATGTAATCAAGTTATCTCATGTGGCCAACCATGTTAACCTGTGGATATGGATACTAAGCACCCTTCACCCACCTACACTCTCATACCTCCACCAATCCATGTAGGCTCTCTGACTCTTCACATATGCGAGTATCAGATGTCGTCTAAGATTTGAGCTTATCTGATGTCTCATTGATGCTAGCTACTCGATTAATGTTTTTATTTAGGGACCAAACCAATTTTTTAAAACACATCAATTTCCCTTTGCTAAATAGTAGAATGAGTAGTATAGAACCCATCAATACTTTAATAATCCCTTCAACCCGAACTATATCACTTAATCCAAGTATATTTTTATAAAATATTTTTTATTTATTAAGATTATTAAACACAAGGATTATAGAAAATCACTTTCAATTTGATCAATATTTACATAAGTGAATAGATCTTAATTAATACAATTGAAAACATTCTTTACAGCTTCATCATTTCTTTCAACATTCTTAGGCATGTGTTTCTTAATATTATTAACAGATTCAAAAAATGTCTCATAACTTCTTCAAAACTAGATTAACATGAATAATCTTTTCTTCTATATTCATGATAAGTACAACCCAAACACAAAGTGGGTTAAAAAATCAATCACTTTTTATTTTTTGTAAATACCCATTCTTGAAAATGGTATAACATTATATTGACCAATTCTTCTTCTTAATTCATTATTATTTATTTCTTTCCCTCATTCTCATTGAATTATCTCATTCTATTCTCTCCCATTATTTATAATAAATAAAAATCAGATAAAAGAGGATAGTATCACTTAAAACATAAGAAATATGTTATCATTCCTCCCACTCAAAGTCTACATGATCTATGCTTTGTATAGAAAACATGAGGGTTTTAATTTAGATAATAAAGTTTTATATTTATCAATAGATAATGATACCAACTAATAAAAATTACCATTACTCATTCCTGGTTTTTTCATGTTTCCATAAGTTGAAACAGAATACTACCAATTTATAATTTTTTATTTTTATAAGAGTAACCTAATATCATGCACTCATCTCAAAACACTAGTTTAAAACATTTGAGTACATGTAGTAGGTATTAAAAATTAGTCTAGATACCTTTTCCAATTTTTCATCTTTTCTTTTCATTTATTAAAATAAATTATCTCCCTTAATATCTAGACTGATTTTTGAGAATCTAAGGATAAGATATTATTAATACATAACTTTTCAGCGAAACTTCCCCAAGAACCTTTACTTTAATAAATTATATTCTCAGGTAGATTCTCAAGCAACTCCCCATCTATGGATGATACCCTCTTTCACTTTATCAAGGTATATATTTTCTTCAGATGTAATTTAGAGTGAAATTTGATAAATCTTACCAAGATGGTTACTTTTTTTAGATCTGGAATGATTACTCGAGCTTAATTTTCTTCATTTTTTCTCAATTTTAGAATAAGAATCCCCATTAAATACCTACTTGGTAAGAAAAAATATACACTAAATTTTTTAAATTAATAAGGAAAAACCTTTTTAGCTCCTTATAGTGAAAAAAACTAAAAATTTCTTCTCAAACATGGAACTATTTCTTTTCCTACTCTAATTTTATATAAATTCTTCATATTGGATTTTATAGCTTACATAGAAGTCTTTGTTAGAATGGATTATTTTATTCTTTATATATATGACATTTATTTTTAACATGTTCCATCAAAGAATGTGCATCACTTGGTAATTTCACCATTATTTTTAGGATTTCATCTAGGGATTGTATAATTTTCAAGAAACTCTATGATTTGTGACTAGCCAACTTGAACTTCCCACAAAACATTTCATGACTTCTTGTGTTATTACCTTTTTATAATCCCTCATGATGCTCATAATTTCCATATTTTTGTGGAATATATTTTTTCCTTTAATAATATCTTTCTATTGTTATTATTGAATCTTTGTTGTCTTTTATAAATCAGAAGGCCAGAAAACTAAAAAAATAAAAGGGTATATTGAAATCTTATTTATAGTCTCCATAAGAATATTTGAGGGTGATTTTTTTTTTCACATTAGTTTTTATAATGTATCACTTCTCTTGTACTTCATAGACTTTTATTATACCCGATCATCCTTTTATTTGTTGTTAATGGATGGATCACCCTTCTTTATTATACCATATGATCTTTTATCTTCATTTTATTTTGATAAATACTTAGATGAAAATTTATCACATATGCGACCACTACCATTTCATTTACCATAAATATTTTAAAGTTTTTCAATTCTTTCTAGAGAAAAAATATTAACCCATTTCACCTATTGTTTTTACATTATCTTAGGATTAATACATATCAATGATGAATTTATCCAAATATCAACAAGATATATATCGTAACAGCATTAAAATTCATTATTCCTGAACCTGTTATAAAACTATAAATACACTATAAACTTTGTTCTTATTTTATGAATTTCATGCTATCTGGGTTTTTAAATCTAATAGTATTATCTTTTGAAAATTATTTTCAACTTTTTAGGTTCCATTTGAGGAATAAAAACACTACACTAACATTTATCTACCTTGAATATAGTGTTGGGTTTCTTACCTGGTTTTTCTTCCTCTCTTGAAGGCGACATGTTGGGACTTGTTTCCTCTTGGATTGAGGAAGGTGTTTCCATTCAGTTTCTTTATATTGCATTCCTTGGGAATATTTAAAGTTTTAAAATGTTATTCTTTATAATATATACCTATAGGTGATACCCATGTTGGATTTTAAATTGTTTTCAAATGGTTTTTTACTTGGAATGGAGTTACTGTATAGTGTTTGTGAAAAATCCCGAGTGGATCTTTCAAAAGAATTTAGGTATTTTAATTTTTTTTGACACCTATTAAGTTTTCAAAGGAGATTATTTGGGTGGTTTAAATTATCGATTTATAAACATAAGTGTTTTGTACCATGTTTTTAGTTATTTTAATACTTTCATGGTCTTTGCTTCTATTTGCGATGTTTTATGGAATTTTCCTAAGGAAATGTCATTTCTAAATGGTTTATAATGAATTTATTATGTTTGAAATGGAATGAAATATGCGATATCATTTATTAGTGTAATTCTTCTTTTGTGATACTTATTTGGATTATGGTTATTTTTTTTATATCCATTAATTAAAATGATTTCAAGGGTAAACTCTCCTAAAATTAAATTAGACCCTCACCAATATTAGGGAAACTCTTGTGTACGAGGATACTTAAATGAGGTTATGTGGCCCTTTGGATTATACCTATAGGTTTGGGTTAGATCATTATAATATGGTGTTAGTGGCTTGAGGTACCTTTTTTTATTAAACTATTCTAGGTTATGGTTAAAAGGAGATTAGTTGTTTGTATCTTGTTAATGAAGTTTCCATGTTCTTGGATAGATCAAGATAATTGGTTCTTGGGGGGCTGGTGCAGAGGGGGGGGGGGCTAGGGGTTTGGTGCAAGGGGTGGGTACACTGGGGGTGGGGGTGGGGGTGCAGTTGGGTGGGGACGGTAGGGGGGGTGTAGTGAGGGTGAATGAGGGGTGTAGGGGCGATGTTTGGTGCTAGGATGGGGGTGTAGTGGGGTGGGGAAAATAGGGTAGGGGGTGCATTGGGGTTGAGAAAATAGGGGTGGGGGGTAGTGGGGGTGAAGGAGGGGTGATGGGGGGTGGGGGGGGGGGTGTAGGGGTGGGGGTGTAGTGGGGTGGGGACAGTTAGGTGGGGGTGAAATGGGGTGGGGATATTAGGGGTGGGGTGGGGTGGGGGGGCAGTGGGGGTGAAAGAGGAGGCATGGGGAATGGTGGGTGTAATGGGGTGGGTGGGGGGGGGGGGTTGTGGGGTGGGATATATGTGTGTGTGGGGGGGGGTGCGGGGGTATGGGGGGTAGTTTAGTTAGGGGGTGTGCAGTTTGGGGGGGGGCTATGTGTCGAGGGTGCTGTAGGGGGGAGGGAGTGCTGTGCAATGTGGGAGGGGGGGATACAGGAGGAGGGGGATGTGTTGGGGGGGGTTGTAGGGGGTGAGGGGGGTTGTCCAATGTTGTGTGGGGGGGCTGTGTGTAAGGGGTGGTGGTGGTGGTGTGTGTGTGTGTGTGTAGGGGGGGGGGGGTGGTGCAGGGGGACTAGTGTAGGGGGGATAGTGGAAGTGTGTGTGTGTGTGGGGGGGGGGGGGGGTGCATGTAATGAGGGTGTCAATATGCCCTATTTTGATAAAATATGAATTTTCATTTACACCCATAATGATTTTAGATGGTTCACACCCCATTTTTCCTTCTCCTCATTCAATTTGGAATTGGGTTCATCCAAGGGTGTCTCTTCCACCTTTTTTTCATGGTTTTAAGCTTCTCTATCCCAATTCCATGTATATTTCTCATAGCAAGACCCTATTTCCTCATTGTTTTCATCCCATTATTCTCCATATCCCTTTATCCATTGGTTTCTTCCTCTCCCATTAATCCTTGGGGATTCTAGGGTTATATTTCATGTTTGAGGTAGTTTAACCATGGGGTATTAGGTTTATAAGGCTTATATAGGATTCCACTTCAATGCATATTTATTTATGAGATACCAATGATTTCTAAACTTATATTCCATTATCACATAGAAATTATTTATGATTATGATTTATTCAATATCCACACAAATTATTATATAGAAAATATTTTTGATTTATATTTGTTCAATATCCCCTTCCAACTATGTTTTGTGTATACATTTTCTCACATATGAATTTTGTTATACTTTTCTCACATGTTAGCATATTCTTGTGATTATGTCTAGTGATTTCATATTTATACATTTGATATCTTCTCAAAGTATACATGTTTCCTTCTTGCACTATTATGGACTTTATTCTTGATTTTGATTTTATACATACATAATTGAATTATAAAATCATTTATCACTCCTTTGACCACATTGATTAAAATTGCAGTGGATGGTCTTCATGTTTCCCAAATTCAAAAGGATAGACTTATTAGAACATCATATTGAATAAAACAATCATTGAAAAAGGTACGATTCTCATCTCTTTCTTCTTTTTTTATATGAAAGGTATGGATTATTGTCAATATTTTTCCTGAATTTCAGAAATCAAAGTGGGTTTCCACAAGAGAATTAAGTTTCTATATCAAAATTCAATAGGCTAGAGATATAATTCTTCACAGGAAATAGGTATTTTGTAGTTTAGTTTTTTTATTTATCGCATCATCCACTTAGGAATTTTAATGCTTTCTACAGATAGAGGGTAGTTATATCTATGAAGGGGGATATAAGGGCACTAGAAGTAGCTACGAGGTTTTCTTTATAGGGGAGGGAGATCGAGGTAGTGTAGGGAATAATTTGTTTGTTTCATTCTTTCTATTTTTATACTATGTTACTTTTTTTATTTTCCTTAGGCATGGACATCCAATGTACGAATGAGTCTTGGAGAAATACTATCATTTAACCATCCTTTCCTTTTGGATTCACATTTTTAGTTCAATTTCACTTAGCCTTTTTGAGGCCACTCATTGGCCAAAATCCGATAGAGATTCAAAGAGTATAGGAGAATTTTATATTCAAGATTTAGATATTTACTTCATAATGAATTTTCTAGAGATTGATTTTCACAACTTAAAGGAATACTCCCAGCCTCAATCACAAGTAAATCCTTACATTCCAAAATAGAAATAGTACGATTCCCTCCCTCTCAAACAAACTCATACTTATACTCCATGTATAACAACACCCTTACATATCCACCTAGGGTGTTATAAAGAACACACTTATGCATCAATAAAAAAACCCTTATATATCATCCACACCCTTACGTATGAATAATAAGACACTTACATATCAATATTATTACCCTTACATATCCCCCTCCTTGTTTATGGGAAGTATATGGGAGGTCTCAATAAACTACCAAGTAGACTGCTAAGGGATTATCCCTCACTGTCCTCCTAGTCATCATCCCTTTCATAAATATTACCATCATCGTCCTCTCTTGAAAATACACCTTTACATCAAGGTGGAAATTAGGGAGTTGTTTTTCACCTCCACATAATCCCATGTTTCCTCCATGTTGTTCTTCTATTCCACATGACTAGCCACATTTGAGTGCTTTCATGGATAATATTCGATAATACATTTGTTGGATAGTCTTTTTATTCAATAATTTTTCATGTAAAACTTCTTCCAAGAAATGTTTATCAATATTTTCCTTCAATTGGGACACATGAAACATAGTATGTATCCTACTATTTTTAGGGAGTAAGAAATTGTAAGAAACTGTCCCAATTTTCCTAGAAATCACAAAAGTGACCATAGTACCAAGATCCAACTTCTATTTGATCTTAGATGTAACCCTAGGTTGATTATGTCTCAAATCACCCTAACTATATCTCCATCCTAGTAGTTCATATCCCTTTGATGTTAATATAGAAAATTCTCAATTATTTATTGATCACTATGTATATTCACTTAGTGTTACTGTAATGATTCCTCTCTGATACTAACAATAGCACAAAGTATGACATTTAACTTCACATAATCATTTATAAACACTTCAAAAACATTTTTTTTGTATATTTTTGGTCTTAAAGTACCTGATGTGTCCCCCATTTAGGATAAGAATAAAAGTTTCAATGTATCATAGGTATTAAAAACAATTTATTAAGAAAAAAAATGTTTGTTTTAGAAAATGGATGCCCAATTTAGGTTGTATATCCCAAATTTATGATACAATATTATTGAAAAGTTTCCTTTATTTCCATTAATACTTCATTAATTTGTATCTCATAATTCACTAATTTGAGTTTAACTCAACTTGTCCAGGAAAATTATATTTTTAACTATAATTCCTTAATTACTCTTCAAAAGTCATCTGCAACATTATTTAATCTACAAATCTTGTAGACAAAGTCAAAATATTAACCAAAGAGATTTTTCTGCAAACATGGTTGGTTCATCAATACTTCCCATTGACAAATCATATTCTTGAGGCTTTAATGTTCTATATAAACCTAAAAATTAATTTCTATAAATTATTATTTCCAATTATTAAATGAATGTAATAGAGATATTAAATTTTTTGATAGGACAAATTTGGAATGCTTCTTCCTTAATGTCCACAAAATCCATTTTGGATATATCTTTCTTTGTTTTATTCTTTTATTTTATCTTAATTGGGGTAGTATTGTCCAATTACTTTACTATAGAATTTTTTTCACTCAACTTCTTCCTTATTTATTTTTAAAAGGTTCTTATTTTTATAATATATTTAGATCATCTTCATGATCTAATTTCATCATGGAAATATTCTTTATCCAGCCCTTGAAATCTATTATTGAGAGGGACATATATTTCCTTTAGTACATGCTATTTTAATCTCTTCATTCCAAATAAACCCCTCTTATATCTTCTACTTGATACATGGTCAGAAATATTATAATTATTAGGATAATACCCATACCTCCATCACTACACTTCATAACTCAGTATTTCATGTTTTCCACCAACTTCATAACAATCAATATATTCCCATGCCTCAACAAAAAATAGGAAATGTTCCCATGTATCCCATAAAAGTAGAACATATTTTTATTCCTTCTTGAGGTGAAAATAAATTTTTCCTTGAGGGTGCATGGGGTGTGACGGGGAGGGAGAGGGGGATAGGGGGTGTGTAAGGGAGGGGGCATGGGGTGTGCAGGGGGGAGGGGGAAGGGAAAGGGGGTGTGAAGGGGGAATGGTGAGGGGGAAGGGGGGTAGAAGTGGGGTGTGTAGGGTGTAGGGGAAGGGGGGTGAAAGCTGCTGGAGGAGGGTGCATGTGGGGTGAAAGGGGGAGGGTGTAGGTGGGGGAGGGGGGGGGGTAAAGGGTGTGTAGGGGAGGGGCAGGGGCAGTGGGTGTGCAGGGGTAGGGGGTTTGCAAGGGGGCATGGGGGTGTGCAGGGGGAAGGGTGAGGGGGTAGGTGAGTTGAAAGTGGAGTGTACAGGGGGTGGGGGAAGGGGGAGGGGTTCAAGGTGAAGGAGGAGGGTGTAGGTGGAGTGTAAGGGGGAGGGTGTAGGTGGGGGGATGGGGGGTGTTCTGGGGAGGGGGTAGGGGGTGTGAAGGGGGGAGGGGGGAGGGGAAGAGGGTGTGCAGTGGGAAGGGTGGGGGGGTTCAAGTGGGGTGTGCAGGGGGGAGTGGTAAAGGGGGAGTAAGCTACACGGGGAGGGTGCAAGTGGGGTGAAAGAGGGAGGGTGTATGTGGGGTGCAAGGGGGGGTGGTGCAAGTGGGGTGTGCAGGGGGGAGGGGGTTCAAGCTATAGGGGGAGGGTGGAGGTGGGGTATAGGGGGGAGGGTGTAGGTGGGGGGATGATGACCCTTAAACATGTTATATCAATATGGGAATGGTCACCCTTATATAATTGTGATACGATACGGGCACGAAGACCCTTATATAATTGTGATACTATATGGGCATGGAGACCCTTATATAAATGTGATACGATACAGGCATGGAAACCCTAATATAATTGTGATAATATACAATAATGAAATGCATTGAGATACTATATGGGAATGATATACCTTAATGTGATACGAGGCATGGAATCACTATACGTGATACTGGGCAAGGAATCCCTATTTTGTGATACTAGGCATGGCATCCCTTTCTATGATAATTGGTATAGCGTACCCTATACTAGTGTGATATCGAACATTAAATCCCATATAAATGTGATACTAGGCATTGTGTCCATTGATACATGTTCATAGTTACTACAACATGGGGTGAAACAAGTAGTGTTAGCCTGGTTTCCTTTAGGAAATAGAGCTGACCCATTTACAGTTGTTATTTTTGCTTTACATTATTATATCTTTAGAGTGCCATATTGTATACATGACTGGATGTTTATAGATACTATCATTGGTGGAATACTAAGTTTATCTAACACCATATCTAGGGAACCTATGGCACCTAGGAATACTATATGATTGTAGGTTTAGATAAGGGGAAGCTTCCTATTATGGATGTGTGACATTCTGGCATGTCTTAGGATGGTGCTTGGTAGAAGATGACTGGGCTAGATCTCGGGAGCTGGGATTGATTTTTTAATTTTTGTACCTTTTTTTAAAGTACTGCTACCTTCTATTTTTATCTATGTTTTCCTAATTTATAGATACATGACTTACATTATCACCCTTCTGTATATGATTTAGTTACTACATTTGATTATTACTCAGTACTGGGTTATTCTTATCTGTTTCCACTAATTATTAACTATTATACTACCTCTTCTATTTATCTATCGATTGTATCATTGTGATACTCTATTAATGAGAGAATATACTCCCTATAGACACAATTAAGTCCATCATTTCTAGTCAACATCCTCTAGAATTCATGGAGATGCACTTGACGTCACATGGCCCATCGGGCTCAGGGAACTACTGAGTGGAACCTAGGTCTGTGATGTCACAAATTGGTATCAAAGGGGATTCTTTTCTTACTTTACTATTTTGAAACAATAATCAATAGATTAGAAAGGAACTGTGATTTGTTAATGAGCTATTCCTCAGAGTAGATGACCGTTTTATAGAGAAAATCCAAAATGCCTTGAATGGAATTTGTTTTCTATATTATTCTTATTACAGTTGATTTGATTCCATCGTTGTGTGATGCACTTGAATTTTAATATTATTATTAATATGATTTATTTTTATCTTTTATCCTTGGCCTGATGAGATGAGGGAAAGGAATCATTGAGAATGCATCATATTAAGCACATTTTGGGAAATTCACATGCCATGCATATGCCATTCCATATAGGATAATTGTATTTTTTTTATAGCTTTTGATTTCCCTGAGTTATTTGATTGATATAAATAGAATTTTTTTTAGTTAACTATTCTTATAGGTGATTGAGAAAACACAGTTGGTACTTAGATTGCCTTCTATAACCTAATAGTGTTTTCTTACATAGGCTATTATAGACACCCTAAAAAGTCAACTATGAAACGTTGAGTCATGGACCATTGGTCACATGAACTAGAATGTTGCATGGTATGGATTGAATGGACTCCAAATTTCAGTTCATAAGATCTATGAGCCCTTATAGATCAGAAGTTATGAAACATTTGGTTAAACCAGTTAAAAAAATTAAATGTAATACAATTTTAAATTTAATTGAAATTGTAAAACACATAGATTGACCTAGTCCCGACCTTAGTAGGGGGAAGTAGGTAGCATTGTTGTGGTTATATAAAAGTTTTTCTATCACCCATACCTGACTCATTGGGCTGGTAGAGGGGTGATACTATTACATAGAAATGATATATACATGTTCTATTTACTACATAAGGCGTATTTTTATATTATTGAATCCTATCTAAGGTGTGTGTTTGGAAATTATAAAGCAATTTCAATATGAAATCCTCTGGTTGTATCCTAGCAGGGCTGTGATTACCACACTCTAGAGGTGGTGGGCCCTGGGCCACTAGTTATACCTTTAGTAGTTCCTCATGTTTCACTTATTCCTCTTCCTGACATGAGAGATGATTCTCGATTTTGATGATATTTCCTATAGCTTATTCAGACCTTATAAGACTCACATCTACCCCTTCTATGGGAGAGTTGACTAGGGAGTTCTAGTAGCAGCATCTGCCAATTTTTTTGGGGGTTGATGGACCATAGGTTGAAGAGTTATGGCTTGATAATGTTATGTATATATTAGAGAATCTAGATACACCTCCTAAGAGGAGAGTGAAACTCGCTACTTATATTCTATGAGGATCCACCTAACACTGGTGGGATTTATTGTATCAGGCTGGTGAGTATTGGGAAGTGACTTGGAGGGATTTCTAGTTGATATTATTTGATTATTTCTTCATTGAGACTCTAAGGGGTTATCTTTATAGGTATTTCATGAACCTACAGTAGGGTTCAATGAAAGTAATGGACTATTTATCTCACTTTATAAAGATTCATTTCTTTACACCCATCTATAATATTGATGAATCAGTGAAAGAAAGATGATTTGTGGATGGTCTGAGGCATCCTATTTTTTGAGGATTTTTTTGGTTGACTACCATATCTAAAATAGTGAACCAGACCCTCATCACCAAGAAGAACCTAAGGGAAGAAGACAATGTGATCTAGAGTGGTTCAAAACCTAGATAGAGTAGTGGTTTTACTAATAGTCGGAAGCGACACTTTGAGACTATGCACGTGAGTAGTGGTAGCTAGTTGACACCCAAAAATAGTTAGGTGGTATTCCACTAGTTTGGGATGTCAGGGAATAATCAGTCTTAGTGTCCTATAGACCCCATTGAGTTCTGAGGATATGGAAGATTAAGGCATCTTCAGTGATTATTCAGGCCCTTCACGTCTGTTCTGAGTGGAAGAGGATCTGTGCTAGATCTAACTTTACAAAAAAGTTTTGTAGCACCTCACTAGATAGGTAGCTGGAGTAATAATGGTTGTATAGGTATAGGAGGGGGTTATGGATGAGGTAGCCAGAGTTCATATTTTCATAAACAACAGAGAAGATCCACACCAAGTGGTCTGGTTTCATCACAAGGCCCTGGATTTGGCAATATCTATTCAATGAAACCTATATCAGAGGAGCATGATGCTGAGCCATCTACTATTCAAGGTACTATTCTAGTATCCTCTACTATATTTTTTTCCATATTCAATATGGGTGTATCATATTATTTTATATATTTTCTTATTTTCGAGTGCCTTTGGATTCATGTGGAGTACTCCTGTGGTGTTATAACCCTTGATATACCTTTAGGTATATGATAAGAGAGCATATTCCAGTTCAAGGACATTCCTCTTGAGGCAGGCAACCATTATTTCTTATGGAACCTCTTTATCCTTAAGATTAAAGGCTTTTATTTCATTCTCAGGATGGAATCGTTCGTTCCCTATCACGCCTCTGTGGTTTTTTATCACCAGAGGGTGTTGTTTACATCACCAAACATTGACACTTATATTCACAATGGTGAGTGGGATGTACAAGTCAGTAGAGATGGACTAACACATATTGTTCTAGGCAGTGTGATTGCCCATATTTCCAGTATTTACATGAATGATCAGGTACTGCATCATTCCTCCTTATAGGATAACTACTATTAAGTTGTAGGAGCTTAAGAGTTAGCTAGAATATTTATAGGACAAGGGTTTAATATGACCCAGTACTTATCCTTGGGGTTTTCCATTATTTTTCATCAAGAAGGTATATGTAACCCTCAGTATTTTCATTGATTAATAGAAGTCTAATCATCTTATAGTGAAAAAACAGATATCCTTTATCACAGATTGATGATATTTTTGATTATCTCAGAGGAGTGAAGGTATTCTCAATGATCGACCTAATGTTGGGCTATCTTAAGTTTGATTAAAACCTTCATATATTCCACATATGGATTTACATAGTCGGTATGAATTATATGAGTATCTTGTTATTCCGTTTGGTCTTAAAAACATTCCTTCCATCTTCATGGATTTGATGAATAGGTTTTTATGTCCCTACATGGGTTCCTTTTTCATGGAATTTATAGATTAAGTCTTGGTGAATTCTAACAATCATAACAAAAATTCCACTCATCTTGAGATTGTTTTGAATACACTGAGAGAGCACCAACTATATTATAAGCTCAAAAAATGTCATTTATGGATTGAAAAGGTTCACTTATTGGGTCACATTATGTCAGAGTAAAGATTTTTGGTGGACCTAGATAAGGTGAGATATGTGGTTACCTAAGAGAATCCTAAAAATATCTTTGATATACAAAGGTTATTGGGGGAAATATAGTTACTACCAGTGTTTTATATAGGAATTATCATAGTTAGAATCACCTATTACTATATTGAATAATAAGGGTGTTAAGTTTATATGGTTTTAATCCTATGAGATAACAATCTAGGAGTTGAAAGGGAGATTGAATTCATCACTGAACTCGATTCTTCCAAAACTGAGAAGGAGCTATACATTCTATTGTGACACATCAGGTATCGAGATAAGAGGATTTCTGATGTAGGAAGATCGAGTTTTTGTGTATAGGTTGTGGTAGTTGTGACCTCATGAGATAAATTACCTAATGCATGATCTAGAGTTTTCAATTATGTACATGCCCTGTGCTGTTGGATACATTACCTAATGGGAGAGCATTATTTGGTGTTTATGGACCATAAGAGCCTCAATTATATTTTAAAATAGGGAGATTTAATTCTTAGGAAGTGAATAGGGGATGAATATCTAAAATCCTTTTACATGGAGCTATCAAATATGCATGGGAAAGTGAATTCTATTGTAGATGCTCTGAGTAGGAGGAATCAAACATAGGTAGTTCAGGAGGCTTGTAGTGAATGATAGATTATGGACCTGTTTTTTGAGATGCACATTGAGGTGCATGACCATAATGGACAATATATATTTTTATCTCTATCAGTGAACTCTTCACTTCTAGAAAAGGTAAACATGAGGTAGTTTTGAGATCCGGAAGGATTGGTTGTAAGAAAATGTATAGTTGGAGATGACCTGCCTCCAAATTGGAATATTGATAATGAATACATCCATCATATACATGGGAATATCTAGGTTCCCATATATATGAGAGAGGATTTAATTAGTGATTCATAGGATTCATTGTGGGTGGTTCAACTAGATATCTCCAAGATGTATAATTACATGTGATGATAGTATTGGTGGCCATGGATGAAGCATCAGATATTAAGATTTATCGTTAGGTGGTAATCTATTAGTAGGTGAAGGTGGAGAACCAATGACCTTATAGCTTGTTACAGTTGTTATTGTTCCCAAAATGGTAATAAGTGGACTTTGTGATGGATTTTTTCATCAGCTTATCGAGGTATCCTCATGGAAGTGACATAGTTTGGGTTATCATTTATCAACTGAAAAAAGTATCCCATATCCTTTCTATCTAGGATACTTTCTCATTTGATGATCTGGATAGATTATATGTCCCTTAGATTATACAACTACACAGGGTCCCTCGTACCATCATTTTAGATAAGGATTCTCATTGCACACTGAGGTTCTAACAGGGGTTGTAGAAGGCTATGGGTACACAGATGCTTTTGAGAACATATTTCCAACCTTAGACCAGTATTCAATCCAAATAGACTATACATGTGTTAGAGGACATGATCTAAGAATGCATACTTGATGTTAATGCTTCTTGGGAGAATCATATTCCTCTCAATGATTTCGCCTATAATAACAGCTATCTGACAGCAATTCAGATGGATCCTTATGAGTCCCTATACGGTAGGTTGTTCCATTCATCCCTATGTTAGTTAGAGGTAGGAGAGGTTTAACTACTGGGTCCTCGTCTCATTCAGGACACTTTAGATCAGGTTCATCTTATTAGTAGTTAGATATATACCACTTAGTCTAAACATAAATCTTATGCCTATCCTTGTCGATGACCTCTAGAGTTTGAGTTTGGGGATCATGTATTCTTACGAGTATTGTCCAAACCTGGGAATAAATAGATATGGAGGCAAGGGATTCTCTTTACACACTTTATCGGGATATTTTAAATTCTCAAGAGAGTCGATCTAGTACCCTATTGGTTTCTACTCCCTCAGAGGAACTGTGTCATACATGATGTCTTCCACGTTTCATAGATTCATTGATATAATGTTGACATGTCTCAAACTTTTGATACCAAAGATGTTGAGCTAGATGTTGATGATTCTTTTGAGGAGTATCCTATAAACATCATTTATTGGAGAATGAAGGCACTCCAAGGCCGATTTTTCACTTTAGTATGGGTTCTATGGTAGCACAGATTGGTAAAAGATGAGAATTGGGAGCAGGAGGCTGACATACATGCTCAATGGTAGAAATTGTTTTTAGATGAAGTTTTTTCCACCCTTGGAAAGAGAACCTGGGGATGATTTCCATCAAAGAGGGAATAATTTAAGAACTCATTCTTTATTTGAGGTCCATATCTTTTAATTTTGGTCTAATCCTTTTATTTAGACCTAATATGAATTCCCTATGAGGTGATAAACGTTTTAGGGGAGTCTGAGGCTTGTTCAGAGCTCAGAACCCCAACTAGTGGAGAATAAAACTAGGATGTATAATTATTAGAAACCATGTGACCCAACCCACATTGTCTCCACTAATCATACAGGGATGGAAAATGGGGTGAAGTAGGGTTCATGGTTTTCTCTAACTATGTTCCAGGGGGATAACACCCATGTAGAATGTCTACAATTTTGAGTAGAGGATATTTTCATGGTTGGTGCATGGTTTCCCTAACCATGTAGACTAACCATATGGGTTCCCTCCTTAATCCATGGGAGGTTCAAAGTTAGAGCATGATTGGACCAACTGTGTGGCTAAACCATACAACCCAAATATTTTGGGTGAAATTACTGAATTTCCCTTAAATCTAATTAAATGCACCCCAAATTATTATTTTCTCATTTCTCCAACATGTAGTGGGTTTTCATACCATTTGAGATTCTTCCTCCCTCAATCTAGGTTATACAGTATCTCAACCATACAAATTATGAATCGAGCTCCATTCCTTTCGTTGGATCTACACTAATAAGTTATTCAACCATCTTTCATCTTTATTTTTCTATCTACTCCACGATAGAGTTATCAAGGTGTAGTCTCATATTACCTATTTTTAGGGTATTGATCCATCCATTCATTTTATCTTGATCTAGACAAAATCAATGATCGATATTGGATGAGGAGAGTTGTACCAGCATGAGGTACGTGGTCTATTAATAATCCATCATTTTTTGATGTTTTATAATATGTACTGTTATTCCACATGCTGGTTTCAACATCCATTATGTTAAATTACATCTTCCTTGAATTGGATGACATGTTAGAACCCAAATTAGGTTAATATATACAACCATGGAGTGATCTACTCCTTTGGGTGTTCCCTCTTTATGAATTTTGGATGAGTGGATAAGTATAATGGCTTAGTATGGCTAATTCTCTTGACAATTTTAATGTATTGAATTGGTTAGAGGTGGGTGGTGATTCCAAGTCTCTTACTTTAATGGAAAATGGTTACACCCTTTTCATTATTAAATTTTAATGAATTATGAATTATGCCTTGGTTCATATTAAAGCCAATGGATATTACTACTAAGTATGTGTTGGAATGGATACCCACTTTAATTATGAAACTTGTGCATGATAAACCTTATTCATTATATATATTTAAATTTTCATGGAATCTCTCCTGCTTCATATGAAATGGAAATGATGACCCGTAAAAATTATACTAATTGAGCATGACATCCCTTGAACATGTTATATAGATAGGGGCATGAATACCCTTATAAAATTGTGATACGTTACAGTCATAGAGACCCTTATTTAATTGTGATATTGTATAGGAATGGAGACCCTTATATAAATGTGATATGATACAGGCATGGATACCCAGATATAATTGTGATACTATACGGGCATGACGTCCCTTGTCATACTATATAGTCATGAAGTCTCTTACTGTGATACCAATTATGGTTTCCCTATACATGATACTGGGCATGGTGTCTCTATTCTTGATATTGGGTAGGGAATCCCTTTTTGTGATACTAGGAATAGAATCCCCTATAGTACTGTGATATTGGTCCTGGAATCCATTATAAATGTGATATTGGGAATTTTTTCCCTTGATACATGTTTAGAGTTATTCCTGAATAGGCCAAAGCAGGTAGTGTTAGCTCTATTTCCTTTAGAGACTATATCCAACCCATTTACAATTATGATTCCTGCTTTACATTATTACATTTATACATTTTCATATTATATACATGACTAGATATTTATAGACGACATTGGTGGTGGAATATTGAGTTTATCTCACACCCTATCTGGAAATCCTATAGTACCCAAGTAGACTATATTACTGAATGTGTAGATAAAGGGAAGCATCCTCTTATGGATGCATGACACTATGGAATGTCTTAAGATGAAGATTGGTAGTAGATGAACAAACTAGATCTTGGGATACTGGGATATATTTTTCCATTTTTTTTACGTTTTTGTAAAGTATTGATGCCTGTCATTTGTATCCATGTTTTCATGCATTATAGATACATATCATACACTATCATCCTTATCTATAGGATTTAGTTAGTATATTTGATTATTACTTAGTGATTTGTTATTCGTTTCTATTTACACTTCTTATTCACTATGATACTACATACTATATATATATATTGATTATACCACTATGCTACTATGGTAATGAGGGAATAGTCTCCCTTCAGTCACACCCAAGTACCTCTCTTCGAGTTATCATACTTTG
Source organism: Viscum album (assembly GCA_963277665.1). Lineage (NCBI taxonomy): Eukaryota > Viridiplantae > Streptophyta > Magnoliopsida > Santalales > Viscaceae > Viscum > Viscum album. The sequence goes on from OY728127.1 coordinate 1,605,804,741, forward strand.
GTGTTCGAGGAGATGCACTTGGGTCTATGTGGCCTACCAAGTTTGAGGCGCCTCTGAGTGACACCCAAGTTTGTGATGCCACATTTATCTTAATTTACAACCATTTAATAATCATTATATTATTTAATTTTCATTTTTTAAGGAAAAAATTTCTACAAATATTTTATAGTTTCATTATTTTTATTCAAATAATCTAAACCAATTATTAGGTTATAATGATCGTATTTGAGTAATAATATATCATGGTTCTTTCAAGATCAATGTTTTTTATACCACACACTATCAAATATATTAATTAACTAAAATAAATTCTAAAATATTGTGCTTTTACATTGATAATTCCCTTCAGTCCATTTCACGATTAAGTTAAAGTACCCAAATCATTGTTAAACCAGGTTAGTTTATGACAATGGGTAGTAACATCGCTATAGGTGATTGATGATGATTTCAAGGGATTTTTATCCCATTAATCACTAAATTTTTATTGAAAATATAAATAAATTTATCAAAATATATTCCCTTAAATAATTTATTTATAATTTATATTTTTTACCCCAATGTTTTCAACAGGTTAATTTACTTAATTTTCACTCTCTTTATTGTTCACATCAATCTACAACTTAGTTCAACCAACCACATTACCAACTTATTTCACCTATATCATCAAATGAAAAAATTTAAATCTATATAAATTTAAGTTATTAATGTCAAAAAATTATATTTAATAAAAGCTAATAGATTTCCTTATTCAATGTTCTCATTGAAAAACTTTTGGAACCATCTATGTGTGCAATGACTTGTTTCTCTCTACTTGATGAGTTTTTGATGATGTTTCCAAAAAAAATTAATATTAATAATTTTTTAATATTTTTAATAAAATAATATCTATTTACTAAGAAAATATGAAATACATTATGTGAATAAAAATTATTAATATAAAAAAGGACTTCCACTAATCCCATGGTATCCCTTTGAGTACCGTTTCATTCATTTGATGGAGACTCAAGGAGGTTTCATTGAACTCACACCATATCCTATTCTTAAATTCCTTTAATTTTTTTCACAAAAAATTTCAAGGTTTATTGACACAAAACCATTTCATGCACATGAAAATAAAAAAACCCCTAAATATTAAATATTAAAAGAATAATTAAACTTTAATTTTATATGTACAATAGATAAAATAAACTATAAATACTTATTTTGACTTCCTTTCAATTTTTTATCAAAAATATATTTCTTACAATCTATGAGAATGTGCCTCCAATAATGATACATGATAATAAGATGTGTCATCTCACATGATAAATTACCCATGATATGCTTTTATAAGTCTTTGAAATCATCTTTAGGTTCCCCGTACTTGTCAAATAGAACAACTACATTAAATTATTTTAGTTTTAAAACATATGACACATTCATGTTTATTTTTTCCTATTGTTATCTCAATATATTTAATAAATATATTCAATAATTAGTATATAGATGTAATAAATAATTTTTTCTCATTAAAAATTACATACCAATAATGGCCACCCTATAATACCTTCATGAAGTTAACTAAGACAACATATTATTAGTTAATGACCACTCCTCAAATGATCCATATGATCTCCCCAATATCCCTAGATTAGATAGTGATGCACTAGAATTAGGGATCATACCTGACGAATAAGGTAACATATCATATGGAATCAAATCGAATAAATGGTACACATTTAAAGTAGGTAGCATACTCAATAAATATGGGATCATACATCCTGACACCAAACCATGAAAGAAATATTCTGGGTTGGATTTTATAATAAACTAAGATGCTTAAAGGGGAAGCTTCAGTCCTGGATCTCCAATCAACCCCCACACTTCCATGATTTGGAATCCATCAAAGTTTACATTGAGAATGTTGAGATGATACTGGAATAGCGATGAGATAATGAAATCTTCAAAGATCTTGCCTACAAAAAATACCTTTTATAGAGGCTCTTGGAACATTAAAGGGGGGACTGGGAGTTGTCCATGGATACATGTCTTAGATAAGTTTATTATAATAAAACTTATTTTCAATATTTCATAAAGGATAGAAAGTAAAATTCCATCCCTAACATTTTCGAGGAAGATGGATCATTTAAAAATGACACCACAGTGGTGGGAGGTATGACCAAATCTCATTTCAAGACTTTACTTGCTGGATCTAACCCATGAAAGTAGGATGGGTACTCGAGGGGCCATGAAACCCTCTTTGATTCTATTTTCTTCATGGTGACTGATCCCATCAACCATTATCTTTGGAATATTCTAGAGGACCAAGAAATATAGGAGGCTAACCTTGAACTTAACCTCAATAGTTCTTCTATCCCCAATGGATTTCTAAGAACATTCTATGTGGGTTCCTAGAACCTTTTTAGGGGTGATATACTTTTGGTGATCCAAGACTATTTTAGGGGAGGTGTAATCCCTTGGGTGGACAGTGCTACCACTCTTATCCTTATTTCAAAGGTGAAATTCCCCTCTTCTCTCAAAAAATTTAGAACCGTCATCATGTGAAACTTTCCATACAATGTCCTTGACAGCGTCATCAATAGGTGACTATCCATGCATCTCTACAACGAGGTTTCCATGAAGAAACACAGTTTTATCAAAGGATGATCCACTCAACATGACATAGACATAGCCTATGATATATTCAATGACATAAAAAAACACCTATCTCAAACATTTACATCAAGGTTGTCATGGATACAACCTATGATAGACTGGAGTGGTGATTTTTTCTTAATGTAATGACATGATTTGGATTCTCTGGTTGGGTGATCAACTTTTTCTTTAGACGTTATTTCCACTGTTGGTCCTCTATCGATTTTATGGGTAAGAATTTTGGTTTCTTAAAGATGAATTGGGTTTAAGAAAAGGTGATACTATATCACCCATACTATTTATCTTGATCTAGGATTCTCTCTCCAGGTACATCAATAAATTCATTCTCTTTGGGAATATCCTCCACTTCTGATGAATGTATCATTTCAATGGTGTTTCCCATATTTGTTTTATAGAAAACATGATCCTCTTTATCAATGGAAGCAAAAAATACCTTAAAATTTTCAAAAAATCTATAAAAAATATTGAAAATAGAGTGATAAGATTATTAATAGATACAAAAAAATGTTCTTATTTCAAAAAATTTCTTAGAGAGTCATGAAAAGTAGATCGAGACTAACTTGGGCTTTCACCGGAGGAACTTCCCCATGAACTGACTAGGAGATTCTCTCACTTCTATAAGACTATTAATTCATCATTTTTATGGCATGGTTGATAATATTTCTTAATGTAATCACAAATTTAAAAATTACTTTATATCCAATTATGGTTGTATCACCTAGGTGAACTACATTCTCACCTCAATACCTATGCATGTGATGTCCGCTATCATGGTGTTAAAGACTCTCTTGAAAAATAACAAAACAAGACGCCTTTTATAATTTGGGATTACCAAACTAAAGGGAGATTCGATTGGGACTCATGGGAAAAGATTTCCAAGACAATTTAGGAAGGAAGGATTAAACTAATAAGTGTTTCCGACATTATTCACCATCTATAGGATAAGTTGACATGGGAGGTTATTGAAGCAAGAACCCCATGGGGAATTTCATCGTTAATAAATATGAGAGTAGCCTAAACCAGATGAAATGGAAATCTTACCTATTATATATTTTTTCTAAAAAAACATCTTTGTTTTCTAGATCCACTCTTTTTGGATTATCAAATGAGGGGATATTAATTTCTAGAATCATAAATTATTGGGTTTTGAACTCAGTTTCCCAAGATTCCTAAATCTAGAACTCACATCCATAAAAGTGAGAATGACTCCTATCTTCATAAAAAATATTATGAACCTATAATAGCGTTATGTATACAAAAATATAAGGATGAAAGATGATCCGGAAACATGCACCTTAATAGGCTCCTCATCAGGGATATTTTCAACAAAGGACTATCACCATGTTTTGCATACAAACTCGGAATATGATGGATGGGGAAGTACTCTATAGTGAAAGTAAATACCTTTGAAGTACAATTTTATTATTTGGAGTATCTATAATCATGAAATCTCTATAAATTAAGAGATTAAGAATAAGGGGATCTACCTTTACTTGATGTGTTTATATTGCCAAAATCCCAATGAAGAATAAACTCCACACTTATTCTTTGAAGGATAGTGGGATATGTCTTTTTGGAAGTTATTTGGTGAGTTCATGGGCCTTGGATTCTAGGAGAATTCATGTAATGGAATCCTCCAACACTAGTTCAAGGTATTTGGAACCAAAAACCATGATATAAAGTTGAGGGATATTCTCTTAGAGCTGGTTTACTTGTGCATTTGGACCATGAGAAATAATGTTTGGCTCAAAGGAGTCCCCATCTTAAGATCCACATTGGTGGTCAGGTCCAGAAGATTTCTGGATGACTTAAAAACTCTCCTAAATCAATGAGAGGATTCCCCATCCCTAAGGATGATTACATTTGGTAGAACATCCTACCCATCTACTCATTATTACCCCTCTTAAGGTCATTGGGTCCGATTAAATCCATCGAACAATAGACTCACACCCAATGTGGATGGTTCATGAAATACTGGTCTCATGTGGTGGTGGTGGTGGTGAGGGGTGATCATACATGACTTTTGGGGTTTGGTTATGATTTCTTTTAGTTACATTTATGGAATTGGTAAATCCCTCACTGTATAATCTTTCACAATTCTCAATGGTATTTAACCATGTGATTCTAAAGGTATTGGGCTAGCATCGGTCGAAAATGACTCTTACACCATTGTAAAATATCCAAAAGAGTGGATAACCACCCCTATGGTCTATTGTTTACCATATTTAGAAATGAAATAACCTCCTTTATAATTGGATAGAGCTTCTTTACACTTAGAAGAAAGGGAAAAATCAGTTAAATTCCTAACATCATAGACCATACATGGTTCTTTTTTCACCTCACTTACTAGGATAGTTTTACTTCCCCCTTTGTGAATTGATATTGTTAGGGACATTTATATAAGGATTCATTAATTTATACCCCCCATTATCCCCTTTGTATATTAATAAAAATTATTATGTTTTAATGAATTAATTAATTTATCAATTACTACATTATTTTCATCCTATACCATTAATATGATCTTTTCCATTCCTTGTAAGACAAATTATCTCAATTTCATCATGGATAGATAGACCAATATCATTTTTTTTGATTGGGATTATTGTCACAAGACAATTATTCAACATTATCACCTATATCATGTAGCTCTCTCAGTTTTAAATGGTCTAGAATTCCCCAAACTTCATTAATTATTTCATTCACATAATATACCATTTTAGATGTGAACCCAAAATATATGGATTTCATTATTTATGATCACCAGTATAGATCAACTGAGATAAGTTAAGATATGTAAATTGTGGTGAATCTTTCCTTATTCCCCTATAAATATCAACCCAATTTCATTTGAATAACACAACTAAGAATTTTACATGATAATTTAATTTTATAATGTCAATGAACTTTCCATAGTATCCTAACTATTTTAATTTTGTAAAGAAACCTCTATTTTGTGTTTTTTAAACCTTCCTCGTGAAAAATTTATGAAACTTTAAGTCATTAATATTATAATAATTGAATCTCATAGACTTCTTCAAAGGCCTTTGATCCAAATATTTCAAATCTTTAGGCACTGTAAAGAGATTATAAATATTCATGATATATATATATGAATATAAAATATTATTTGTTACATAAGATAATTATATCATCATATTATTAATATGAAATTGATCATGATCTTTGATATTGTGAAAGGTAATGTTTAATGTATTTTTAATGGATTTTGTTATCTCTTTCTCATTTGATGTTCAAATTCAAAGTAGTTTTTTTTACAGCTTTAGTTCTTTAATGAAAGGATCTATAATATCACTATTTAGTAGAATATATATATATATATATATAAGCCTTTTTTATATCAATGAAACTAATGATATTATCCCAACTTGATTACCAAACATTGGAAATTTTACTAATTTAGTATAGGAATATAGTTGATTTGTGTTATTATTAATAGATCAAACTCGATTTAATCGTGTCTCAATATTATCCAAACACCTCAAACAAAAGGTAACTCTTTAACCATATAACCTTAAAAATAGATCCTTCTAGTTGAGCTTTAATTCTCACTAAATAAGTCAAATGACCTAAATACCTAATAAAAAAAGGAAAAGAGTGGAATAAACCATTTATGTAATGATTTTGAAAATTTTAATGTAGTAGTGAAAAAAAAGTAAGATAATAATACTTCTATATAGGATATCCCCATCAATAATGTACTGACACTCTATCTTTATCTTACTTGATCAAATACACAATTAAATGAATTTTCATAGTAAAAAATGATGGAGGAAATATAATATCCAAATTAAAAAGTGTTATTGCAACTCTTTCTCATTGTTTTTATAGATTAATTGGGTTTAAAATTTTATCACAAAGTTATACTAATAATGTGAAAAGATAAAATAAAATATTTATTTTTTTATCTAGTAATAATTTACATGATGTTGAAGGTAGAAATTTCCCCATTAAAATATGAGAGTTATGAATTTTAATCCCATGGAACTTGTGATGTTTTAAGTAAACACTCGTGAAATGTTAGTTTAATATCCATCAAGTACTTTCACATTTTTTATTCTTTGAAAGAAAAAATATTTCTCTTGATTTTTCAATGTAAAAACTATTTCATGAGAATTTCAAATACCATTTACCCATAAATCAGGCTTTATATTCATTTATTCTATACATTACAAGAATTAAGATGATATTTTTATTTTTTATACACATTCAATATTTTAAAAACCAAATTATCAAATAAATTATTTTCAATGTTATTAATGTTATGATTATGAAATAAAAATAAAAATTATAAATTATTTAGTTTTAAAAAATAATTCATTTCATTAATTATTGAATAAAAACTGTATTTTGTGGGATTTTAAATATTTATCCAAAAACATTTGACCGATATATTTCCCAAATTGGGCATTCAGAGTTGATAACACTCGTGGAAAAAACGTTTAACACGTCAGAATTTTTCACATCGGTGCTATATAACCAACATGAAAAGCTGTAAAAATCGATTTATCACGTTGGTTATACAATAACCAGCATGATAAATCGATGAGGAATCAATTTTTTTATGATGGTTATTTTATAACCAATCTACACAATACTGAGATTAGATTTATCACATCAGTTATTTTATAACCGATGTGATAAAGAAAATATTTGCAATTTATCACATCGGTTATAAAAGAACTGACGTGATAAAGCACCATTTATAACATTGGTTATAAAATAACCAAAGTTTTAAATAATTTTTACCTTGGTTATTAAATAATCGACATTATATACATAAAAAAATATTTTATCACATCAGTTATTTAATAACCGACGTGATAAAGCTTTTAAATGATTTATCGTGCCCAGTATTCAGTCATTCTATTTTCTTTAATCAGGCAACCTGCGACTCGTCTCTCTCACGTGGAAAACCTAGACAGGATTCTTCGAAGTTTTTAACTCCAACCTCATTTTTCCAACCTCATTAATCATCTTTATTATCACCAGATCTATCAGATTGAATCCCAACACTCGAGTAAGCCTCACATGGCTCAGTTTCATTTTTTATTTTTTGCGATGCCCTAAACTAAATTTTGAGATGTTATTTTTCTATATTTGTTCTTGATATCATGGTAAGTTTCGTAGTGTTCATTTAGATCACACTAAATTATTTTCTAGTAAAATAAACCATGGAAGTGATATCATGCAAGTTTACGATTTTTGTGTGTTCTATCATGTGTGTGTGCGCGTACAGGGGGTGGGGGGATGTCGAAGTGGGTGGGGGGTGTTCAGGGGGTTGTGGGGCTGTCCAGGGGGTGGGGGTGTTCCAGGGGGTGTCCAAGGGGGTGGGGGTGGGGTCCAGGGGGTGCAGCAGTTGTCCAAGGGGGATTGGGGTGTCCAAGGGGGTGGAGGGTGGTGTCCATGGGGGTGAAGGGGATGTCCAAGGGGGTGGGGGTGTCCAGGGGGGTGAGTGGGCTGTACAAGGGGTTAGGGGGTGTCCAAGGGGGTGGGGGTGTCCAGGGGAGGTGGGGGGATTTCCAGAGGGGTGGGGGGTGTCCATAGGAGTGGGGGGCTGTCCGGGGGGGGGGGGTGTCCAGAGGGGTTGGGGTGGGGGTGGGGGATGTCTAAGGAGGTGGTGGTTTCTAGGGGATGTCCAAGGGGGTGGGGGGGGATGGTGTGTGGGGCTGGGGGGGGGGGGTTATGGGGCTTTCCAAGGGGGTAAGGGTGTACACGGGGTGGGGGTGGTGTCCTGGGGGCGAGGGGCTGTCCAGGGGGGTGTCCAAGGGGGTAGGGGGTGGTGTCCAGGGGGTGGGGGTGTCCAAGGGGTGGTGTCTATGGGGGTGAGTGGGTTGTCCAAGGGGGGTAGAGGGTATCCGGGGGGTGAGTGGGTGGGTGGGGTGGGGGTCAGGGGGTGGGGTGGGGGGTGTCCTGAGGGGTGGGGGTGTCCTGGGGGGTGGGGGTGGTGTCCAGGGGGGTGAGTGGGCTGTCCAAGAGGGTTGGGGGTGTCCACAGGGATGGGGGTGTCCAGGGGGGTGGGGGGGGATATCCAAAGGGGTGGTGGGGTGTCCAGGGGGTGGGGTGGGGGGGTGTCCGGGGGGGGGGGGGAGGCTTTCCAAGGGGTTAGGGGGTGTCTGGGGGGGGTCCATGGGGGTGATGGGGAAGTCCAGGGGGTGGGGGGTGTCCAGGGGGGTTTCCAAGGGGGGTAGGGGTGGGGGGTGGTGTCCAGGGGGTATGGGGGGGTGTCCAGGGGGTGGGGGGTGGTGTCCGGGGGGTGAGTTTGCTGTCCAAGGGGGTATGGGGTATCCATGGGGGGGGGGGTGTCTAGAGGGGTGGGTGATGTTTAGTTGTGGGGGGGGGGGGGGTTCCAGGGGGTGGTGGTGTCTAAGGGGTGTCCATGGGGGTGGGGGTGTGTCTAATGGGGTAGGGGTTGGACAACCCCCTCACCCCCTGGACACCACTCCCCCACCCCCTGGGAAACCCCCCACCCCCATGGACACCCCATCCCCTGGACAACCCCCACCCCCTGGACACCCCTACCCCCTTGGACACCCTGGACAACCCCTACCCCCTTGGACAACCCCTATCCTTTTGGACAACCCCCAACACACCCCTGGACAACCCTATACCCCCTTGGACACCCCCTTGGTATATATATATCCCAACAGTTTCATTGAAACTATTGGCATATTTTAACATCAGGTAGCCTATACCAACAGTTCATGTAGAATCGTTGGTATAGGGCTATTGCAACGACCATCTTGCCAATGGTGTGTGAAACTGTTGGGCTATTCTATCCCAACATTTCAGGGGCTATTCTAATGTTTTCAAATCGTTGGGATAGGTGTAATTTTTATCAGTGAATGTATACATATTTTAATATTTTATACTTTATATTTCTTTTTTATGGAAGGGTGAATTTGGTATCTAGTTTCCCCAGGATGTATTCTTTGTGTACCTTAAGAAGAAAGGATCCAAGATGAATTTAAAACTGTTATATGTAAATGTATTTTCTTTTTAAAATCATTTTCATGCATATATTTTTCAAATAAGCATATATTTTTTTTATATATCAAAATTGTTTTACTTTCAAATTATGATATTTTTCATATAAATATAAAATTGGATTATCTTAACAAGATTTATAATTTTGATATTTATTATAGGTAATAATGAGTTGAAGTTGTATAATGGCACATCAAATGAGTAATGAATATGAGGAAGGTGTTGATGTGTTTTTTGAATTTGCTAAATGAAATTTTCCAAGCAGTGACATGTTTTTCTGTCCATGCCTGAAATGTTTGAATATGAAGAAGTTGAAAAGTAGAGACATAAAAGATAATATGATTTGTCATGGTTTTAATCTGAGTTACAACCCTTGGATTTGGCATGGTGAAGCTGGACACAATGTCAGATCTACTGATGATGATGATTTTCAAGATGGTAACTTCAATGGAATTGAAGAAATTATTCTTGATATTGCAGCAGAACAAATTGAGATATAACTGATAGTTTCACGTCTATATAGTGATGCTGAAAAACCATTATATCCTGGTTGTATGGATTTTACGATTTTGTTAGTGATGTTAAGATTGATTAACCTGAAGGAAAAACATTGATGGAGTAACAAAGTTTTACAGAGCTGCTTCAATTGTTGAAAGACATTCTTCCAAAAGTCAACAATCTTCTAGATTCACATTTTAAGGCCATGAAAATATTATTCCTGATTGGATTGGGATACAAGAAAATAAATGCATGTATGAATGACTGTATGATATATAGGAAGGAATATGAATTTTTATCAGAGTGTCCTAAATGTGGGAAATCACGGTATAAGTTGAAAGAAAAATCACAGGCTGATGTAGAGATTACAAAGATCCCTACTAATGTATTTTGATATCTTACTATAATTAATTATTTGAAACGTTTATTTGATAATTCAAATGATGAAAAAAGGTTAATATGGCTTGATAATGAGCGGATATGTGATGGAAAAATACGAAATCCAGTTGATTATATACAATGGAAGAAAATTGATGAGTAGTATCCTATATTTGTAAATGAAATTAGAAATCTTAGACTTGGGTTGTACACATATGGAATGAATCCATACCAAACCCTCAGTAGCAAACATAGTTCATGGCCTATTTTATTGGTAATTTATAACCTCTCTCCTAAAGTTTGTATGAAGTGAAAATATGTCATGTTGAGTATAATGATCTCTGGTCTGAAGCAACCTGGAAATGATATTGATGTTTTCTTGTCACCGTTGATTGATGATTTGAAACTTTTATGGGAGGATGGTTTTAGGGTGTATGATTCTTATAAAATGAAATATTTTCAACTGCATGCAGTGCTTATATTCACTATAAATGACTTCCCAGCGTATGGAAATTTGTCTGGATACAGTGTTAAGAGGTGTAAAGCATGTCCAATGTGTGAAAAAAAGACTTTATATTGTCAATTTCATCATGGGAGGAAAATAGTATACATGGGTCATCAAAAGTTTTTGACTATAGATAACTCTTATAGAAGACTATAAAAATGTATTCAATGGCTCACAATAATTTGATATTTCTCCAAAAACCTTATCCCCTGATGTGTATTTTGAGAGGGTGAAAAACCTTGATGTGTCATTGGGAAAGACACGAAAATCTGGTATGATAGACATATTTGGAAGAAAAGGTCAATATTTTTTGAGCTACCATATTGGAGATATCATGAAGTGAAACATAATATTGATGTCATGCACGTGGAGAAGAATATCTACAATAGTTTTATTGGAACATTTTTAGATATTAAAGGAAAGACTAAATATGTGTTGAATGCAAGATTAGACTTACTATCATTGGGAATATGTTTGGATTTATCTCCCAATTCTAATGGAGGATGAATATTTCTTCCCCCAACTTTTCAAATATTATCCAAGAGGGAGAAAATTAGCTTTTTTCAGTGTCATCATGATATCAAAGTGCCTCAAGGTTATTCTTCAAATGTAATTTTTCATTTGTCTCTTTGAAGGATTTGAAGTTGATAGGTATGAAATCTCATGATTGTCACATCATGATGCAACAAATTCTACCAGTTTCATTACATGGAATATTGCCCATCCCTATCAAAAAGACTATAATGAAGTTGTGTTATTTTTTCAATTCAATTTGTAATAAGGTGATTGATGTGAATGATTTGAACATTTTGGAAAATGATGAAATTTCTATACTTTTTCAATTAGAAATGTATTTTCCTCCATATTTTTTTGATATAATGGTGTATTTAATGGTTCATCTGGTTCAAGAAATAATGCATTTCAAACCAATTTATCTTAATTGGATGTATCCTTTTGAAAGGTATATGAAAATATTGAAGGGGTATGTTAAGAATCCATATCGACCTGAAGCCTCCATTTTTGAAAAGTATATTTATGAGGATGTTATGGAGTTTTTTATAAGATACTTGGCTATGACAGAGCACATAGGTTTGCCTCAATCTCTCCATGAACGAGTTAATAATGAGGGTAGGGGGATTCATGGCTTGAAAGTCAAATCATTGTCATCTGAACAGATGAAGAAGGTAGAATTATAAATCTTTAATAACATAGTTTATGATCAACTGTATATCACATTGCATATTAATGAGTTGAAACAATTTCATCCAAAGAAGAAAGAAATGTGGATTTTGAATGAGCACAACAAAACATTTTTTCCATGGTTTAAAAAGACCTTTCTCAGTAGATTAGATGTATCAGAGACATTAAGATGGTTAATGGGTGGTCCAAGTTTAAATGTGATAACATGGTCCGGGTAAGACATTAATGGCTATAAATTTTATACGAAAGCTCAGGACAACAGAAGTGCAGTTCATAATAGTGGTGTATTGGTGTTTCTAGAAGCAATGCATTTTCCGAGTTCTAAAGAGAAAAACCCAATTTTTGCATCAAGTTCATATTATGAATTCATTGAAGAAATATGAGATGTTGATTACATTAAAATTAAAGTTCCTATTTTTAACTGCAAATAGTTCATCAGTAACAACAGTGTCAGACACGATGAATTTGGAATGACATTTTCTAATCTGAATAGATTAGAAGACAGAACAAATTATTTTATAATGGAAGCGCATGGAAAATAGATTTTCAATATAGTTGATCAATCAGATATGTAGTGGTCTATTGTTTTACAAAGGAAAAAACAATATGTTGGTGAGGATCAACTTGATGAAGATGTTAATTTATGTGAGATCCCTACTTCAATGGAAATATTAGCAGAAAATAATTATGATCATGTTGAAGAGATGGTTTATTCCATAAGGAACAATCCTGATGAAGGAATTTGGGAAAAAAAATACATTTTTACATTCCTAATTTTACAGGTAACATATGTTTATTTCTTTTTTACAATTACTATTTTTATAAAATGTTAGATATTATAATTTTTTTCTTTATTAAAATGCGTATTAAAACAAATAAGTAGAATTTTTTATTTATTTTAATTTTGTTTAGTTTAGTTTATCATGTTTACCATTACCTAACTTATATATCTGTTGATTTTTTTGAATGAAAATTACTTTACCATGTTTACCATGTTTACCATAGTTTACCATAGTTTACCTTTACTTAACTTATATATTTATTGATTTTGTTGAATGACAATTACACTACTATGTTTTCCATGTTT